>VMRM01000006.1:0-342500 GCA_010277075.1 Poeciliopsis retropinna
CCACCTCGATCCGACCTTCCTACCCACACTTACAAAATACATGGGGGTCTATGGCAGCTATAGGAAGGGGAGGGGCCAGGGCCACCAAACTTCGTAGGCAGGTGGGGGGGCCCGGGGGGACCATGCACACCGACTTTCAGCCCATGAACCCCAAGGGTTTCGGACTTATTTCGGATGAACCGTTTTTTCCAATCAATGGGAGTCAATGGCAGCTATGTCAAGGGAACGAGCCACACCCACCAAACTCACAGGGTAGGTGGGCACCCTCAGTGCCCCTCTCTGTGCCAACTATGGGCCCCCTACCTCTTATACTTTTTCTCCTATTTCACATGAACCAATCACTTTCATGGTTTTCATCCTATATCCTTACCCTACCCTAACCCTAACCCTAACCCTAACCCTAACCCTAACCCTAACCCTAACCCTAACCCTACCCTACCCTAACCTAACCCTAACCTAACCCTAACCCTAACCCTAACCCTACCCTAACCCTACCCATGGGACCACCTCCAGACCACTCAGGACCCTCCGAAACACACTCTGGGAAGGGTCCCGTAGCTTGACCCGTCGGCAACACTTGGAGCAATTTTCACCGTTTGGGCAACTCGGGCAACCCCCACAAATGACACCTCCACGGACTCGGGGGGACCCCCTGAGCACGCAGGACCCACTCCCACCTCGATCCGACCTTCCTACCCACACTTACAAAATACATGGGGGTCTATGGCAGCTATAGGAAGGGGAGGGGCCAGGGCCACCAAACTTGCTGGGGACCTGGGGGGGCCCGGGGGGAGCATACACACGGAGTTTGGGGAGGATGGCACTTATGGTTCTTGACTTATGGAGCGTGCTCAATTTTTTCAAATCAATGGGAGTCAATGGCAGCTATGTCAAGGGAACGAGCCACACCCACCAAACTCACAGGGTAGGTGGGCACCCTCACTGCCCCTCTCTGTGCCAACTATGGGCCCTCTGGCACTTATACTTTTTCACTTATTCAGCGTGCTCAATTCCATTTTCTGGCTATCATCCCCTATCCTAACCCTACCCTAACCCTACCCTACTCTACCCAAACCCTAACCAGTCACCCTCAACTCTACCCAAACCCTAACCAGTCACCCTCAACTCGACCCAAACCCTAACCAGTCACCCTCGAGCCTAACCAGTCACCCTCAACTCTACCCAAACCCTAACCAGTCACCCTCGAGCCTAACCAGTCCCCCTCAACTCTGGCTTTAAATGACATGTCCCCTTCCCAAAGACTCTTCACTTACCCTAACCATTAGAGGTCCAAAATATCAAACATGGACCTAATTTTCACTTGACCCAGGACCACCTCCAGACCACTCAGGACCCTCCGAAAACACACTCTGGGAAGGGTCCCGTAGCTTGACCCGTCGGCAACACTTGGAGCAATTTGGCCCATTTTGCCAACTCGGGCAACCCCCACAAATGACACCTCCACGGACTCGGGGGGACCCCCTGAGCACGCAGGACCCACTCCCACCTCGATCCGACACTCGTACAAAACTTCGAAAATGAATGGGAGTCTATGGCAGCTACAGGAAGGGGGGGGCCAGGGCCACCAAACTTGCGGGGACCTGGGGGGGCCCGGGGGGAGCATACACACGGAGTTTGGGCAGCCTACCACTTACACCTTCCGAGATAATCCACCTGAAACTCCATTTCCAATCAAGGGAGTCAATGGCAGCTATGTCTTAGCAATGAGCTACAGCAACCAAACTCACAGGGTACGTGCCCCCTCCCTGGGACCTCTGTGCCAGCTTTGCTCCACATGACTCTTATACTTTGGGAGATAATCCACTGAAACTCGGACTTTTATGGTTTCATCCTATATCCTCGAGCCTAACCAGTCACCCTCAACTCTACCCAAACCCTAACCAGTCACCCTCAACTCTACCCAAAACCCTAAACCAGTCACCCTCGAGCCTAACCAGTCACCCTCAACCTACCCAAACCCTAACCAGTCACCCTCGAGCCTAACCAGTCCCCTCAACTCTGGCTTTAAATGACATGTCCCCTTCCCAAAGACTCTTCACTTACCCTAACCATTAGAGGTCCGACATATCATTAGAGGTCCGACATATCATTAGAGGTCCGACATATCCAAGATGAAGCTAATTTTCACTTGACATGGGACCACCTCCAGACCACTCAGGACCCTCCGAAACACACTCTGGGAAGGGTCCCGTAGCTTGACCCGTCGGCAACACTTGGAGCAATTTTCACCGTTTGGGCAACTCGGGCAACCCCCACAAATGACACCTCCACGGACTCGGGGGGACCCCCTGAGCACGCAGGACCCACTCCCACCTCGATCCGACACTCGTACAAAACTTCGAAAATGAATGGGAGTCTATGGCAGCTACAGGAAGGGGAGGGGCCAGGGCCACCAAACTTCGTAGGCAGGTGGGGGGGCCCGGGGGGAGCATACACACGGAGTTTGGGCAGCCTACCACTTACACCTTCCGAGATAATCCACCTGAAACTCCATTTCCAATCAATGGGAGTCAATGGCAGCTATGTCTTAGCAATGAGCTACAGCAACCAAACTCACAGGGTACGTGCCCACCCTCCCTGGGACTCTCTGTGCCAGCTTTGCTCCACATGACTCTTATACTTTGGGAGATAATCCACCTGAAACTCGGACTTTTATGGTTTTCATCCTATATCCTCGAGCCTAACCAGTCACCCTCAACTCTACCCAAACCCTAACCAGTCACCCTCAACTCTACCCAAACCCTAACCAGTCACCCTCGAGCCTAACCAGTCACCCTCAACTCTACCCAAACCCTAACCAGTCACCCTCGAGCCTAACCAGTCCCCCTCAACTCTGGCTTTAAATGACATGTCCCCTTCCCAAAGACTCTTCACTTACCCTAACCATTAGAGGTCCGACATATCATTAGAGGTCCGACATATCATTAGAGGTCCGACATATCCAAGATGAAGCTAATTTTCACTTGACATGGGACCACCTCCAGACCATCAGGACCCTCCGAAACACACTCTGGGAAGGGTCCCGTAGCTTGACCCGCGGCAACACTTGGAGCAATTTTCACCGTTTGGGCAACTCGGGCAACCCCCACAAATGACCCTCCACGGACTCGGGGGGACCCCCTGAGCACGCAGGACCCACTCCCACCTCGATCCGACACTCGTACAAAACTTCGAAAATGAATGGGAGTCTATGGCAGTACAGGAAGGGAGGGGCCAGGGCCACCAAACTTCGTAGGCAGGGGGGGGGGCCCGGGGGGAGCTACACCCGGAGTTTGGGCAGCCTACCACTTCACCTTCCGAGATAATCCACCTGAAACTCCATTTCCAACAATGGGAGTCAATGGCAGCTATGTCTTAGCAATGAGCTACAGCAACCAAACCACAGGGTACGTGCCACCCTCCTGGGACTCTCTGTGCCAGCTTTGCCCACATGACTTTATACTTTGGGAGATAATCCACCTGAAACTCGGACTTTTCTGGTTTTCATCCTATATCCTAACCCTTACCCTACCCTAACCCTAACCCTAACCCTAACCCTAACCCTAACCCTTACCCCTAACCCTAACCCTAACCCTCCACCTGAAACTCGGACTTTTATGGTTTTCATCCTATATCCTCGAGCCTAACCAGTCACCCTCAACTCTACCCAAACCCTAACCAGTCACCCTCAACTCTACCCAAACCCTAACCAGTCACCCTCGAGCCTAACCAGTCACCCTCAACTCTACCCAAACCCTAACCAGTCACCCTCGAGCCTAACCAGTCCCCCTCAACTCTGGCTTTAAATGACATGTCCCCTTCCCAAAGACTCTTCACTTACCCTAACCATTAGAGGTCCGACATATCATTAGAGGTCCGACATATCATTAGAGGTCCGACATATCCAAGATGAAGCTAATTTTCACTTGACATGGGACCACCTCCAGACCACTCAGGACCCTCCGAAACACACTCTGGGAAGGGTCCCGTAGCTTGACCCGTCGGCAACACTTGGAGCAATTTTCACCGTTTGGGCAACTCGGGCAACCCCCACAAATGACACCTCCACGGACTCGGGGGACCCCTGAGCACGCAGGACCCACTCCCACCTCGATCCGACACCGTACAAAACTGGAAAATGAATGGGAGTCTATGGCAGCTACAGGAAGGGGAGGGGCCAGGGCCACCAAACTTCGTAGGCAGGTGGGGGGCCCGGGGGGGCATACACACGGAGTTTGGGCAGCCTACCACTTACACCTTCCGAGATAATCCACCTGAAACTCCATTTCCAATCAATGGGAGTCAATGGCAGCTATGTCTTAGCAATGAGCTACAGCAACCAAACTCACAGGGTACGTGCCCACCCTCCCTGGGACTCTCTGTGCCAGCTTTGCTCCACATGACTCTTATACTTTGGGAGATAATCCACCTGAAACTCGGACTTTTATGGTTTTCATCCTATATCCTAACCCAGTCACCCTCAACTCTACCCAAACCCTAACCAGTCACCCTCGAGCCTAACCAGTCACCCTCAACTCTACCCAAACCCTAACCAGTCACCCTCGAGCCTAACCAGTCCCCCTCAACTCTGGCTTTAAATGACATGTCCCCTTCCCAAAGACTCTTCACTTACCCTAACCATTAGAGGTCCAAAATATCAAACATGGACCTAATATTCACTTGACATGGGACCACCTCCAGACCACTCAGGACCCTCCGAAACACACTCTGGGAAGGGTCCCGTAGCTTGACCCGTCGGCAACACTTGGAGCAATTTGGCCCATTTTGCCAACTCGGGCAACCCCCACAAATGACACCTCCACGGACTCGGGGGGACCCCCTGAGCACGCAGGACCCACTCCACCTCGATCCGACACCGTACAAAACTTGGAAAATGAATGGGAGTCTATGGCAGCTATAGGAAGGGGAGGGGCCAGGGCCACCAAACTTCGTAGGCAGGTGGGGGGGCCCGGGGGGACCATGCACACCGAGTTTGGGGAGGATGGCACTTATGGTTCTTGACTTATGGAGCGTGCTCAATTTTTTCAAATCAATGGGAGTCAATGGCAGCTATGTCAAGGGAACGAGCCACACCCACCAAACTCACAGGGTAGGGGGCACCCTCACTGCCCCTCTCTGTGCCAACTATGGGCCCTCTGGCACTATACTTTTTCACTTATTCAGCGTGCTCAATTCCATTTTCTGGCTATCATCCCCTATCCTAACCCTAACCCTACCCCTAACCAGTCACCCTCAACTCTACCAAACCCTAACCAGTCACCCTCAACTCGACCCAAACCCTAACCAGTCACCTCGAGCCTAACCAGTCACCCTCAACTCTACCCAAACCCTAACCAGTCACCCTCAACTCTACCCAAACCCTAACCAGTCACCCTCGAGCCTAACCAGTCCCCTCAACTCTGGCTTTAAATGACATGTCCCCTTCCCAAAGACTCTTCACTTACCCTAACCATTAGAGGTCCAAAATATCAAACATGGACCTAATTTCACTTGACATGGGACCACCTCCAGACCACTCAGGACCCTCCGAAACACACTCTGGGAAGGGTCCCGTAGCTTGACCCGTCGGCAACACTTGGAGCAATTTTCACGTTTGGGCAAACTCGGGCAACCCCCACAAATGACACCTCCACGGACTCGGGGGGACCCCTGAGCACGCAGGACCCACTCCCACCTCGATCCGACACTCGTACAAAACTTGGAAAATGAATGGGAGTCTATGGCAGCTACAGGAAGGGGAGGGGCAGGGCCACCAAACTTCGTAGGCAGGTGGGGGGGCCCGGGGGGAGCATACACACGGAGTTTGGGCAGCCTACCACTTACACCTTCCGAGATAATCCACCTGAAACTCCATTTCCAATCAATGGGAGTCAATGGCAGCTATGTCTTAGCAATGAGCTACAGCAACCAAACTCACAGGGTACGTGCCCACCCTCCCTGGGACTCTCTGTGCCAGCTTTGCTCCACATGACTCTTATACTTTGGGAGATAATCCACCTGAAACTCGGACTTTTCTGGTTTTCATCCTATATCCTAACCCTAACCCTAACCCTAACCCTAACCCTAACCCCCTAACCCTAACCCTAACCCTAACCCTAACCCTAACCCTAACCCTAACCCTAACCCTAACCCTCACCCTCAACTCTACCCAAACCCTAACCAGTCACCCTCGAGCCTAACCAGTCCCCCTCAACTCTGGCTTTAAATGACATGTCCCCTTCCCAAAGACTCTTCACTTACCCTAACCATTAGAGGTCCAAAATATCAAACATGGACCTAATTTTCACTTGACATGGGACCACCTCCAGACCACTCAGGACCCTCCGAAACACACTCTGGGAAGGGTCCCGTAGCTTGACCCGTCGGCAACACTTGGAGCAATTTTCACCGTTTGGGCAACTCGGGCAACCCCCACAAATGACACCTCCACGGACTCGGGGGGACCCCCTGAGCACGCAGGACCCACTCCCACCTCGATCCGACACTCGTACAAAACTTCGAAAATGAATGGGAGTCTATGGCAGCTACAGGAAGGGGAGGGGCCAGGGCCACCAAACTTCGTAGGCAGGTGGGGGGGCCCGGGGGGAGCATACACACGGAGTTTGGGCAGCCTACCACTTACACCTTCCGAGATAATCACCTGAAACCCATTTCCAATCAATGGGAGTCAATGGCAGCTATGTCTTAGCAATGAGCTACAGCAACCAAACTCACAGGGTACGTGCCCACCCTCCCTGGGACTCTCTGTGCCAGCTTTGCTCCACATGACTCTTATACTTTGGGAGATAATCCACCTGAAACTCGGACTTTTCTGGTTTTCATCCTATATCCTCTAACCCAAACCCTAACCAGTCACCCTCAACTCTACCCAAACCCTAACCAGTCACCCTCAACTCTACCAAACCCTAACCAGTCACCCTCAACTCTACCCAAACCCTAACCAGTCACCCTCGAGCCTAACCAGTCACCCTCAACTCTACCCAAACCCTAACCAGTCACCCTCAACTCTACCCAAACCCTAACCAGTCACCCTCGAGCCTAACCAGTCACCTCAACTCTACCCAAACCTAACCAGTCACCCTCGAGCCTAACCAGTCACCCTCAACTCTACCCAAACCCTAACCAGTCACCCTCGAGCCTAACCAGTCCCCCTCAACTCTGGCTTTAAATGACATGTCCCCTTCCCAAAGACTCTTCACTTACCCTAACCATTAGAGGTCCAAAATATCAAACATGGACCTAATTTTCACTTGACATGGGACCACCTCCAGACCACTCAGGACCCTCCGAAACACACTCTGGGAAGGGTCCCGTAGCTTGACCCGTCGGCGGCAACACTTGGAGCAATTTGGCCCATTTTGCCAACTCGGGCAACCCCCACAAATGACACCTCCACGGACTCGGGGGGACCCCCTGAGCACGCAGGACCCACTCCCACCTCGATCCGACACTCGTACAAAACTTGGAAAATGAATGGGAGTCTATGGCAGCTACAGGAAGGGGAGGGGCCAGGGCCACCAAACTTCGTAGGCAGGTGGGGGGGCCCGGGGGGACCATGCACACCGAGTTTGGGGAGGATGGCACTTATGGTTCTTGACTTATGGAGCGTGCTCAATTTTTTCAAATCAATGGGAGTCAATGGCAGCTATGTCAAGGGAACGAGCCACACCCACCAAACTCACAGGGTAGGTGGGCACCCTCACTGCCCCTCTCTGTGCCAACTATGGGCCCTCTGGCACTTATACTTTTTCACTTATTCAGCGTGCTCAATTCCATTTTCTGGCTATCATCCCCTATCCTAACCCTAACCCTACCCCTAACCAGTCACCCTCAACTCTACCCAAACCCTAACCAGTCACCCTCAACTCGACCCAAACCCTAACCAGTCACCCTCGAGCCTAACCAGTCACCCTCAACTCTACCCAAACCCTAACCAGTCACCCTCAACTCTACCCAAACCCTAACCAGTCACCCTCGAGCCTAACCAGTCCCCCTCAACTCTGGCTTTAAATGACATGTCCCCTTCCCAAAGACTCTTCACTTACCCTAACCATTAGAGGTCCAAATATCAAACATGGACCTAATTTTCACTTGACATGGGACCACCTCCAGACCACTCAGGACCCTCCGAAACACACTCTGGGAAGGGTCCCGTAGCTTGACCCGTCGGCAACACTTGGAGCAATTTCACCGTTTGGGCAACTCGGGCAACCCCCACAAATGACACCTCCACGGACTCGGGGGGACCCCTGAGCACGCAGGACCCACTCCCACCTCGATCCGACACTCGTACAAAACTTGGAAAATGAATGGGAGTCTATGGCAGCTACAGGAAGGGGAGGGGCCAGGGCCACCAAACTTCGTAGGCAGGTGGGGGGGCCCGGGGGGAGCATACACACGGAGTTTGGGCAGCCTACCACTTACACCTTCCGAGATAATCCACCTGAAACTCCATTTCCAATCAATGGGAGTCAATGGCAGCTATGTCTTAGCAATGAGCTACAGCAACCAAACTCACAGGGTACGTGCCCACCCTCCCTGGGACTCTCTGTGCCAGCTTGCTCCACATGACTCTTTACTTTGGGGATAATCCACCTGAAACTCGGACTTTTTTGGTTTTCATCCTAATCCTCAACCCAAACCCTAACCAGTCACCCTCAACTCTACCCAAACCCTAACCAGTCACCCTCAACTTACCCAAACCTAACCAGTCACCCTCAACTCTACCCAACCCTAACCAGTCACCCTCGAGCCTAACCAGTCACCCTCAACTCTACCCAAACCCTAACCAGTCACCCTCAACTCTACCCAAACCCTAACCAGTCACCCTCGAGCCTAACCAGTCACCCTCAACTCTACCCAAACCCTAACCAGTCACCCTCGAGCCTAACCAGTCACCCTCAACTCTACCCAAACCCTAACCAGTCACCCTCGAGCCTAACCAGTCCCCCTCAACTCTGGCTTTAAATGACATGTCCCTTCCCAAAGACTCTTCACTTACCTAACCATTAGAGGTCCAAAATATCAAACATGGACCTAATTTTCACTTGACATGGGACCACCTCCAGACCACTCAGGACCCTCCGAAACACACTCTGGGAAGGGTCCCGTAGCTTGACCCGTCGGCAACACTTGGAGCAATTTTCACCGTTTGGGCAACTCGGGCAACCCCCACAAATGACACCTCCACGGACTCGGGGGGACCCCCTGAGCACGCAGGACCCACTCCCACCTCGATCCGACACTCGTACAAAAATTGGAAAATGAATGGGAGTCTATGGCAGCTACAGGAAGGGGAGGGGCCAGGGCCACCAAACTTCGTAGGCAGGTGGGGGGGCCCGGGGGGAGCATACACACGGAGTTTGGGCAGCCTACCACTTACACCTTCCGAGATAATCCACCTGAAACTCCATTTCCAATCAATGGGAGTCAATGGCAGCTATGTCTTAGCAATGAGCTACAGCAACAAACTCACAGGGTAAGTGCCCACCCTCCTGGGACTCTCTGTGCCAGCTTGCTCCACATGACTCTTATACTTTGGGAGATAATCCACCTGAAACTCGGACTTTTCTGGTTTTCATCCTATATCCTCTAACCCAAACCCTAACCAGTCACCCTCAACTCTACCCAAACCCTAACCAGTCACCCTCAACTCTACCCAAACCCTAACCAGTCACCCTCAACTCTACCCAAACCCTAACCAGTCACCCTCGAGCCTAACCAGTCACCCTCAACTCTACCCAAACCCTAACCAGTCACCCTCAACCCTACCCAAACCCCCACCAGTCACCCTCGACCCTAACCAGTCACCCTCAACTCTACCCAAACCCTAACCAGTCACCCTCGAGCCTAACCAGTCACCCTCAACTCTACCCAAACCCTAACCAGTCACCCTCGAGCCTAACCAGTCCCCCTCAACTCTGGCTTTAAATGACATGTCCCCTTCCCAAAGACTCTTCACTTACCCTAACCATTAGAGGTCCAAAATATCAAACATGGAACCTAACTTTTCACTTGACATGGGACCACCTCCAGACCACTCAGGACCCTCCGAAACACACTCTGGGAAGGGTCCCGTAGCTTGACCCGTCGGCGGCAACACTTGGAGCAATTTGGCCCATTTTGCCAACTCGGGCAACCCCCACAAATGACACCTCCACGGACTCGGGGGGACCCCCTGAGCACGCAGGACCCACTCCACCCGATCCGACACTCGTACAAAACTTGGAAAATGAATGGGAGTCTATGGCAGCTACAGGAAGGGGAGGGGCCAGGGCCACCAAACTTCGTAGGCAGGTGGGGGGGCCCGGGGGGACCATGCACACCGAGTTTGGGGAGGATGGCATTAGGTTCTTGACTTATGGAGCGTGCTCAATTTTTTCAAATCAATGGGAGTCAATGGCAGCTATGTCAAGGGAACGAGCCACACCCACCAAACTCACAGGGTAGGTGGGCACCCTCACTGCCCCTCTCTGTGCCAACTATGGGCCCTCTGGCACTTATACTTTTTCACTTATTCAGCGTGCTCAATTCCATTTTCTGGCTATCATCCCCTATCCTAACCCTAACCCTACCCCTAACCAGTCACCCTCAACTCTACCCAAACCCTAACCAGTCACCCTCAACTCGACCCAAACCCTAACCAGTCACCCTCGAGCCTAACCAGTCACCCTCAACTCTACCCAAACCCTAACCAGTCACCCTCAACTCTACCCAAACCCTAACCAGTCACCCTCGAGCCTAACCAGTCCCCCTCAACTCTGGCTTTAAATGACATGTCCCCTTCCCAAAGACTCTTCACTTACCCTAACCATTAGAGGTCCAAAATATCAAACATGGACCTAATTTTCACTTGACATGGGACCACCTCCAGACCACTCAGGACCCTCCGAAACACACTCTGGGAAGGGTCCCGTAGCTTGACCCGTCGGCAACACTTGGAGCAATTTTCACCGTTTGGGCAACTCGGGCAACCCCCACAAATGACACCTCCACGGACTCGGGGGGACCCCCTGAGCACGCAGGACCCACTCCCACCTCGATCCGACACTCGTACAAAACTTGGAAAATGAATGGGAGTCTATGGCAGCTACAGGAAGGGGAGGGGCCAGGGCCACCAAACTTCGTAGGCAGGTGGGGGGGCCCGGGGGGAGCATACACACGGAGTTTGGGCAGCCTACCACTTACACCTTCCGAGATAATCCACCTGAAACTCCATTTCCAATCAATGGGAGTCAATGGCAGCTATGTCTTAGCAATGAGCTACAGCAACCAAACTCACAGGGTACGTGCCCACCCTCCCTGGGACTCTCTGTGCCAGCTTTGCTCCACATGACTCTTATACTTTGGGAGATAATCCACCTGAAACTCGGACTTTTCTGGTTTTCATCCTATATCCTCTAACCCAAACCCTAACCAGTCACCCTCAACTCTACCCAAACCCTAACCAGTCACCCTCAACTCTACCCAAACCCTAACCAGTCACCCTCAACTCTACCCAAACCCTAACCAGTCACCCTCGAGCCTAACCAGTCACCCTCAACTCTACCCAAACCCTAACCAGTCACCCTCGAGCCTAACCAGTCACCCTCAACTCTACCCAAACCCTAACCAGTCACCCTGCCTTTAAATGACATGTCCCCTTCCCAAAGACTCTTCACTTACCCTAACCATTAGAGGTCCAAAATATCATTAGAGGTCCAAAATATCAAACATGGACCTAATTTTCACTTGACATGGGACCACCTCCAGACCACTCAGGACCCTCCGAAACACACTCTGGGAAGGGTCCCGTAGCTTGACCCGTCGGCAACACTTGGAGCAATTTTCACCGTTTGGGCAACTCGGGCAACCCCCACAAATGACACCTCCACGGACTCGGGGGGACCCCCTGAGCACGCAGGACCCACTCCCACCTCGATCCGACCTTCCTACCCACACTTACAAAATACATGGGGGTCTATGGCAGCTATAGGAAGGGGAGGGGCCAGGGCCACCAAACTTCGTAGGCAGGTGGGGGGGCCCGGGGGGACCATGCACACCGACTTTCAGCCCATGAACCCCAAGGGTTTCGGACTTATTTCGGATGAACCGTTTTTTCCAATCAATGGGAGTCAATGGCAGCTATGTCAAGGGAACGAGCCACACCCACCAAACTCACAGGGTAGGTGGGCACCCTCAGTGCCCCTCTCTGTGCCAACTATGGGCCCCCTACCTCTTATACTTTTTCTCCTATTTCACATGAACCAATCACTTTCATGGTTTTCATCCTATATCCTAACCCTAACCCTAACCCTAACCCCTAACCCTAACCCTACCAGTCACCCTCAACTCTACCCAAACCCTAACCAGTCACCCTCGAGCCTAACCAGTCACCCTCAACTCTACCCAAACCCTAACCAGTCCCCCTCAACTCTGGCTTTAAATGACATGTCCCCTTCCCAAAGACTCTTCACTTACCCTAACCATTAGAGGTCCAAAATATCAAACATGGACCTAATTTTCACTTGACATGGGACCACCTCCAGACCACTCAGGACCCTCCGAAACACACTCTGGGAAGGGTCCCGTAGCTTGACCCGTCGGCGGCAACACTTGGAGCAATTTGGCCCATTTTGCCAACTCGGGCAACCCCCACAAATGACACCTCCACGGACTCGGGGGGACCCCCTGAGCACGCAGGACCCACTCCCACCTCGATCCGACACTCGTACAAAACTTGGAAAATGAATGGGAGTCTATGGCAGCTACAGGAAGGGGAGGGGCCAGGGCCACCAAACTTCGTAGGCAGGTGGGGGGGCCCGGGGGGACCATGCACACCGACTTTCAGCCCATGAACCCCAAGGGTTTCGGACTTATTTCGGATGAACCGTTTTTTCACATCAATGGGAGTCAATGGCAGCTATGTCAAGGGAACGAGCCACACCCACCAAACTCACAGGGTAGGTGGGGCCCTCCCACAGAGTCTCGGTGCCAACTATGGGCCCCTACCTCTTATACTTTTTCTCCTATTTCACATGAACCAATCACTTTTATGGTTTTCATCCTATATCCTAACCCTAACCCTACCCCTAACCCTAACCCTAACTCTACCCAAACCCTAACCAGTCACCCTCAACTCTACCCAAACCCTAACCAGTCACCCTCGAGCCTAACCAGTCACCCTCAACTCTACCCAAACCCTAACCAGTCACCCTCGAGCCTAACCAGTCACCCTAACCCTACCCAAACCCTAACCAGTCACCCTCGAGCCTAACCAGTCCCCCTCAACTCTGGCTTTAAATGACATGTCCCCTTCCCAAAGACTCTTCACTTACCCTAACCATTAGAGGTCCAAAATATCAAACATGGACCTAATTTTCACTTGACATGGGACCACCTCCAGACCACTCAGGACCCTCCGAAACACACTCTGGGAAGGGTCCCGTAGCTTGACCCGTCGGCAACACTTGGAGCAATTTGGCCCATTTTGCCAACTCGGGCAACCCCCACAAATGACACCTCCACGGACTCGGGGGGACCCCCTGAGCACGCAGGACCCACTCCCACCTCGATCCGACACTCGTACAAAACTTGGAAAATGAATGGGAGTCTATGGCAGCTACAGGAAGGGGAGGGGCCAGGGCCACCAAACTTCGTAGGCAGGTGGGGGGGCCCGGGGGGAGCATACACACGGAGTTTGGGGACTTGAGCCCCAAGGGTTTCGGACTTATAGAGCTTGAGACCTTTTTTCACATCAATGGGAGTCAATGGCAGCTATGTCATAGGAATCAGCCACACCCACCAAACTCACAGGGTATGTGGGGCCCCTCCCACAGAGTCTCGCTGCCAACTATGGGCCCCCTATCTCTTATACTTTTTCACTTATTGAGCTTGAGACACTTCATTTTCTGGCTATCATCCCTTATCCTCAACTCTACCCAAACCCTAACCAGTCACCCTCAACTCTACCCAAACCCTAACCAGTCACCCTCAACTCTACCCAAACCCTAACCAGTCACCCTCGAGCCTAACCAGTCACCCTCAACTCTACCCAAACCCTAACCAGTCACCCTCGAGCCTAACCAGTCCCCCTCAACTCTGGCTTTAAATGACATGTCCCCTTCCCAAAGACTCTTCACTTACCCTAACCATTAGAGGTCCAAAATATCAAACATGGACCTAATTTTCACTTGACATGGGACCACCTCCAGACCACTCAGGACCCTCCGAAACACACTCTGGGAAGGGTCCCGTAGCTTGACCCGTCGGCGGCAACACTTGGAGCAATTTGGCCCATTTTGCCAACTCGGGCAACCCCCACAAATGACACCTCCACGGACTCGGGGGGACCCCCTGAGCACGCAGGACCCACTCCCACCTCGATCCGACACTCGTACAAAACTTGGAAAATGAATGGGAGTCTATGGCAGCTACAGGAAGGGGAGGGGCCAGGGCCACCAAACTTCGTAGGCAGGTGGGGGGGCCCGGGGGGAGCATACACACGGAGTTTGGGCAGCCTACCACTTACACCTTCCGAGATAATCCACCTGAAACTCCATTTCCAATCAATGGGAGTCAATGGCAGCTATGTCTTAGCAATGAGCTACAGCAACCAAACTCACAGGGTACGTGCCCACCCTCCCTGGGACTCTCTGTGCCAGCTTTGCTCCACATGACTCTTATACTTTGGGAGATAATCCACCTGAAACTCGGACTTTTCTGGTTTTCATCCTATATCCTAAGTTCAAACCCTAAGTTCAAACCCTAAGTTCAAACCCTAAGTTCAAACCCTAAGTTCAAACCCTAAGTTCAAACCCTAAGTTCAAACCCTAAGTTCAAACCCTAAGTTCAAACCCTAAGTTCAAACCCTAAGTTCAAACCCTAAGTTCAAACCCTAAGTTCAAACCCTAAGTTCAAACCCTAAGTTCAAACCCTAAGTTCAAACCCTAAGTTCAAACCCTAAGTTCAAACCCTAAGTTCAAACCCTAAGTTCAAACCCTAAGTTCAAACCCTAAGTTCAAACCCTAAGTTCAAACCCTAAGTTCAAACCCTAAGTTCAAACCCTAAGTTCAAACCCTAAGTTCAAACCCTAAGTTCAAACCCTAAGTTCAAACCCTAAGTTCAAACCCTAAGTTCAAACCCTAAGTTCAAACCCTAAGTTCAAACCCTAAGTTCAAACCCTAAGTTCAAACCCTAAGTTCAAACCCTAAGTTCAAACCCTAAGTTCAAACCCTAAGTTCAAACCCTAAGTTCAAACCCTAAGTTCAAACCCTAAGTTCAAACCCTAAGTTCAAACCCTAAGTTCAAACCCTAAGTTCAAACCCTAAGTTCAAACCCTAAGTTCAAACCCTAAGTTCAAACCCTAAGTTCAAACCCTAAGTTCAAACCCTAAGTTCAAACCCTAAGTTCAAACCCTAAGTTCAAACCCTAAGTTCAAACCCTAAGTTCAAACCCTAAGTTCAAACCCTAAGTTCAAACCCTAAGTTCAAACCCTAAGTTCAAACCCTAAGTTCAAACCCTAAGTTCAAACCCTAAGTTCAAACCCTAAGTTCAAACCCTAAGTTCAAACCCTAAGTTCAAACCCTAAGTTCAAACCCTAAGTTCAAACCCTAAGTTCAAACCCTAAGTTCAAACCCTAAGTTCAAACCCTAAGTTCAAACCCTAAGTTCAAACCCTAAGTTCAAACCCTAAGTTCAAACCCTAAGTTCAAACCCTAAGTTCAAACCCTAAGTTCAAACCCTAAGTTCAAACCCTAAGTTCAAACCCTAAGTTCAAACCCTAAGTTCAAACCCTAAGTTCAAACCCTAAGTTCAAACCCTAAGTTCAAACCCTAAGTTCAAACCCTAAGTTCAAACCCTAAGTTCAAACCCTAAGTTCAAACCCTAAGTTCAAACCCTAAGTTCAAACCCTAAGTTCAAACCCTAAGTTCAAACCCTAAGTTCAAACCCTAAGTTCAAACCCTAAGTTCAAACCCTAAGTTCAAACCCTAAGTTCAAACCCTAAGTTCAAACCCTAAGTTAGGTTTTGCCCAGTGCTCCTATTCCTTAAAATTTAGTGATTTATATTCATAGCTTTTTTTATTGTTTAAATGTATGCACCCATGTTGAACTCCAAAAATTCTTATTGTGTGGAAAACATTTACCTTAAGATATTAACCCTTGAGAAAAGTGTTATGAATCTCTATACTAACTTGTCTACAAACCCTTAGCTAATCATGTTCTTTTTACAAGGAAGCAGCAAAAAAAATTTTTGGCTTAGCATGATAACTGAATTTTCACAGGGGGAATTGGACCCTGAAATTTTACTCCAATGGAAAAAGCATCAAGTCATGGCATGGAAGGGCTAATGTGCATATGCAAAAGGCAGCCAACTTCAACAATGCACTAAAGCACATAAGAAAATATCAGGGTGTGCTTTTATTTGCAAGGTGCTGTGCTTACAGGCAGATTGCCATTGTTGAAAGGCAATTTACACATAACTAAGCATGATCCTACAAGCGGAAACTTATTTAAAGTAGATTTGCACTGGATCAAATGTTAAGTGTCAGGTGATATTAAGACACTGACATTAACCGTTTAGAACAGCAGCAATTGATTTAGAGGAATTTTACTATTTAAGGGCAAATTCCTTTTAACACTTTAAATGGGCCACATTGCTCAAACTAACTATTGTGTTTCAATTTCTTTTTGAACTGAGAAATAATCCTAATGGAACAAACACTAAAGTTTTACATTTCATTAATCAACTGTGACAACATTATCTTTGAGATTTAAAATGAATGTCCTCATATGTGGACAGAATTCCTCAGCAACTAGATCATGTAAAAACAATTTTAAATTTCGAATGATTGGGGCCTATTGATTGCAAAAATAAAATAGGATTCAATAATATATGCCATGCAAGAGCTCAGATCTTAGGAGGTTAAACCTATTTAGCAGAACTTAACTGAAATTAACATTTTTGGTTTTACAGTGAGAAGCTGTTGGGCTGTAGAACTGAACAATGAACACCAGTTGGGGTGCATGTTGCTGTGTGTGTGTGAGGCTATTCCTCTAGAAGACTGGACTGCATTTAAGACTCCTGAGTCCTGGAGTCACCTTTCCCACGTGCTGTTCCTGTAGGCGGAACCTGGGAAGGCTGATACGTACCGGGCCCCTGGTTTCAAAAACACACTGTCCGTTAACACCGCAAGGTGGAACCAGCATGCCCAGGAAGCAGAAGAGTTCTCCGTTGATTCTCTGCCGGTCTGTGTTGAGTGCCAGAAGTGTACTTGGTGGATGGGGCACTAACTCACCTTTGCCAAGCTAGAAAAAAGTGAACTGTGCACCAGCAGATATGCACCAGATTAGTATGACTCCCTGTGCAAAAGAGGATGAGCAAAATCAGCTATAGCAAGTCATCACCCAACACTTCTGGAAAGGAAGAAGAATCTTCAAGATCTCAAGACACCTGCTGGGATTCAAATCATCATCCCTGAAATAAGAACAAAAAGCCATTCTAGTGCCATCATACACCGCAAGACCTCTAGAATGCTCAGTATCGTGGTCCCAAGAAGGGGTCATGACCACATGCAGAAACTTACCTAGAGCAGCCAGCAGGGGGATCTTCTGTGATGAAGCTTCCAGCAGGCAGCAGTTCAACAATGAACACCCCATTCTGAGCCATGGTGCTGATTTTCTAAATGTCTCCAACTTCATTCTTAGTCATCTAGTTTGAGAGCAGCTCATTCTGATCGCTAGGGGTTAGGGTTTGGGTTAGGGATTCCGGCATAAACAGGTGAACTAGAAGCCCACATTTGAAGCCCCACATGCAATGCACTATGGGTAATGCTGACAGACATTTTAAAGTCCATTTCTGACAGTCAGAATGATGTTAAGACACATTTCTGACACCTAAGAGAACTTCAAAGATGAAAGTTGACAATATGGTTTACAGATAAAGGTGACATTTTAATGCTGAACTGTGATTTATTTCCAAAATGAGTTTAAATAACAGTAAAAACTAAATAATTTTTTAAAAAATGACTTAAAGCCAATTTCTAGTGAGCAGAGCAGCATCAAGGTAAAACTTCTTCAACCAACAGAAACTCAGAAAAGAGTTTAAAGTTGAAAACGGTTAAAAGAGCAGAAATGTAAAACCTAATTCCAGCCTTTACTACAGCATTAAGATAAAAATCATTCATCCAACAGGGTTAGGCTTAAAGCTGAGCTGTGATTTATTAAAAAAATGACATCAAAAACAAAGAAACATGGAATAAAATCAATTTAAATTAAGATTAAGTCCCAGCTGGATAGGACATTTCTAGCCAGACTTTGAATAGGCTGAAAAATTATTGTTTGGTGGGTTAGGACCACCAAACAATAGTGGGTGGGAATCTGCAGAGGATTTGAAGGAGTACACACTCAGTGGGGGACACCTGGGGCCCCTCCCACTAACCGTTTACCAGATATGCTAGCAGGTTTTCATCCCATATAATAACCAACATTTGTTGTCCGAAACCATGTGGGAGGTTGCTTCCAAATCAATGTGTTGCATAGCTTGGCTTCATTACAAAATACACACAAATAGCAAACTGTTCTTCTGAAATTATAATAATTATGCAGGTAATGTCCCCTCACTAACCCAGAGATGGGTAGTGAAATGCCTTTACAGTATCTTGCAAAAGGAATCTGACCTCTTAATATGTTACATTTTCTCAACTCTAATCCATAAACCTCAGCATGTTTCATTTGGATCATCTTTATGCAACAGGCAGCAATGCTAAAGTTGAAAATAGCTTCTGAGCACAGCCAGATTACATCCGGCATGGAAATGCCTCCCTCTAGTGAACGATGAAAGAAACAGCAAGCGAAAAGGTGTGAAAGAAATTTATTTGCGAAAAACAAAACCATTGTAGGACAGTCACTACAACACAATTAATAGTTATGCTGCTGAAATAATTATGAAACAGTAATTCAAACACTGCTAAAGTTGAAAATAGCTGCCACTATTTTATTAATACAATTATTAGGATTATAGTTGTTTTGATTTTTATGGTTGTTTCTTTGTTTACCATCAAAAATAATTTCCCAGAAAACAATAGTTATTTTTACAGGCATCTATAAAAAAATGTAATGAATGAACATTGAACTTAAAATTGTTAGGCCTATCAGCAGCCAATCAGAGTGGAAAACAATATTCTTCTTCTCAGCCATTTTCTGATATGTAAGTTGCTAAAATCTTGAACAAAATGGCAAGATAAAATATGTCCAACAATACAAGTTTAGACTTTGAACTATTTGCTTAAAGACTGAGCTGTGCATCATGACAGAACTGCAACTATATCAATCATAACTCTTCTTTTCTTCAGTGATTTAGTCAGTTTCTGCTGCTGCAGCTCCGTGCTGCCTTCAGGAGAATGGGACATCAGAGTATCATCCATAAAATCCCACCCTCATGGCATTTACCAAGCAAACCAAAACTTTCAGTAGAAAAACAAACTCTCCAGATTCTTTTAATGCCTTACAAATGTGGGTTTCTTGAAGGACTGGAGTGGGCATGTCCCAACCAATAGTTCCTGCAAATATGGGACAGAAACATGGATCTTTATATAGACCTGTCTATAGATTTATAGATTTATAGCTTTACTGGACAGAAATTACAAAGAAAAAAGCTGGTTCTTAAAAATCCTAATGAGTCAAATTGAAAGTGTCCTGGAGTCACTTCAGCCTCATGACATTAACACTGACATGAAAAATATTGAAGAAATAAATATATAAAATAACATCTCATTACAACATAAATAATAAGTTCCCTTCTATTATGGTATGTTAAATATATTTCTTCTTAGTACTAGATGTGTTCTCAACAAACCCAACATTACCTTTTATCTGAAAATAGTGTCTGTTTATTCTTGCCACACAGTCCTCTGTTTTAATTATTGCAGAAAAGGTCTTGCCATACAACTTTATTCCTCTGTATTTGATTTAGTTTCTTCTTGAATTTTGTTATTCATTCATTTCCATTCAGTTTTCTTTGATTACTATTAGCCTTTCATGGTTTATTGTTAGTTTCTTTCCTGTTGCTAGTTTTATTTTATCGTTTTTATTGACCACCAATAATCTTCCCTCATCATATCAGTCACCTGCTAACCCTAACCCAACCATAAGCTCTTGATTGTTTTAAAGTTCGTTGCTCCAGTCTATGTTCCGGTTTTCCTGCAATGTGCGCGTCGTTTTCTCGGAGCGTATCGATGGAGAAAAGCAGATAAATGCAAACCTTTTAAAACGATAGAGAAAAAAAACTGGTATTTTGATTCATATTTAAAAGTGATGGTACCACCATTGCATACGGGGCCACTCACAGAACCTGTAGACTGTATAAAATGAAGACTGACTATCGTGGCATAAACCATCAAAGGATTTTTATTCTGTAAATGGGTTCATTTTTCTGAGGGACACAAAGTGAAAGAATATTGATTTTAGTGATTACATGTTTATCAGAGCAATATTCTGCTGATCTTCTATGGAAACAGGCAGCAATAAAACACTTAATATAAATTAAAGTGTTTTATATTAAACACTTTAATATAAGTTAAAACACTTCACTTATAGGTGACATGATCACATAGGTACAGAAATCCTCAATAAAACATGGAATATTAGAAAATCAGACACCAGACAAGTGAACCATTTGCGTTTGTAGCAGGAGAAGCGAAACCATCGATACAGCTGCAGCCAGGCATGTTTTAATGTAACACAGTACAGTTTTAGCAAGTTGCTCAAAGTCTAAACTGGTATTGTTGTGCATTAAAAGAGTAAAGTTCTTCGAACAAACTTTTGTAAAAATTTCTGCCAGCGCCCCCTGCAGTTCCCTGAATGCCCACCAGGGGGCAGTACTGAACAACGCTACTCAACATTTAGTGACTTTTTTCGTTTTCCCTTTCCTTGGGTTTATTGTTTTATTTCCTTCAAATTTATGTCAAACACTTTGAACTACCTTGTTGCTGAAAATGTGCTAAAACAAAAAAAGACCTCAACTGAATGTGAAAGAAAAATCGTCTACGCTTCGTTCTACCTGACTGACCGATCTTGCAAGTTATTTCTTTAACCTCAGGATGTTCAGGCCACTGCAGGAAACGACATCACTGCTCAAAGCAACCGTGTGTCAAAAACTCAAGACACGCATTAATACATCATTTTCAAGTTTATTCATTCTTTGTTTTAACATTTTGGGGAAAAGTTTTCTATATTTATGTTTAATTCAATAAAAATGACAAAGTAAGCATCACTTATTGCAGTGGTGATGCAAATATCTTAGTGCAAAGCATTTTGAAGGATTCATTTTAAGGAATAAAGAAGTGAAACCTGCAAGGCACAGAGCAGGGAAAAATAACCCACAAACTACAACTAAAATATATTCCACCCACATGACTGGAAACATTACATTATCATTTACCTCAGGGTTCAACATAATTGTTCAATAAATTTAACAAGGATGTATGAAACAATTTCATTTTTCAGCAACAGAAAACTACAGCCAACATTTCCTGCTTTTATTCTGAAACAACCTGCTGAGTTTGCAATAATGTCAGTAACCATATTCCGTAGGAGAGCCACAGACAGGAAGTGACATCACTGCTTCTTGCTGAGTCTCAGGAAGCGCTGGGACTTTTGCCTGACCATGTGGTGCTGCTTCTGGGCGTCCTGAGCTTCCCAGATGGCTTTGTGCAGCTTCTGTTGGGAAGAGAGCAGCATCACACACTTCCTGATCCGTCGCTATGGCAACCCCTCTGAGGACTGCACCTTTCTCTCTTACATTCACAAACTTTATGGAGATTGGATGTAAAAATAATGATAAAACAAAGCAAATAGTGGAACTGGAAGGAAAACTGCCAGTAGGTTTTTCAGAAATCAAACTAAATGTGTGGTGAGAATTTAAACTGTTGATCCAGAAACGTCTCTGGATCAAGATGAGTTAATAAATGACATCTAATCTGGTTACCTTATAAATTACAGATCTGTGTCTAAAATCCTTGAGGCAATAGTTGCTAATAGTTATGTGAGCATATAAATGGTAATAAACTGTTGAAAGTTACTGATGATTTTCTCTTGGCCTCAGAAAAAGGACCGGTTCTGGTTCTGGTTCTGTTAGATCTTAGTGCCTGTTCTGATACAGTTGAGAACAGTATTCCTTCAGAAAGGCTTGAACAGCTCTGTCCTAGTGGAGTACCACACGGTTGGGTCCTGAGACCCTGAATAGTTTCTAGACGAAGCTTAAAACCTTCGTCTCTGATGAAGCTGAGGTTATCCGGAGCTACCTCTGTAGTCATGCTGTTACAGGCTGCTGGAGGATGAACTGACCACTTCTCTTCACTCTACTACATTCTCCTACTACTCTACAATTTGCGTTATCTGATGTCATTTGAACTTTTATTTTGAGGTTCTCTTATTTTCTTTCCATAGAAGGTACACCTGGTTCTGTTCTGTTCAGCTGTGGTACCTGAACGTTTTCCTTCAATAAATGATGCTTCTGACCTCAACTCTCAAAACCTACACAGATGAAAAACTGGAAGGTTTTCATCAATATTAAGGAATCGCTGACTTAAACCAAGATCCCACATCTTGCTGAAAACTTTTTTGTTTTGCCTTATTTCATGTGAACCAAGATTTTTGGACTAAACTAGAACAATAATACTTGGTAAGACTTTATGCTTTTGCAGTGCAGGGTTTAAATCTGGTTTGTTTTTGGTCTCCTAATGATTCCTCATGGCTGCTGCGCTTCTGTTCTACATAGAAAGTTCTCCTAAGTCAGGAGAACGTTTCCTTTTGTGTCTCTGCTGCTCTTCTCAAACCTTCAGTCGGTCATGGCAGACGGCTGCTTGAGCAAAGGTTCTGGCTCTGGTTCTGCTGGAGGTTTCTTGCTGTTAAAGGTGAGTTTTCCTGTCCACTGTCACTATGTGCGTGTGAATCAGCTCTTGGTAAAACGGATCAGAACTGATAGATGTTTTCAAGTTAAAGACTGACCTGGGCAGAATTTGGGTCTTTGAAATGGATGGTTCTGACGGGCTCCTCATTGTTAGGAAGCTTCAGTTTATGGATCTCCTGAAAGAAACAAGAGAGACGGGAACCAATCAGGCAACGGGACCTCCAGACAGGAAGTGATGTCACTGTGTCTGTATCTAACCTCAGTGTTTCACAAATATTTGGATGTTTCTCTTCTCTGTAGCACAATCTACCTACATGAAGCTAATAATAATAAGTCTAGTCAAAGTTTATTTTTAAGAAGCACATTTCCAGCAGCCTCAGCTGAACAAATTGCTTCACCACAAACATCACAGATAAATTAATGATGAAATGGAAAATAACATCAAAAAGCCAAATATTAAAGTGTCAGGTTCCAAAAGCTAAGAGTGAATAAAACCAAACAATCAGGAGTTTTAGCTGCAGCCATTTCCTTCCCTCATTTTCTCTGTAGCTGCAGCTGAAGCTGAGAGGAAAGACGAGTTTCAGTCTGGAGTTCAGCAGCCAGAGGGAGACGATCCACAGAGGCTCCGTCTGCTGACCTCTGGGCTGCTAGAGCTCACTGCGGCGCCAAGGACCCAAAAACACCAAAAACCATCAATAAGACCTTAAACTGTCTCCTAACGCAGCAGGGAGTCAGAGGAGGGCTGGTAAAACCAGGGTCACGGGTTCAGGCCTCCTGGTTTTGGTCAGCAGACGAGCTGCAGCATTTTGTTTGCTCTGCTCCAACCCGGAGTACAAAGAGTCACAATAATCTAACCGTGACGGATGACTGGATCTAAACCAGGCAGAAGAAGAGAACATCTCACCTCAGCTGAAACAAACTGGCTTTGATAGCAGCGCTAACATGCTAATCAAATTTAACAGACAGATTTTTCACAAACGGACAGCGGGCCGACAGAGAGGACGGCACTGACCACACATACAAGCTCAGGTTTCCTGTTTGACTAGAAGAGAGAAACACAGAATCAAACATCAACACAGGCAATCTGTACCAGAGTGTAAGATTTACAGATCCCATAGTTTTTCTCACGCTACATATCCGCCTGAGATGCTGTCAGATCAAACTTCTGTTGATTTTGCACCTTTGGCCTCCTAACAAAGCAGACGACCTGACCTGACCTCTGAAGCTGCAAATGTTCAGCTGCTCTGTAACTTCAACCAGTTTGGAAGGCAAAGACATGAAGTTCAGTAGAGCGGTGAGGTTTAGCAACAACGTGCTAGCAGCACCGTTACCTTGCAGTAGATCTTGAGCTCTGATCCGGACACCGCCGGAGGACGGTGGAAGTTCTCAAACAAGCATTCCCAGTCAGTAGTCAGGTGACCCAGCAGATCCATCTCCTTCACACAGAACACGCGCCTACACAACGACAAGCAGAACTGCGTCACACAGCGCTACCAAGCGCGGCTCCGTGTGCTGCTGGCCGTTCAGGCGGCTTCACCTGTTGGTGACGACGATGTTGGATTTCCTGTGGCCTGGGGTCGGACTGCAGCTTCTGAACGCTTCGCCGTCCAGATGTTTGATCCTCTGGAGACACAGAAACACAAACACTCCTGCAGCACAGTTCCTGTTGCTGTTCAGCAACAAGCAGAGGAGAGTCACCCAAGACTCACTTACCAGGAAGGCAGCTTACCGCAACCAGTTCATCTCCCAGTAACCCACCAGTAAAGCCCAGTTCACTCTGCTGCTTCCACCAAAGCAGAGAGGGGAGCAGCAAACAGGAGCAGCTGATCAGATCGTCAATGAACTGATCGTCAATGCTTCTGTACTAAAGCAGGTTTGCTGCTCTGCAGGTGCTGCAACACAATTTCAGCAACCTCTGCTGCTCATCATCCTGGGAAGGGTCAAAGGTCATTTCTGAACTACTTGGGAGTCCATCATCCCCCAGAGAGGGAAACTCTCAGACATCCCAGCAGCTTCAGAGGTCAGAGGTCAGAGCCTGGAACTCAGAAAAAGTACCACAATCCAAAAGCTCCACCTTAGACTCTATAGGCCTCAGTTAGCAGGTTAGAGGTCACACTGAAAGCCTCTTCTGTCTGGGCACAAGATGGCCGCTGCACTGAGGTTAGCAGAGACGAGACTTCTGAGACAGTGACCTCTGGACAGACGAGACCAGAGAAAAGCAGAAACGGCACAGTGGTGGAGGTATTATGATCTGGGCTGCAGGCTCTGAACGGACCGGGATCTGCTCTACAGAGCAACGTTTTCTAGAGTCCATCTGTAGAGCAGCTGATCGAGAACAGAACGATCAGCCGAAAGAAAAAACAACCAAGAAGTTGCAACGCTGAAGTCCAGTCCTGCAGATTCACCATCCTGCAACTTTTAGAAGCAACGGACCAGATCCAACGTTCTGGTCCGTTGGATCGGTTCTGATCAGGCCTGGTGTCGAGCCCTTCCTTTGATTCAGGGAAGCATCTGGAAGTTGAAGGATGGCAGCTGTGGAGGACTGGACCTGGTCTATTCAAAGCACAGCCGTCATCTAAACTGAAATGCAGAACCTGCTGGTTCTGGAGGAGCTTCAAGGCTTCAGGGATTATGGGACGAGAAAATGATTCATAGAAGAAAACACGTTTCAGATATTTTTATTAAACTTTGAACACAAACCGATGACGGAGCCGGTTTCACAAGAGGGTTAACGTTTCCATCCGATACGACCCCATGGAGACCCTGACATTAACATCTAATGCTTTAAAGCAACATCACGATAAACTAATTTATATAAAAATAACTAGAGATGACTTTTCTCCACTGGGTTTAAATAAACTACAAATGAATATAAACCAAAAGTAAAAAGCAGAAACAGTTTAGAAAAAATAACAAGATGGAGATAAAAATGTTGGTTTGGCATGCATGGAAATCTGATCTCCATTTAATATTCAGATTTCAACATTTACAAATATATCTGTAGATTAACAAGGATTATATCAAAGAACCATGAATCTGACAAGATTAATGTTCATCACCAGCCAAGTCCTCCTCCGGCTGCAGGAAGCAAACAGAAGAAGAAGAAGAAGAAGAAGGAGGTTAGAATTATTTACTCAGATCTGAACTTCACAGCTTCCTGAAGTCGAGTCAAAGATTCATGACACCAAGAGGAAGACAAAGAGCTAACGAGCCGAGGAAGAGGAGGAGGAGATGAAGGACATGGGGAACATTGTTAGGTGGGTTACAGGTTCTGCCATTGTTACTACTACCAGTAGTAGTAGTAATATTATTTTTCTGGAGGTTTCTAGATCATTAAATATGATTAACTGTTAAATATTTCATATTTTATGATGAAATATTTCAAACATTTTTCCAAAACTGGGTCAACACCTCCTGATCCGGTTACAAGGTTCTGCAGAACCCTGATGATGAACTTTATCAGCAAGCGAATACATTGAACAAAAATATGCCAGATATTGTTGCCATGTGGAGGCAACAGCTGTAAATGAACGTTTACTGATATTTTATTGTACAAAAGTAAAATTTATCTTGATGTGTACAATATTTAATTCAACATTCTGTCAGTGAGTTATTTACTCAGTGCATTGTGGGTAATGTCCACTGGGTGGTCAGACAAAATGAGCAACAGCTGGACAATCCTTGGACTGGACAATAAAAGGCTCCAAAATGTCAGAGGTCATAAAGCCAGCCGTTATCGGACCACCGGCCCTTTAAGAGCTGGTATCCAACAGACTGGCCCTACAGCAGATCCTCCTCATCCTCAGCTGATGAGACTATTGGTCTGAACAACAGACGCGTCGGCCCTCAGGCCGTCCGTAACCGTCTGAGGGCCGACGCGCCTCCTGGACGGTGAGGCGTCCATCGGTGTGACGCCGGGAAGCCGACTGGGTCAGAACCACATTCCTCATCCTGACCTCCTATCCAGTGACTGTCAATCCTCTACAAACGGCCGAACCACGATGTCATCAACGCCGACATAAACATCAGTAACTACTGAAAATATAGTTTCTCTATATATATTATGTAACCCAGATGCTCATAAAACTCCTATATTTGACATGGGGCTTTATATTTTTGTTCAGTGTATATTATAAATACAATATAACTTAGTCAATATAATTAGATAACGTATCTGGGCTGATGCAACCTGCATTGAGACAACTGATCATTTTCTCTGATTTACCTCAAAACTGGAAAAGTTGAGACTTTTTGATGAATTTGATTTTGTGAATCTGAAAGGTTCTGTTTGCCAAACAAAGACGAACATGAAGAGTTTCAGCTCCAGTTTCTCCCTCTGCGTTCTCGCAGCGCTGGGCTGGTTTAGAAGAATTTCTTCTTCTGCAGTTTTCTGTCCAGCAGCAGCTCCTCTAACACCCTAACCTTTTTTCCTCGGGTTTCCTTTGAAGCCAACGACTCGGTCCGGGTTTTTCTGGACCTCTAACTGGATCCTTCTTCAGGTTTGTTGGTTTATTTCAAAGTTTTTAACTTTAAAAACTTTCTAGAGAAGGAACCTTTTGACCCGGTTAAAGTGTCGGCACACACATCAGACTGTCTGCTCCTCTAGGTCCCCCCTGACCTCATGCAGGAAAACATGCCCTGTTGCTATGGAAACGGAGAAAAGTCTAACCTGGTAGAGGTCGAAACCCTGCGCCTCCATCAGGTCATAAGGTCGGATGATCCCGTCCTCCCGGATCAGACGGACCGGCCGGAGTTTGGTCACCTCCTCTGTCGCTTCGGCCGCTCTGATATCACACACACACACACACGCACACACACGTACACACACACACACACACACCTGAATGAGCGGTTCAGAGTGGTGTGGAGTCACAGCCCTGCTCTTGCGGACTGACGGTTCTGATCCTGACTGGACTCTGAGCTGCTGCTTTCAGGTAAAGGCTCACCTGGTGGGACCTCTGCAGGGGCAGCGTGAAACTTCAACAGGTTACAGTGAATTTATGCGTCACATGACAGATGGCTCCTCCAATCAGGAGCGGAGCCATAATTTCATCTGATCTCAGTGGGAATTCGTTCAGTGTCACATCATCATTATTTTTGATCAACATTTAAATTCATTTGCAAAAATTCAAAGATTTAATTTGGAAAAAGAAACTCCAGAAACATTGATGCACCAAAACTTTTAGTAGTTCTGCAAAAACGGCAACAGACAGAGCAGCTGTTAGTGAGAACCATGCAACCTGGAACCAATCAGAACCATTCACACCCGCCAGACCGCCGTCCCTGACGTCAGACCAACACGGGTTCTGACTGCAGTGAACATGGGACCCTCCATCGGGTCGTGCAGGAGCGTTTCAGCCTCGTTTCAGTCGATGGCGATGGTTTTTATTCGTAGGGGGCCAACGAAGAAGAAAAGGCCCTGACATGTTTTCATGCAGTTTTCGTTGTGCTCCGGCAGGCGGGACAGGAAGTTCTCCTTGGGGGGCGTGGCCAAACAACATGCTGACAAAGGGGCGGAGTCACAAACGGCGAGCTGGACCCGGTGCACGAAACGCGATGCTGTGACTTACCAGCAGTGTGCAGCACCATTTAACATGCAAACATCTGCAGCTGGTTAAAGCTCAGCTCCATCATCAAGTCAAACAGCAACTTGATTGAGCAACCCGATTGAGCAACCTGATTGAGCAGCAGCCATGGACAGAGCACAGCTCCAACAGTTCAGGTGGGATACTCACACCCCAAACAGCGAAGAACACAAAGAACAGAAATCCCAACAACCACAGCAGACAGAAAACAAAAGCAGAAAATATGAAAATTAGAGGAGAAGAGAGACAGCAACAACAGGAAGTTCCCAGAGGAAACGCACCACGAGCCGCCAAACCTCACCTCTGGATCCCCTGCAAGGTGCTGCTGGCCATGTCCACGAATCCGCCGGTGGGCCGCGCCACCGCGCCCACCAGGCCCTTCCCGATGCCCTTAAAGAAGCCGGCCGCGCCCTCCTTCCTGGCTCCTGGGGACGGAAACACACGGTGGGTTCATCTGGCAACCATCTGAGTCGGCAGCCACTGGTTCTGAGCCAAAAAGACTTTTGGACCAAAGGATGTGACAAAAATAATTGGGAGGGTTTCAGTGATCTGGAGCCGATCCATGATGTTCTGATGGGTCGACAGAACACGGTCAAGATCGGTGCTGTATGTAACTTATAGTTAGGCAGGTGCCTCCATCTCAATGAGTTTAAAAATCTCTTTTGACAGAAACCAAGACTGGCAGCAACACTCACAATTACAAATCAAAACCCCAAGAAAGTACAACAAAGAAGAAAGATGACAGAGCATAGGCAGCGCTACAAGTGAAAATAGCATTTACAAAAAATGCCTCATTTACAAGCTGATTAAATAAGGCCCCAAAAAGCACCTAATTCTACTTCAAGTTTTTCTGTAGGGTTTTCGGTGTGAATCTTAGAAACAGTTAATAAAATGAAATCATAATAACTGCCTGGAAATGTTCTGACAATAACATTTGTCTCTCTGTGGTGACGGGGGTTTACCTCCCCGTCTCAAGACAGATGGGGGAGGAAGCCCAAGATGGCTTTGTGAATAAAACCAGCAGACACCGGCGTACGGAGAGGAGCGCTCCTCCCTCCACCTGTGATAAAACATAAGACCCTGAATGCAGCTGTGCAAACAGTCCGAACATGCAGGCATACAAATCCCGTCACAATAATCTAAAATGGGCTAAAAGTGGCCGCAACGAGGTGTTTCCTAGACTCAAATGATAAACAAAATGGAATTATGACATAAAAAGCCAACTTGGGCTTTTTGACAAGCTGTTGCATGTAAAGTCCAAGGAACCAATTACAAAACCTAAATATTTATACTGACACACAACCTCCATGTGAGTGCCTGCAAAGTAAAAATGGGTGATTTAGAAATACTCCTATAGTTGGAGAAAAACTTTACTTTAGATATTGTTCAAAACAAACTTTAGATTACACTGAACCTCATCAAAAGCTGCTTGAAGCACTTTTAACTGTAATGCAGCATAGGGCAGTGACAACAATTAGCATTTGGGACATTTTGATCTAAACTGTTACTATAGATAATAAAAAGAAGGGGTCCTAGGACAGAACCTTGTAGAACACCCTGGGATACTTAAAGGCAGAATGGCCAAATTGACCTGCGGGAAAATTTGTTTTTAAACCAACTGATTGGTGAGAATCCGATGTAGAGAGACTTTTCAGTAACATTTCATCATCAGCTGTAGAAAAAGGCTTTTGATAAGTCAATAGAAAGTCCTGCAGTGTTGATTTTTTTATCTATAAAACCGATTAAATCATTTAATACTTGTAAAGTTGCTGTTTTATTTATTAGCATTATTTGAATTGACAGGGAACATTATATTTTCAGAATCTGGATCAAATAATCCAGAAGACCTGGATTACATGATCTAACAGGTCACGACCCTGGAAGTTCAAATGGTTTTAAAGAACCCGAAGGTTCCAGATCGGAGGGTTTCCAGAATCCAGATGAGTCAAAGTATTTTAGAGGAGAACATCTAAAAGATCTGGATTAGGGCTTCAAGGGATCCGGATCAGGTTGCAATCAGAAAATAACAAGTATTTCTGGGATTTCATGGATAATAGTTCAAAGCTTTAATTCATTCTTAAATCTTTCCTAAAACTTGTATTGTCTTTTATTTAAGGTCAAAAATCATAAACTTGTTTCTGCTCTCCTGAAAATAGGAGCCATCAAACACATACCTTCCACTGGTTTGGTCACAATGCCAGTAACCCCACCAACAACGCCCTGCAGAAACACGGTTTGTTACTGAGATGCATCGGATCACTGCTGGTCCAGCAAAACCAGAACCGTTCCTGTCCAGACCTTCAGCAGTCCTTTTCCTCCTTTGGCCAGACTGGCTCTGAAGTCCTTCGTGGGCCGGTTCATGTCCTCCCGCCGTTCCTGCTGGAACTCCTTGTCCATGGTCATGGCAGCCAGGCCTTTACCCATGGAACCTGTGATCTTGGAGAACATTCCTGCAGCGCCACCTACAGGAGAAACACCCATATTGGAAGCACTGACCACAGAAATCAGGACCCGTCACAAGTTAAATCAACATCTTTCTCCTAGGCTCTTACCAACAGTTGAACCAAAAAGGCTGCGGACCCCGATCGCCAAACCTTCAGCAAACTCCTCTGGACCCTGAACGGCTCCCTGGCAAACACACAGAACCGCCCTCTGTCAGAACATCCAACTTGGTCGGGTTTCATGTGGATCTCGCAATAAACTAGATGTTTTACCTGGAATGGCTCATAAAAGAAGGTCTCCACGCCTTCAGACAGGCCTCGGATCACTCCGAACGGATTACCCAGCACATCCAGGCCGAGAACCAGAACATACATCTGTTTAAGGAACTGCAGAAAGAAGAGAGGTCCAGAAGTTCGCAACAGACACTTTGGCAGGACCCGTCCCAACACCCGTTTGAACAGTTGGAGGATCGGGCTAAGGAAGGGCAATGATGTTACCTCTTCAGAGTAGTGTCGGCCCACAGCCCACATCAGCTTCTCTTTGCTGTAGAACTGGTACCTCACTTCAAAGAAGGCCAGTCTGACAGAAACAGGAGGATCAAAGTCCGGACAAAGAAACTACTTCAGCAGCCATTTCTGCGCAAACAGAAGATACTTACTTGAAGATGATATCGTCAACGTTGGTCAGAGTAGCACCGATGCTCTTCAGCACCAGGTTCAGGGACTGGGTGATGGGGTTCTTCTGGGCAGAGTCACCATCGCTGGAGCCCAGAGACAGACTGAGGTGGAGCTGGAAGGTAAAGCAGGACCGGTGAGGACTTGCTGCCCAGCCATCTGGACATCCTCCAGAAACAACTTTCAGGTTGGAGGTTTATAACATATCAGATGAATTCAGTCTCATCCAGCAAAGAGAGCAGGACCTGAAGTTACCTTGACAGGTGAGATGTGAAAATGCTCGAAGAAGCTGAGTCCCGACACGTCGGACAGAGAGGCGTCGGTCGGCTCGGCCTGAAGGCGCTTCAAATCTCCTTCGATGAGTCCCGACTGAAACACAAACAGCTCAAAGCAACATCTCATCTGTGAAGTTTAGGGAAAATATCCAGTTTCTGCTTCTCTTCACCTTCTTTCCCTCGTTCTGCAGGTTAGCAGATGGGCTGAACAGAGCTGCAACAGCATCAAGGAAACCTTGGTCGATCTTCAACGCCATCTCCTGAACTAGAGCCATGAAGTACCTGAAGCACACAGGAAGGTTAGAAGACTCACCTGAATCCAGGTCTCACTCACAGAAACTGGTTCCCTGCTGTGGTTCTTACTTAATCTGGGTGACGTTGCTGTGCTGGTTGAACCTTGTGATGACAGACACGTCGATGAAGGGTTTCGGCTCTGAGGAGGCAGAACTCGCAGTTAGACTCTCTGCAGTCAGTTTGAGGCTTAATGGGAATAGAAGGACACACCTGAGTCCAGAGCGATGGACTTTGGTGGAGGGACTGGATGGAAGATGATGGGGAAAACCGCACCTGGCAACTGGTTGTCCACCTGTAACCAATAAACCAGTGTTTGAGTCCAGCTGGAGAGTGAGGTTCAGTCCAAGGGTGTGTCCAGGTGGTTGAACGTTTACCTGCAGCCAGTGCAGTTGGGCTCTCAGGCTGCGTTGGTGCAGTGACCTTTTGAACTCCACCTGGATCCCAGACAGGAAGTTCCTCCTCACAGGACACGCATGGGGTTGCCGCATCATCATGATAGCCGGACTGAGGTTCACCTAGCGACCGGTGACATCACAAACTTACAGTCAGCTCTTCAGACAGAAGTCTGGGTCAGATATACACTTTGGACCCCTGACTGAGTTGCTTGTGGTGACCTCTGACCTCCAGGTTGTTGTCCAGTCTGACCCAGCCTCCCTCCGTCTTCCCACTCAGCTGTGTCTGGTAACCCTTCTCCAGCAGGCTGATGTTCTTCTGACTGAAGGACTTCCAGCGATTCTTTGGCTTAAACTCCCAAACCACGCCAGAGCTGTGAGTCAGAACCGCAGCAGAGTCACTTCATCAGCAGCGCTGGACGCTCAGCAGTAACTACTGACCGAAAAGGGTTAAAGTGCCTGCGTATTTGTTGTGGCTTTACCAGATTTATTTTAAAACGCTTCAACAATTATCGTAAAATGATTCAAAAGTTTTTCTTATGTGAAGCCCTGTGTGTTTCTGGAGGCATCTGTGCCTCCACCGTTGAGTCAGAAAACATCATGGAGTTTACCTGGTGATGCCGATGTAAGCGATCTCCTGCCGGTTGCCGTTGTTGATGAGCGACAGGCCGAGGTTCTGCAGAGACACTTTCAGTTCCTGCTGAAATTGTTCGAGCTCCTCCGACTGCCGAGCCTTGGTCACCACGCCGGTGTCCTCGGTGAACAGCAGCACCCGCTGCCGTCCATCCAGGAAGGACACCCAGTGGATCTGAGCCTGGCCATCATAGGTAAACTGACTCACATCATCCTGAAGGAGGCAAAGCGAGACGCTCTATGAAGCGGCTGTGCTGGAGGTTTTAACGGCATCCACATTTACAGGCAGCTGGTTGGGGAACACAAAGGACTGAAGGGCCCAGAGTTGGCTCCTGGAAGACCGGAGGAACCAACAAATCAGCAGCTGGACCTTCCAACAACTGTCAAGACAGGAAAATGTTTCCTGTTTGCTGCACGTTGCAGACACCTGTGGGTCTTCAAGAGATCGAGGGATTTTTCATTTCGCTTTGGCCATAATTTACAAAAATGTGTAGCAACCTCAATAATACCTATTGTCTCGTGAATTGATTAGAAGAGGGGCTTTGCTCATTTGGTGGCTGGAGAAGATGCAGGGGAAAAAAAAGTTACTCAAATGGTTCGGTCTGTAACCAAAGGCCGGCCAATGATCAGCTCCAGGAGGATCAGAGAAGATCTGCGATTGGCTGTGAGTTCAGCCAATCAGACGACGTCGATGTGATGCCAAGCCGCCAGCAGGAAGCCCCCTGCAACGTCCCATTGTAAAAAAAAAAAAAAGAAAAAGACGTGCTGAAGCGGCTACAACATGAACACACCGACTGGCTGGGCTAAAAAGACATGCTGTAATATTTTGTGGACTGATGAAAGTAAAATTGTTCCTTTTGGTTCTAAGGGCCACAGACAGTTTGTCAGATGACCTGCAAAACTCTGAATTCAAGTCACAGTGAAGACGATAAAGCACGGTGGTTCAAGCATCATGATGTGGGATGTTTCTTGTGGTGTTGGTCCTATTTATCACATACCAGGGATCATGGATCAGTTTGAGTACAACAGAGTACTGGAAGAAGTCATGTTGCTAAATGCTAAAGAGGAAATGCTCTGGAAATGTTTGTTTCGACAAAAGGGTGACCCATGATTTTTCTGGAAAATTATGGTTCCAGAAAAACAGAATTAAAGTAATGGAGTGGCCAGCACAATCTCCAGACATTAATCCCATAGAAAACTTGTGAGCTGCCAAAAAAATTGCTGCTCATGAAGCAAAACCAAGAAATACAACCCAATTGGTTCCCAGTGGATTCCTGCTTTAGGTTGTCAGTGAGAGTGGTTTTTATAAAAAAATAACTTATTATTTTGATCTAATGCTCATGGGACTAAGTAAAGGTTAAAGGTCAACTCTTAGTTGTTCCTCCAATCAGAGTGACACAGGAAGTTCAGACTGGTAGAGATCTGTTTGAGCTAAACTGTAGGTTGGGGTTAGGGTTACGTACCGAAGTGGCAGAGCATTTCCATCCAATTTGATGCCGCCATGATGGTGCATGTATACGAAGTGGCAGGGAAAGCAAAGAGTGCCACTTCGGTATCAGTTTGTATTGTACATTGGGGATCATCGAGTGCCATTTGGGTGGAATTGCAATTTCTGCAAATTCCACTGGATGGCACTCCTGTATTACGATGTGAACCTTTGTTTTAAGATCAGAGAGTGTGCCACGAGGGGTCATTGGCGTTGCTCGCTTGTGGCAAAGGGTCTTAATGGTATTTCTCGAGTGTTTGAGTACCGGGGGTCCATTGCGAGTGTGTGGGGTTAGGGTAGGGTTGGGGCTGCAATACCTGCTGACCGTGCAAGAATTTGATTGACTCCATGGAGCACAGATGTGAAGCAGTTATCCAAAAATGTGATTATGCAACTAAATATTAGTTTATGATTCTCAAGAAAGTTGAACCTTTCAGGATTTCTTAGTTTATACAGTATATTTTTGAGTTTATGAAAAAAGATGTCAGCGCTGCTATTTTTGTAACATATTTATTGACTTTCCATCAAATATTATGTTCAACTACTTTTTCAGATTTCCTTGTTTTGAAATAGAATGTGCTTGAGTGTCCTCAATGAAGCTGTGTTTATTAAAATACTATTTATTTGGTGAATTTTGAGATTTACTCAGCTTTTGAAAGACACTGCTATTATTATGAACATAACTGTACGTCTACCGTCCAGAAAGCACTGAAACCGATGAAGGTGTGTGCAGCACAGACCTGCAGCAGGTCCAGCTCCCCTGAATGCTCCTTGCAGCTCCAGCACAGCTTGCGGGTTCCTGCAGGGTCGTCCCAAGCAAACCGTCGGGCCTGGCAGGGTTCCAGCTTGTGGATCACCTCTGAACCACTGCAGGAGTCAAAAACATTGTTTCAGGGTGAGGAGGAAAAAAGTTCAGTTTGGAGCCAATTTACCCGCCCTGGGGACGGGCGATGGATACAGAGGACCTAGTGGCTGAAATGTTATCAGGCAGTTAGTAGAGAAACGATGGGAGCATCGCTTCATCGGCCTCTTCCTACTGAAGCGCATCAGTCAGTTTTCTGCCACCCGTCACTAAACAAACCAAACGATCTCAGATTTACAGCTGATCTTCTGTCCAGAGGACAAAGCAGGTAGAGGATGGGAGCCAGTTTGGGGTTTGGATGCACCGCGTGTGAAGGCGTCACCGGACCGTACCTGGGAGCAGACGCTGGGACCTGTGAAGGCCAGCTGGTCAATGTCTGAAGAAGATCTGTGCCTGACGGGAGGACCAGACTGAGGGGAGTAGACATCGGTGCAGCGATTCCTGGGCCGCCGTCCGCTTCCTTCAGACTTCAGTTTAATAATAAAAGTCTCTAAATGTCTTCGAATGGTTTCTGGCTGGTTTCTCATTGCGGTCATCTGAGCCGGGCCGTAACAGTCATGCTAATGTCACGTGTGGCCAGTTGTCCAGAGCACCAGATGCTCACACTGGACACTAATCACACCACCCAGAAGGTGAAAGGTCACAGAGTTATGACAGTACAGATGAAGAGAGAAGAAACCTGTCAGATAGCATCATTTTAATCTTTTCTGAGACGCTGCAGCAACCAGGTTTCTTTGCACCGTTTTGTCAAACCTTCCTGTGATAGGGTAGGGTCAGGGTTAGGTGTGTGTGTGTGTGTGAGTGTGTGAGTGACCTCTGCCTGTAGCTGATGGTGGCCCAGGGCGTGTGGTTAATCAGCAGGGCGGGGGCGGCTCCGTCGTAATATTCACTGAAGCTGATGACGGTGGCGTGATTGGAGACGTTGATGTCCACTATGATCCCTCCACACTGCAAAGACTCTCAGGTCAAAGACTGGAAGTGCTGTAAAGGTCAAAGGTCCAGAGACAACACTGACCATGTCCATGCTCAGCAGGGTGCCGTTGTCTTGCTGACTGAAGAAGAAGTACTTGGAGTGTGACAGTGACCCCACCACTCGGACACAAAGCTTCTTGGAGGCGTTCTCCGGCCACAGAGGGAGGCACTGCAAGACAACAGCAGGAGATCGAAACCAGGCTAGGTTCTGCCCCGGGCCGGGTTCTGATGCCGGTTCCCCTCACCTCGGTGGATGGGACGTAGTGCCACCTAGTGGCCGTCTGGCTGAGGAGTTCTCCCACTTCCAGTTCGTATGAAGACTTGTTGACCAACGTGTAGAACGGACTGAAGGTGACGATTCTGGTCAGGTTGAAGCTGCTCATCTGGATGCTGACGCCCACCTGCAGGGGGCGACAGGAGGAAGTTCAGCAGAAGAGCCACTCAGAGCTAAAAGCAGTAGGAGACAATGGGACGTACCAGAAAGTCCATGTTGGTGGAGGGACAACGGACGCAACCGTAGCTTCCCACTGTGTCCAGGGAGAAGCCGTCAGAAAAGGAGCTGGTAGAGATGCAGAGCTGCAGCTGCGAAGCGACCACACATTGTTTTAACGCGCTCATGCTGATTAATATGCACTGTTCCTTATGAAGTCAATTCTAATTCACATGCAGGAAGAAGCTGCTAGAACCCAAATCCAGATGGACGCTCAGCTGTGTTTAAACATAAACGTCTTTATGGGGAGAGAAAAGTCAAAACTGAGCGGCTCAGCATCTGCCTGGAGCCGAAGCAGATCAGATGGATGGATCAAAAACATGCAGTGATGACAGAAAAATGTCTAGTGACAGATTGAACCAGGGCTGATCAATCTGATAAGTGAAACCGGGCCGATATTGACAACTGATGGTTATTTCCACCTTGTTGCTGCGTGTTGGTGATGTAGTGAAGCACTGTGTGAATTTTAACTGAAGGAAAGAAGAAAAGGAGACAATGCAGTTATGATCGCTGCATCACGGTGATGAAATGGTGGCGACATATACACATACATACATTTATGTCTAGATATATGTAACGTGAATCCAGGAGGCTCCATTAAAACCGCAGGATGAGTTCAGTTTAGTCCTTCACAGTCTGCATTGGTTTAGGCTGCGCATGTTACCGGCTAATTAACTTCGGCACATTTATTCAGATAAACTGCCAGCTCCTATGTTTAGACTACAAATGGATTAGCTCAACATTATATTCTCTTTTGTTTTCTCTGGTCTGGAATTAAAGGTGCCACTTCAAGCAAAGGTTTTTAATGCTCTTCCCAACCAGACGCTCCAAAGCGTCCGGTCCGTAAGCCTTCAACGCGCTGCCAGCTCCCGGTCAGAGAGACGCATTTAGTTCAGAGGCCATGAGATGATATTCAGAAAGGGTTATTTCATGAATTGATTTTAGTTGCCTCTACAATGAAATCTTTGTATAAAATCTGCTGTAATTCACAGCCCAGTCAAGGGTGTGAGTTATAACCTGTGAAATGACTGATGGGCTTTAAATTTTCCGGTCATTTCAAAAAATAACCGCTCAAATACAGAAAATATTCCGTTAAGGCGACCTCTGATGTATACATAGAGGTAAATCTCAGTGATCAGCCCCATCTGCAGAATAAATATTGGATAAATACGTTTTCATATTGTTACTTTAACTAAAACTGTGAGAGAAAAACTGAAGAATGAATACAGAAAAGTCTTTACATCCGGCTGAACAACAATCTGTTGGTGGGTCTGAGCTGCTTAAGGCGGCTCTTTAAGGCGGTCTGATTAAACTCCGCCTTCACAGCAACTCTCACCTTGCTTTTGGTGAACAGATTGGATTTCTTGAAGGAGAAGAGGACAACGTCTCGGTACTCGGCAGGATGCTTGAAGACGGCGTCCTCTGAGCTGTACTGGAGCACCCGGCTCGTCTTGTTGATGATCCAGTACGGACTGAAGAGCGACAGCAGGACGCGGCTCGCCGTCTTCGTCACGTGAACGCTCACGTCCGCCGTCAGCGCCGCATCCGTGTCGCAGGTCAGACATACGGCGAAAAACTCCGGCAGTTCCCGTTTGATCTGGATGTGTCCGTGCCAGCCCCGGCCCTGGTACCGGATCAGCGCCACAGACATGATCTCGCCCGACATGCGGGCGTTCAGCAGGTCTGAGGTGCTGCCCTCCTGAATCTCATAGACTTCAGCCGAGTTCTGCGGGACACCAAGCACAACAAAACACACGGGTCAGATTTAATGACCCGTTTTTCCTGGATGAAGTGAATGTAACATTCTAGTCCAAACATGACGCTAGAAGGTGTTGAAGGCCTGCTGAGGTCATTGTGAAGGGGCCAGGAAAAGGTCATCTGGGATGTTATTCTTTCAATCGATACTCGACAGATTGTTCAGGACTCTGGTCATGCTTGAATGTGCTTCAGGAAAAAGATTTAGTGGAAGGTAAAGCTCTGGACTTCCTGCACGTCTACATTTCAACCCCTCCTGCAAGGAGACTAAAGGAACCAGGCCGTTCATCCATTTACTGGCTAGATCGATCAATAGTTAGACAGACGGCCGACCTCCATGATGTAGCTGATGGTGTACGGCAGCAGGTTGCACAGCGCTGCCATTGGATGCAGGTGGAGGATGTAGGCGGGGTCCCAGTCCTCCTCGCCGTGGCTGCTGATGTGCCGCAGGTCGTCAGGGACGGCCAGTGTGCTGACCATGAGCGGCAGCAGGTTGCTGTCCGACGCAGGGCACTGCAGCACGGACCGGACCTCAGAGCTGCAGTGGACCTGCTCCTTCCAGGCCACGCAGCTGGAAGACGGACCGTACAGCCCGTCCAGGCGACCCGCTGGACGTACAAACAGCTGGCACCTGCCAGAAAGAGACGACAGGACACTTTCAGCTCCGTGCCGTTCGAACGAACCAGCTACCCCAGCCTAGCCGAGAACCCCACCTGTACGCTTCTAGATCAACATGAAACTCCCGTTCCGGCTCCGCTGTGCCGATGCTCTGCAGGGTTCTGGACACTGGGCAGTATTTCAGGATGGTGAAGGGTTCTGTGAAGTGGTTTATAATCTGCAGGCACAGATGGAGACGGTGGGCACCCTACAGCAAGTGTTGGTTACAATGAAGTGAGGAGAGTTTGGGTTCTGACCTGCAGGGGAGAGCGGACAGTGATGATCTTGTTGCCTTCAGCAGCATCAATCTGCAGCAGCACCGACACCGCCTCCTTCAGCATCGGACCTCGAACGTTGTAGAGACGTCTGCCAGGATTATCCACGCCGATGTTGGAGATCTCGCTGTACCCAGAAGGCACTGCAGGTTCAGACAGACAGTGTCACTAAAACTATGTCAGGGCTCAGAGGAAAGGCAGCGATCAGAGGGAGTTTCAGACCGATGGTGAGGTTAAACAGGCCGCTCTCCTGACGCTGCAGAGCTGACAGTTTCCCTCTGATTGTGGATTCAAAAGCAGAGTGCATCAAGTCCATGCTCTGATCCACCGACAGCTCGTGAAGTTTTTCTTGTGCCACGGAGCCGACCGGCCTCAGGTTGGCGCTGTGCTGCACGATAATTGGGATTCCCAGAGCATTTCTCAGGGTGAAGGGAGGTTTCTCCTTCAGAGTGTGGTCGAAGGCTGAAGCTGCTCCCTCACTGAATGCCTGAAGGAGAACACACAGCGTTAAAGGGCCTTTCCACCTCCAAATGGAGACCTGCCAAACAGCACCCCCTGCTGGACTGTGTCAGAAGGGTTGAGGTGAACCTCTGCAAGCTTTTGGAAGACGCTGAGGCTGGACTTGGAGACAGTGATGTTCAGGGTGTCTTTGGAGCAGATATTGATGGCAGTCTGAGGTTCAGGAAGGAACACAAAGTCGTCTCCATGCACAGGACTCTTGTCCATGACTGGATTATTCTTAATCTGTGCGGATAAAAAGAATCACCCAATCAAACTCTCAACATAGTCGGCTGATCTGAGCCCCGATCAGCAAAATGAGTGGTGCTCAGTATCGGGAGAGATCCGTTACCTCCAGCTCCAGGTTCCAGCGGCGCCGGCCGCTGTCCACTCGCTCTATCAGCGGTTCCCACACGGCGTGGACCTCGTTAAAATAGTTCACCTGCAAACACAGACAGACTGTCAGCTTGTTTCCATCACTACAGAAAAGAACTGGAATGTGAGGGTTCTGTGAAGCACAGCAAACGGAACATCATTGGACTGAACTGAAACCCAGATCAGCAGGAAAAGGTCATCTGGGATGTTATTCTTTCAACTGATACTCGACAGATTGTTCAGGACTTTGGTCATGTTTTAAAGTGCTTCAGGAAAAAGGTTTAGTGGAAGGTAAAGCTCTGGACTTCCTGCACGTCTACATTTCAACCCCTCCTCCAAGGAGACTAAAGGTCATTCATTCATTTACTGGTTAGATCATCATTGGAACTGAAACCCAGATCAGCAGATTGAATCCTTTAGGATTCAATCTTGTTGAGATTTAGACCTTTACACTGAAGACTCTTTTCAACTTTATTTTGAAAAGTCTGGGGTTAGTTAGCTGACACAATGAGACTAAGTCTCTTCCTCCCTTTGGACATTATCGTTGAGCTTTATTTTGATAGTCCAGTTCTTTAGATCAGTGGTCTCCTGTGACGTCCTCTGGAATTAATCTGCATCTTTGACATTGGCTCTGCTAATATCTGTATTTATTCATGCTTTGGTCCTTCTTAACCCATGAACAAGTAAAACCAGACTGCTGAAAAAGTAGTGCAGAAATAGATCAACAATATTTCAATTCCTGCAAATGGCAAGAAAACAAACTTAGACTGAGAAAGTGGCGGTAGAAGCACACACTCATTGCGCCAAACGTTTTACACATAAAGCAGCAGAACTCAAACAAAACCTGCATTTTTCCTAAAATATTCTAACTCTAAAGAGCTGATATTGGAGCCAGGTGAAGGACAGAGAGATCTACAAGTTGCAGGACAACTTAGGGTGGAGATTGCTGGTTCTGAGGCTTTTTCTGCTTTTAATGTTTCATTAAAACTCAGAAGTTCAACAGTTTGAGTCAAACTTAGAAACGCATTTTTGTGAATATAATTTTAAAAAGTCAATGTTGCTAAAGTTGATGGGGTTAGGGTTGACTTCAATAAGGAATGTGTTTTAGTTCTCATCTCTGCCGAACTGAATCAGAGTGAAGGTTTTCAAAATAAAAGTTCCTAAGCTGGCTGCATGAAGCTCTGCATCACCTCCAGCGTCAAGTCGGCCTGCAGCTGCAGCAGAGACGACCAGTTCTTGGCCACTCCATTAAGGGACGCCTCCGCCAGCAGCAGCGGGACCGTCCGATGGCCCAAACCCGACTCCAGCGTCACCTGGACCACCTGGAAGACCGGAAGACTCCATGACAAAGAACAGCCTCCGCCCTCACCTGAGAGAAGCTCCAGAAAGTCCGGAGTGGTTTACCTTGACCCGGGCGGTGAAGGTTTCCCCATCGGTGCTGCCGTCAGACTCCCGGTAGCTCTCTGTGATCTCGGTGGCCTGGTCCACCCCCAGGAACCAGAAGTTGCAGTTGTAGACGTTCATGACGGACCACAGGTCGCTGACCTCCACCGGAGACGTCCGACCCGGCTCGGCCGGCGGCTTGGCCGTCATGCCGGCCGTTATGGTCATCACCGTGTTGAGGATGACCGGAGAGATCTGAGCAGAGCATGAGGCAACACTGAGCAGGACAACAGTTCAGCACTTCCTGTTTCCCACTGACAGATGAGTCAGTGGGATGAGCTCACTCAGACTTGGACTAGACCACTGCAACACTTTGACCCCTCCCTGCTCATCAGGTTGGATTCACTTCTTGTGATTCTGTATGAACAATCAAACCAAGTGACCCTATGAGGAACGAAAATGTTTGACTTTTGGTCAAAATGTCTGATTAGATTAATCAGAGATTAAAAAACATGAAAAATGAATTTTAATGTGTCAATGAAATCAGTGAGTGAGCCGGTGCTGACTGGACGTCCTGCCCAGGAGATCCATCAGTTCAACTGGGACTTTACCTGGCCCAGTTTTCTCACAGAATGTTCAAGTGATGGTTCTGACCCGATTTGACCCGGTCTGATCTCTGTTCATGAGCTCAGCTTCAACTCCACACCTCCAGCTCCTCCTTCTGATTGGTGTTTCTGTCTCCCACTGCTGGAGGACTTCCTGGTTTCTGACCAATCAGAGCTCAGAGAAACACACCCACTCTCTTATTCACTTCCTGTAGATTTGGTCCTACATGATTCTGGAGAAACTGGACCTGAAGGTTCTGTTGAACCCATCAGAACTCCCGCAGAAACAGTCTAGATCTGCAACATTTAGATGAGCCTCTGCTGCACCAGGAAACACCTGAACAGAATAACGAGGTCACTGAGGTTCTGGAGAACCGAGGGGATCACGAAGCCGTTCATTAGCTGTGGCTGATCTAAAACCTGCAGGACTGGAGTCTATACTGGTCTAGATGCCATAGCAACCAGTGACCCAGTAGCTTCACTCATCCATTCTTTAAAAATGTACAGCTTCCTACTAGAGAATAAACCGAAATAAAAGAATTCCAACAGCAGAGACGTTTCCACGAACCAACCTTAACGATGATGTCCTCCACCGTCACCGAGCCGCTGGCTGGCCGGGTCCGACTGGTTCTGGTTTCCAGTGTGACAGAGCAGGGCTGCAGCACCTGGAACGACGAGTCACATCTGGATCAGAGGAACCGGCCAGCACTGGTTCTGATTCTGCGGATCAGGACTTACGGTGGTCACGGCTCTATTCTCCTTGCTCTGAATGAACGGACCGGCCAGAACCTTCAGCTCCCTCAGGTTGGCCCTCGCGCTCCGCGATCCGTCCGCCTCCGCCAGCAGCTTGAAGTCGCCCTGAAACGAGGCGACGAGCGCCGGCGCGTCCGCCTTCATCAGGTCGGCCACAAACACCACCTCCGGGTCCACCACCACGGCCCGCAGCCGGGTCGTCGGCGCCGCGGCTGCAGAGACGCACAGGGTCAGGAGGGCCGGAGTTGCTGCTTCCCCTCGGGGAGCCAGACCACTGACCTCGGCCTGGGAACCCGGGGGAGCCAGGGGCCGGGGGCCCCAGAGGCTCCAGAGGCTCCAGAGGCCCCAGAGGCTCTAGAGGCTCTAGAGGCCCCAGAGGCTCTAGAGGCCCCAGAGGCTCCAGAGGCTCTAGAGGCCCCAGAGGCTCCAGAGGCTCTAGAGGCCCCAGAGGCTCCAGAGGCTCTAGAGGCCCCAGAGGCTCCAGAGGCTCCAGAGGCCCCAGAGGCTCCAGAGGCTCTAGAGGCCCCAGAGGCTCCAGAGGCCCCAGAGGCTCCAGAGGCTCTAGAGGCCCCAGAGGCTCCAGAGGCTCTAGAGGCCCCAGAGGCTCTAGAGGCCCCAGAGGCTCCAGAGGCTCCAGAGGCCCCAGAGGCTCTAGAGGCTCCAGAGGCTCCAGAGGCTCTAGAGGCTCTAGAGGCCCCAGAGGCCCCAGAGGCTCCAGAGGCTCCAGAGGCTCCAGAGGCCCCAGAGGCTCCAGAGGCTCCAGAGGCCCCAGAGGCTCCAGAGGCTCTAGAGGCCCCAGAGGCTCCAGAGGCTCTAGAGGCCCCAGAGGCTCTAGAGGCCCCAGAGGCTCTAGAGGCCCCAGAGGCTCCAGAGGCTCCAGAGGCTCTAGAGGCCCCAGAGGCTCCAGAGGCTCCAGAGGCTCCAGAGGCTCTAGAGGCCCCAGAGGCTCTAGAGGCCCCAGAGGCTCTAGAGGCCCCAGAGGCTCCAGAGGCTCCAGAGGCTCTAGAGGCCCCAGAGGCTCCAGAGGCCCCAGAGGCTCCAGAGGCTCTAGAGGCTCCAGAGGCTCTAGAGGCCCCAGAGGCTCTAGAGGCCCCAGAGGCTCCAGAGGCTCTAGAGGCTCCAGAGGCCCTAGAGGCCCCAGAGGCTCCAGAGGCTCTAGAGGCCCCAGAGGCTCTAGAGGCCCCAGAGGCTCCAGAGGCTCTAGAGGCCCCAGAGACTCTAGAGGCCCCAGAGGCTCTAGAGGCCCCAGAGGCTCTAGAGGCTCCAGAGGCCCTAGAGGCCCCAGAGGCTCCAGAGGCCCCAGAGGCTCCAGAGGCTCTAGAGGCCCCAGAGGCTCTAGAGGCCCCAGAGGCTCTAGAGGCCCTAAAGGCCCCGGAGGCCCCAGAGGCTCTAGAGGCTCTAGAGGCCCCAGAGGCTCCAGAGGCTCTAGAGGCCCCAGAGGCTCCAGAGGCCCTAGAGGCCCCAGAGGCTCCAGAGGCTCCAGAGGCCCCAGAGGCCCCAGAGGCTCTAGAGGCCCCAGAGGCTCTAGAGGCCCTAGAGGCCCCGGAGGCCCCAGAGGCTCTAGAGGCTCTAGAGGCCCCAGAGGCTCCAGAGGCTCTAGAGGCCCCAGAGGCTCCAGAGGCTCTAGAGGCCCCAGAGGCTCCAGAGGCTCTAGAGGCTCTAGAGGCCCCAGAGGCTCTAGAGGCCCCAGAGGCACTAGAGGGCCCAGCGGCCCCAGAGGATGAGCAGCCAGGTTCATCGGCTGTTTTTCTCTGTGTTTCTCGACTGATTTGTCTCCTCTCATTAGAACTGACTCAACCTAAGGCAGGCCTACCAGGTCCTGTCGGGTCCTACCAGGTTTGGTTTCGCTCCGTGGTTCTGCGATCTGCTTCAGTGGCAGCTTGTTGCTCGGGGCGGCTGCAGCTGGACTCGGAGGCAGAGCCTGCAGGAAGAAATCTGCCACCGCCATGAGGAACTCCACGCTGGCACACAGGTAGAGCTTCTGCAGGACGGCCACCAGGTCTCGCTCTACTGGACCCTGGCGGAGCGTCACGTCCACCATGGCCTGGGAGACGCCCTCGTCCCTCTGTCCCACCATCCTGCAGGGAGACGGACCAGCAACAATGAAGCCCAACATTTTTATTTCAGCTTCAAACTGTAACGTTGCTCCACTAAGTTGAGTTTTATGTTCTTCATTGTGTTTGATAGTCCAATCTGACTGCAAACTTTAAAGAGTGTCAGAATAAAAGTCAAAGCTTTTGTACTCAAGGAGGCTCTGTGTTGGCACCAAATCAATTTAAACAAGAATCTAAGGGTATAAATCCCAACGCTGCTCCGTTTCTGCTATATTTGAAGACTGGTGGAAGAGACACGACTCTAGATGAGATTAAACACCCAGAATGCCGGAGACCGCCGCGGCAGACCGGCGTTTGGACTGCAGACTGACGGAAACGACGGAGCTGGAGGTGGATCAGAGTCAGTTCTGACAAATTAAACCCAAAGGAAACAGAATCAAAATTAAAAGTGATCCCAGAATAGATCCCGAGGACTTCCACCATTAGAGGGTGATTCTTCAGACATTGGACCAGAACCGGTACAGAGCAGAACCTCCAGAGGACACATGCAGACACCGAGTCCAGCCAGGTCCAATTCAACCGACACTCCAGAACCAGCGACCAATCCGAGATGGATAAAGCTTTTCAGTTAGAAAGGACTGCCACTGCACAAGCACCACCTTTAAATGGACCTGAACCGTTAAGGACGGACGAGTCCAGCTTGGGGTCGAGTTCAGGTCAAAGCAACTCGTGAACCGAGTCTGATGGTTTAGATGCTCCACATGTCTGGAGAACTTTCCATGGTTTGGACTGAAGGACGTCTCCCCGACTCAATCTGGCTAAAAACAGCAGAACTTGACCAGCGTCTTCCCAGAGGACCGGTCCGAAGCTCAGAGTCCGGACTGGCTCCGAACGGCCCAAACAGGAAGGCCCGATTCAGAGAACCTCCTTCTGCCGTTTCTAGACTCCTAAAGACGACAGAACGCCAACAGAACCAACGGGCCCAACACAAGTCAGTAGACGTTGCTGCAGGGTGAATCGGACCCGACGCTTCAAAACATGTCAAGCTGTTATGCTGAGGTCCAGCAGAACCAACAGAACCTCGGCGCTGAAGAAACACGACTTTCCTCCCGTCCCGTTTGGGGCGGAAAGAAAACTTACAGAACAGAGAAAAAGCAGTGATGACATTTTCAACCGGATCGGTCCCAGACCAGGTCAGGAGAGGGTCTGGACCTCTGGTGACCCGGTTCTGCCCGGGGTCTCATTTGTTCAGACAGTCATGTGATCGTTACCGTGACGTGACCCGGTTCAGTCCGGCCCGTAGGTCGTCCAGAGTGCACGCCGTCAGAACCGTGTTCACCTCCATGCTGCCGTTGGACCGGACCCGTCCCGAAGCAGTCATCAGACGCAGAACCAGCTGGCCCAGTCTGAGGTTCTCCTGGTGGCCAAGGCCCGTGGGCTGCTTGGAACAGGAACCACAGTGAGACCGGCCAGACGGGAACAAGCCGAACCGGACCCAGCCTTACGCACCTGTTTCGGGTCGTCGAGATACAGAACCAGACCCAGAGACTGGACGTTGAAGGAAAACTTGAGCGTCTCCACAGCGTCATCCTCGCCTCGCTCTCCTCTCCCAGCTGGCTCACCTGGGCAGGTAGAACACAGGTAAGTTTTAACCCCACATGCGACCCACACCGACCCGGTTCAGGTTCGCCTGCGGTTGTCCGACCTGCTGGGGGCGCCGCGGCCGCCGGGACCTGCAGGCGGACATCCGTTGGGGCGGCGCCGCCATCCGAACCGCCGGCTTCTGCCAGGTTCTCCGTCAGGATCTGTAGTGTGACCCTGAGGTCGTCCTGGCTGAGCTCCAGCTGCACACACAGATACCGGGTCAGAACCAGGAGCAGAACCTGGGCCTCTTCTCACCTGCAGAGCTAGCCTGGAGTAGTTAGCCTGCTAGCCTTCAGGAGTGGGCGGGGGGAACCAGAACAGACAGAACCAGACCCACATACCAGCAGAAACACCTGATGCTGTGAAGCATGACGGTGGAGGAGTGATGATGTGGGTCTGTCATGGAGGCAACCCTGACCTCTGCTCTGACCTCTGACCTCGAGCTCGTCCCCATACCTCCATGGGCCTCAGGTCTCCGTCCAGCTCCACGGCGGCCATCTCGTGGTACCAGGACGCCGCCAGGTTCCTCCTGATGCTGAGCTGCAGGTTCACCGGCCTCAGCAGCTCCACGCTCGGCTTCTCGGACCCGGAGTCCAACCAGGTTCTGCAGGACGGCGGGACAACGCAGGTCAGGCGCTTTCCACTGGCAAGGCCAGCTCTTTAGGCCTCTCACAGGCGGAGACCCGGGTCGGCTCACCTGGACAGGTGCAGCTCAGACAGCTGCACGGCCATGTTGTCGACGACAGCAGGCAGGGGGCGCTCTCCCGCCGGCAGCACAGAGAAACTGTTCCCCACCGTAATGAGTCCCAGGTCCATCACAAGTGCATTATGGGAAGTGGAGGACTGGGGGATGATGATGAGGGGAGCCTTCACCCGGACGTCCAAGGACAGGCGGAACGTCCTCTGGGCCAAGACGCTGGACGCAGCTCTCTCTGCAGCCTGCGCCGTCGCCGAACTCAGAGCCTCTTTTGCTGCCTGGAAGTTGTTGCTGAAGTTCTGAGGGAAAAACGACAAAAAGCTTAGAAAATGAAGCTAACCGGTCTAGGAGAAAACAGGAGGACTTCCTTGTGTCCTCCAGACTCACCAGCAGAGACATGATGAACCTGTGCAGGTAGACCACCCGGATGCACCCCACCCTCAGCTTCACCTGGCCGTCCGTCTTAGAGGTGTCGGCGTAGCCGGCGCCCTCGGTGGCGTTGGGAGTCAGACTCATGCTGAAGCTGAACACCTCGTCTCCCACGATGGAGACGGCCTGCAGGACAGGGAGGACCACAGGGACATCAGGGGACATCAGGGGACATCAGGGGACGCCGTTCTGCTACAACCAACATGGCTGCTAAAGGGGAGACGAAACATGGCGACCGTTCCGCCTACAGAGACGGAGGTCCTGCAGCCAGATGAGGTTCTGCTTTCTGACTCTTCAAGATGAAAATGGATGCATGCCACACTTGTCAGATTTTTATTGGTAACTTCTTGGTCGTAGCAGCAGAGGACAGTCTGTGGAGTGAATCTGGTGTTTGTTTCATTCCCTGCAGCCTGAGGCGACCCACTCTCACCTCCTTGTGGACGGACCTGGGATCTACGTCCAGGACGACGACGTCCCGCAGCCGGGCCGATATCTGGGTCTGATCGCCTCGCCTCAGCAGCGAGCTGTCCAACCCTGAGGATGAAATCACAGGTCAGAGGACGTGCCTGACGCAGCTGTAGCATCAGGCTAGCAGTCCTCACCAGTGATTCTGATGTCAGCCATGTTGGAGGTCCGGTCGCAGACCAGGATGTTGAAGGCTCCCAGGGTCATCGTCGCCTTCAGGTCCAGCACCTCCGGGTCTGCAGGCGAGACCGGGACACCTGCGGGACACGTCGTGGCCTCGCATTAGCTTTGAACGTGCCGCGGGTTCAGCTCAGGCTGCATGGACAGATACTGACCGGACCTGGAAGTCGCCATTTTGTCTTCCGTCTTCAGCCGGACGTCCTTCTCTGCAAGCGGCACGCTGCTGGACGATGCCAGAGACGTGGACAAGAAGTTGGCGGCCGACAGGAGAGCCTGGGTGTGGAGCAGGATGTCCAGAGACGAGAACATCACCTGAGGACACACCAAGACAAACCCTGAAGTCCTCAGGAGAGACTGAGGAACTCAGAGCACAAGACCTGGAGTCCTAAAGGACACTGAAGGAAGACTGAAGTCAAGATGTTTGAGATTTTACATTGATGGACAGACGGGCGGATGGCTGGACAGACTATCTGGCCAGCAGGATTTGGTCTGAAGTTCATGAAATCCGACACTTGGAGGGACCCCGAACGTCTCGTCAACGGGGTCGGACTCACCTGGATCATTTGCTCCGTGTTCTTGTAGACGGAGCAGAACTCTGGTCCGGTGCGGTCTGCCTGCGGATACATGGAGCAGAGAGACTCAGACCAGAACCAGAACAGAATCAGAACCAGCCCGTCAGGCTCGTCGGGTTCTTCTACCTTGCAGAACTCCACCTTGAGCAGCTCGGCGCCGGACTCAGCCGAGGACCTGATGAGACACAGCGGGTCGCCGCCGGCGTCTGGAACCAGGGAAACAACAGAAACCTGAAGCATGACCGGGTTCTACTGGGAAGGTACCAGTAGAACCCAGGGACCAGTTCCAGTCTGACCTTTGAACTCTAGGCTCTTCATGGAAACCTGTCTAATGTAGGTGGTGGCGCACAGGTCGAACCTGCGGACCTTGGTGTGGATTCCCAGCTGGTCGAGTTGGAACACCAGGAACGGCGCCTCCTGCTGGTCAAGGCGCTTCTTGAGGGACAGCAACACCTGCAACAGGAAGCCGGACGGTGGAGCAGCGACCAGGAGCAGGTGACCTCTGACCTGGTCAATCCTTCACCTCTTTTACTTCAAAGTCGACCAGAACTTTGACGACGTCGTCTGCAGCCGGTCCTTCACTGGCAGAGGCCGTCTGACCATCAGACTGTCGCGGCTCCGCCTCTGGCTGTCCGCTAAGCTCCGCCTTCCCTGTAGAGGCAAACTCAGGTTTAAGTCTTTAACTAATCTGAAGCTGGACACTGAACCAGTTCCTCCAGAATTCCTCTGGTTCCCCTAAGCTGCAGCTCCCCCTTCAGGCGTAGAGAGAGACAGCGTTTCATCGGACTGCTTGGCTTTGTAGCCAACATTTCCAGGTTGTCTTCTTCCAGCCCGAACTGAGCAACAGTACGGAGCTACTCAGTCGCCTCCACTTTAGGACAGCAGCTGTTCTCCAACATTCTTCAGGTTGGGAACCTCTAAGCTCTAGATCGGTGGTCCCCGACCTTTTTATTGCTGCGGCCGGTGGGGGGAAGGGCGGGGCTTCTGCATGTTGGTGTGCCTAGTTCACATGGCACCATTGTTAATGTTTTCCTCGATTTTCCCCTTACGACAATCTTAGAACGTTCCGAGTTCCAAGATTTCCGCTTGTGATAATCATAACCGATCACCCTGCAGTGTGAGGTGTGTTACGACTGATCGGTCCAGTCGGTACAACGTCGGCCCGCTCAAATCTAAAATCGGGGATATTCAACATGGTCTTGGCCCGACTATCGCAGCCTGTTGAATGTGACAGGTAGCCAATCAGAAAGCGTGGTGACAGAAGAACTGAGGGGAATAAACATGCCGAATCTTTATTCAGCATATTTATTCATTCAAGGAATATCAACAGAAATGAGAAGAAGAGGAACTGGAGCGAAACTGCTATCGCAGTTGATGAAGCTGGTCACCTTTCAGCAATCATTAACCTGCACAGTTAGAACAATAAGTTGTTGGCCTGACACTAGCCTGCTTCACCTGGCAAGATTTTAAAATGAATGTAGGCTCCTTATCCATTATTTTGTGGCCATTCTTTTCAATTTAAACATCAATACAGTAAAAACATAATCATTTAATTAAGCGGTGAGGCTAAATGAAACCACAGAACAGAAAACACTAACTATAAAACACAGAAAAACTCATCTGCAAATCATAGTGCAGCATTATTTATCAAACTCCTTTTCTTTTTGTTTCGTCTTTTATCTCTTAAAATGATCCACAAACTATCACTGCTGCTCCTACATCCTGTTTGATTATTCTAAAGTCACTATGGGATGTTGGGGTTTTACTGGATTTCCTTCTGGAACCGGGATTCAGTGGAACCGATTCAGTGGAACCGGGATGTTCAGTGGAACCGGGATGTTCAGTGGAACCGGATGTCAGTGGAACCGTTCTGGTGCCGTGTTGCTCCTGGACCCACGAACCGACCCAACCTGTTGATCGGCTCTGAGGTCACAGAGGTCTGGAAAATCGATGCTTAAATCAACCAGACCTAAAACTCACAAGCTCCACTCCTCTCATCTCGTCTCGACCTCTGACTCTCTCTGGTCGCTATGGTAACACATCCCTTCACAATAAGATATGCCACAAAAACGAAAATATTTTTATGAAAATTTTAACTCAGGATAATGACTGAACCAGTTCCTGGAGGAACAGTCTCCAGCTTCAGATTAGTCTCTGCTAGGAGACCGCCATCTGGGAGACAATGACACTGAAGTGATGCTGATGCTCAGGGAGCCACCTGGTCGCTATGGTGACGCAGTTTGAAGCTTCGTGGCCTCATTAACATCCGGTCACCAGCTCGGACTGTGGGAATCAACGTCCGATTCCAGTCCTCCTGCCAATTGGGACGCTTCTTGTCTTTCCCATTTTGAAGAGTGGGTCAGGGGTCAGAGGTCGACCTGCTCAGAGAAAGGTGAGCCTCCTTGAGCCAAACGTACCTACGGTTGCTGCCGATATGACGTCGGCGCCGGAGTCTTTACTTCCCTCTCCGACGTTCTCCACCAGGATCTTCATCAGCAAGCCCAGCTCCTCTTCCCCCAGACTCACCTGCAGGGCCAGGTGGACAGGTGAGCGTCTTAACGAGGACGACGTCCTGATTGGTGCACAGAGACTCACTCTGAGGGAGCGCAGGACGCCCTGAACCTGGACGGCAGGGATCTCGGCCAGCCAGGAAGCAGCCAGGTTTCTGGTGACCAGCAGCTCCACGTTGATCGGCTGAAGGATCTCGATGTCTTTGGGAGGAAAGTCGAGCTCCGGCGTTTTCCTGAAACCACAGGAACATCAAATCGCGTTTGCTTGTTCCAGGAGGCAGAACGAGAAACTTCCCCGATCCAGATTCATTACAGACTCAGCTTAACTCCAACACTTTGAAATAGCTCAGGTTGACACTTCCCAAAGTTGCTGCACTTTGCAACAGAGAAGAAAACATTGGTCTCCTCTGCAAGTCATAAACATTCAGGAGAAGCTGCTTCGCGTCTGGCCCTTTAACCGAGAGGCAACTTGGCAACCAAGTTCGTTCTTCCACTCAACTTTTCCTGATCAATCGAGTCAAAAACCGAAAGCAGACGTTTGCATTCGCCGAACACTGCAACTCTTCCAAGGAGGGCAACCAGGGCAACAAGGGCAACCAGGGCAACTAGAGCAACTAGGGCAACCAGGGTAAATAGGGCAACTAGAGTAACTAGGGTAACCAGGGCAACTAGGGCAACTAGAGTAACTAGGGACAACTAGCACCAGGGCACTAGGCAACCAGGGCAACAAGGGTAAATAGGGCAACTAGAGTAACTAGGGTAACCAGGGCAACTAGGGCAACTAGAGTAACTAGGGCAACTAGGGCAACCAGGGCAACTAGGGCAACCAGGGCAACAAGGGTAAATAGGGCAACAAGGGCAACAAGGGTAAATAGGGCAACAAGGGTAAGTAGGGCAACAAGGGTAACTAGGGCAACTAGAGTAACTAGGGCAACAAGGGTAAGTAGGGCAACCAGGGCAACTAGAGCAACTAGGGCAGCCAGGGTAAATAGGGCAACTAGAGTAACTAGGGCAACCAGGGCAACAAGGGCAACCAGGGCAACTAGAGTAACTAGGGCAACCAGGGCAACTAGGGAAACCAGGGCAACTAGAGTAACTAGGGTAACCATGGCAACTAGAGCAACTAGGGCAGCCAGGGTAAATAGGGCAACAAGGGTAAGTAGGGCAACAAGGGTAACTAGGGCAACAAGGGTAAATAGGGCAACCAGGGCAACAAGGGCAACTAGAGTAACTAGGGCAACCAGGGTAAGTAGGGCAACAAGGGCAACTAGGTCACTAGGGTAACTAGAGTAACTAGGGCAACAAGGGTAACTAGGGTAACTAGTTGAACAAGGCTGTTAATAGACTAATTTGCAAAGTTCTCCTAATTCCATCAGCTGCAGAAATACAGCAAAGACAAAGACTGTCTTTGCTGTCTTAAACTGACCGTTTAGCTCCTAGCCGCTAACTGACCGTTTAGCTCCTAGCCGCTAACTGACCGTTTAGCTCCTAGCCTGTAACAATTGGATGTTTCGGGAGCAGATAACCTTTCCAGACAATAAAGTTCCTGAATGGTTTTCTACAGATGTTCCTGGTTTGACTTCCTCGCAGATTGGATCGATACCTGCAGAGTTTCAGCTGCGCCAGCTTTATGTCCATCTTCTCCACCACGGCCGGCAGGGGTAACCCTTCACTTGGCTGCAGAGCGAAGCTGTTGTCCACTGTGATCAGCCCCAGATCCACCACCAGGGCATTCTGGGAGGTGGAGGACTGAGGGACAATGATGAGGGGAGCCTTCAGCCTGATGTCGGTGGACAGACGGAAACTCTTCTGAGCGAAGTCTCGGACGCTGGACGCAGCTCTCTCTGCGGCCTGAGAAGTGGCGGCACTCAGAGCGTCTTTAGCCGTCTGAAAGTTGTCAATGAACATCTGGAACACAGACAGCCGAGCGTGAGGCCTTGTGTTTGGCCGAGGCGTTCACTGCATGTATGGAGTATTCAGGTTGGTTCTGTTTTATAAATATGATGACAGCAATATGAACCTTCTGAAAGCAGCTTTGAAACATTGACTTTATATCTTTGAAGTGACAATAAAAAGTCATTGAGCTAAAAGATGCTAAAACTGAACGTTGGCTTTGAAATAAAGGCTGTTTGAAGGTTCATAAAGGAAGCGCCACATTTAGGAAACAGGTGAGGAACAAATTCAGGTCAGGAAGTGAGGTCATTCAGGCAGAGGTCATGTGACAGAGGGGTATGGCAGTGAACAGGTGACGTTAATGATGGCATTTGGGTGAGTTGCATAGCACACGTAGAGAAATGAGGCCTTGGTGTAGTCAGGCATGGGAAACACTCATTTAGAGCTCCATCGGTTTCTGCTGCACTCACTAGAGATTCAGTCTCAACAAGACGGTCCAACGGGTCCGGAGGTACCAGGACCACCGCAGGCACACTCGAGGGATAAACAAAGACGACTCTGAACTCCGCTCAATAAATCAACAAACAAGTAGAACATCGAGACTTGTTTGAGTCTCCGTTGCCCAACAGAATCCAGTTTAAGCTAAAACTTCCTCAAGCATCAGAGGTACTGGTGGAGAACCAGTAAGGTTCACTGCTTGGGCTGCTTTCACTAGTAAACATATGGGATTGTCTGATGTATCCATCCAGAAATCCTAATGAATCCCATCCACTGGGTGGGCTACAGTCTTAAAACCTGGAAGACTCTAAACTTTGTTGCTGTTGTTGGACCAGAACCTTTGAAAAAGAACCTTTTTAGTCAATCACTGATTTGGATGGGAAAAAATTGACATCTCATGATAAAGTAAAGAACTCCGATACTATTTTTGACCAGGATATGTCATTTCTTTTTGCATCTTTGAAATATTACAAGCCTGGTGTCCAGCAGTGAAGCTGATAATCTAATCCATACATCTGATCCTTCAGGGCTGGAACCCACAAAGAGCAGCTAACGGCTGATCCAAAACGCTGCAGCTAATGTTCTGATGTTAGCTGCAGCTAACTAATCATAACTCTACTATTTTACCTTCCCTTTATTGGCTCCCTGTTAATCCAGATTATAATCTCAAATTCTCACAAATAAAGTCCCTAATAATCAGCTCCATCAGAGATCTAACTGGTCCAGATGTTCGTACCCCTCGGTACCAGCAAGCTGGTACCGAGGGGTTCCAGATGCTTTAGACTCGGTTGACGGAGACGACACCTTGGATACTTCCTAGACTGGGATTAAAACCTGATGGACTGGCTGAGGTTTTCCTCATCTGTCTCTGCAGTTATGCTGCTGGGGACAAACTGACCAGTGACCACTCACTCTGCTACTTTCTCCTACTTAGAATTAACTTCCTGTTCTGACCAAATCAGAACCAAACGACCTGGGTTTCTCTAACAGCCGGTTCAGGATTGTTCAAATCTCCAACCAGTTTTAGGAGTTAGCGTTCTGAAGCTTTGGATCTAACTGGCTCCACCTCCTGACCTTCAGAAAGAAACAGCAGATTGAAGTCAGATCCCTTATCAGAACCTTAGAGGTCCAACAGAACTTCTGCTTTAGTCGTGTTACGAACTGCAGGTGTTCATGATGACAAAGCCTGGGCGGTGTAACACCTGCACCACCACCTGCACCCAGGCTGGTGAGATGCTTCCAGTTTGCTAATGTTGGGTTCTCCTTGTGAGTCCGAATGGGTCGCGGTTAACTTGAGTTCAGGACGGGGGAAACCAGGTCTCAGGGACCTTAAACCAGATGAGTTTAGAGGAGAGCTGAGGGTGCAGCGGGGGAAAGCAGGAGGTTTGATGCAGTTCAGAGCTGCATGCTGGGTGCTGTACCTCATCAGCTGACGGGTACTGAAAGCTAAAGGAAGCCTGTAAGGACAAAACACACCAAGACAAAAGACATTAGAGATGACAACAGGTGAGGAGAACATGCAACAGAGAACAGACACCAAACATTCAGGCTTTGACCTGCAGCTGCATCTAAATCTGAAAGGTGCCTGCAGGCTGCGTTCATCGCCTCCTTCAGCTCAGGAAGTGACATCATGGTTACTACTGCTTCCTGTTGCCTGTTCCTGGCCCACACATGCTGCATCCATGGAGGAATATTTGCAAAACTACAGTGAAGTTTTCTGATGTGTCTCTGGAAGACCAAACCTGCCGAAATGTCAGAACTGACCTCATTTGTTGGGGTCAGTTGACCCCAAACTGACCTCAAATGACCCCAAACTGACCTCATATGACCCCAAACTGACCTCAAAGTGACCTCAAATGACCCCAAACTGCCTCCTCGTTTGGTACGGTAAGTTCAGTAACTGAGAATGTCAGGAACCATTAGATGCTGGAAGACCAGAATAATTTTCCACATTGAAACGAGTTTCACCATGTTCATTGATTGATTGTTTGATTGATTGATTGTTGTTCAGACAGAGCCTGCTGATGGTCCAAGGAGACAAACATGGAGCTTATTGGACAAGATATTTAGAGGAAGCTAAGTGAGGCTTTTAAACCTTAAGCATGGTAGTGGCAGCATCAGGCTGTGTGGCTGCAATGCACAATCTGGATGAAGTAAAGTTGAACAACCTGCAGGTTCCAGCAGACGGTCCAGCAAACATCTCAATTAGCTTTAAAGGCAGAATCAGGCTCTAACCTTTGACCTCAACTTGGTCAGAAATACATGAACGATGTCAGAAGCTGGAGGTAAACATCTAGTCAAACATTACTAGAGGTGTATGTATACTTGTGACCCTATGTGAATCAGAGACAAACCAAACAATCTGATTCCACCGTGGGAACAGAACCGGCCCAATTATTCACTAACATCTCACAATCAACGACGTTTAAACTGACCAATCAGAACGCAGCAACACAGAGACAGGCTGTGTTGCCATGGGAACAGATCCAGGTTAAATCCTGCAGATCATTTTTCATCAAGTCCAACAGTCTGAGCAGAACCGGCCCGGTTTACACACCGAAGCTGAAGGGGTGAAAGTATGTGTGTGTGTGTGTGTGTGCAGTGTGGGGGGGGTGTGTGCAGTGTGTGTGTGTGTGTGTGTGTGCAGTGTGTGTGTGTGTGTGCAGTGTGTGTGTGTGCAGTGTGTGTGTGTGTGCAGTGTGGGGGGGTGTGTGCGTGCATGTGCGTGCATGTGTGTGTGGTGTGTGTGTGTTGCGCTGACCAGGAGGGACATGAAGAACTTGTGCAGGTAGATGATCTGGATGCAGCCCAGACTCAAGGTCACCTTCCCGTCCACCTTTGACATATCTCTGTATCCGTCCCCCTGCGTCGCCCCCGGAAACAAGGACAGCTTGAAGCTGAACACCTCCTCGCCTACGATGGACACGGCCTGCAGAATGGAAGAAGGTTAAGTCACTTCCTGTTGCTGCTCGCTGCAGCCTCAGCAGACGGCGTCCTGTCTCCGTGTCTCGCCGACCTTCCTGTGGACGGTCTTGGGGTTGGCGTCCATCACCACGATGTCTCTGAGGCGGGCGAACACCTCCGTCTCCTTCGCCTGCACAAACACCGAGGCGTCGACGCCTGAGAGGAGGCAACACGGCTTGGGTGAGATCGGTCCTCCGACAGGAAGTCAGCTGACAGGAAGTGATTCATACCCTGGACTCTGATGTCAGCGATGCTGCCACGGTCATCGCACACCTCAACATGGAAGCAGCCCAACATGGCGAAGAGCCTGAAGCTGAACATGCTGCCGCCATCTTCACTGCCTTTAGACTCTGCAGAGCAGCACACACACACAGGGAAGTTTAGTGGAAGGAGAAACTGTGTTAGAAAAAGCAGCAGTGGGAAAACTGAGGATCAGAGCTGAACAAAGTTTTATTCCCAGTAATTTGTAGAAAAGATTAATTATAATGATTTTCTGGTTGATGAAACCATTTGGGATTAAAGGGGAAGTTTTATCTTTTAGTGCCAATTTATAGAGAAATCCAGTAAATATGTATCATTCAGCTGGTACAAAAACACTACACATACTAAATATGACAAAAGCAGTTTGACTTCTTCATTTAGTGCCTTGAAATTGAGCCTGTCTCTTTAAGAAGCTGCTGCTCTTCCTGAAGCTCCGCCTCCAGGAAGTCGTCCCAAGATGGCTCCTCTATTAACCCTTTAGCGTTTTTAGCCGCGTTGCTCTGAGCAGCAGCTCCTATGATGAGCTAATTGCTGTTGGCTAGTCTGAAGGAGCTGAGTGGGCGAGGAGCTGTACCTTGACTAGGTACCTGGCTAGGTCCACCCAGGCGTTTTGTCTTGGACATCCATTTTACTTTTGTCAGGGGCAGCTACCTGACCTCAGGGAGCACACATGACCCAGCATGTGAGAGTACAAAGGTGCGTTTTCGTTCAGCTTTGGCCAACTTTGGTTTTGGCGCTTTTGAAAGTTGAGCTCACACTCGCTGAGCTAGCGTGTTTTAGCGTGCGCTCCGTTGTGCTCGGGTGCAGGCGTCAGCTGCAAAGCGAGAGCCGAGATAGACGAGTCTCCGTAGATAAACACAGGGGAAACACTGACGACCTTTGACTTGACCATGCTAACAGCCAGCTAGTGCTTCATCTCTACACAGAGGAAGAATGTTAATATATTGTTGCTCAAATTAAACCTGCCCGGACTATGAATAGTTGAGGGTTTACCTGTGAGTGCAATGAACCTTAATATGAGTTCAATAGTAAAATAAACTGGTTGATGATATTATAGTTTATTGAGAGCCATCTGTGGGAGCCAGACTCACCTGTCTGACTCTGCTGTGTCTTCTGGACCTGCTTCTCAGCGTCCTGGTCCCGCGTGGCGCTGAGCCGCGGTGGCACAGCGCTGTTCAGGTAGCTAATGGTCGCGAGCAGAGCTTTGGTGTGAAGCAGGAAGTCCAGAGAGGAAACTTCCACCTGGAACAGCAGAACCACCTGTAATACCTGGATACCGACCGGAACCTGCCTGGAACCCGTGAAGAACTAAACCCACCTTCAGCGTCTGCTCCGTGTTGCTGAACAGAGTCTGGAAACTGGGACTGTTGGGGTCGACCTGCAGCGACACAGAGTGTTAGCCCCTCCCACTTAGCTGTTAGCACCCCACGAGCCGTTAGCTCCTCCCACAGCCAGCTCACCTTGATGAACTCCACCTTCAGCAGGTTGGAGTCCTGCTGCTGGGAGGAGCTGATGAGGTGGAGCGGAGCGCTGCCCCCTGAAAGGTCAAACAACCAACGATGAGACAGTGAACGGCTTCACAAGAGCCCAGAGCCAAAGATCCGGTTCTGGACCCGGACTCTTCTGGGGCAGCAGGTGATGAAGACTCTGAGTTGAGGAAGGTCAGCAGCATCTCTGGATGCTCAGCAGACCTCACCCTCTTCACTGAGCCGCAGAGGGTGAGGTCAAAGGTCACAGCCAGGTGTGTCAGATAACATCTGGCTTTAGTATTGGAAGAAGAATCTTTGTGTCCAACAGGACCCACAGCAGAAACGGGTCAGAACCTCCAGAACCAGCCAGAACCGCGGCAGCAGGCAGCGGCTCACCTGGAACATCACGGTAGTCGACGGCAACGCGCCGCAGGTACGCGGTGACGCTCTGATCGAAGCGTCGCATTTTCCCCTCGGCTCCGAGCCGGGAGACGTTGAAGGACAGAACCGTCTTCTCCTGGTCCTCCTGCCGGGTCAGCTCCAGCAGAACCTGAAGACACGAGGTCAGAGGTCACCCCAAGCTGACCCCCTCGGCCACCCGGCAGAAGAATCTTTCTGTCCAACAGGACCCACGGCTGACCTCTCTGAGCTCGAACTTGAAGTGAACGTCTACGAGTTCCTCCTCGGCCGACCGCTGGAGATCCGTCAGCTTCTCACCGCCGTCGTCTTCGGAGTCTGGAGGACGGACGGACGGACGGAGAGGACAGATGGTGAGACGGCGTCCTGTCCGGCTCCGGGGTCGGAGCGAAGCAGCAGCTCACCTGTGTCGAAGGCGTCCAGGAAGGCGGGGCCGAGACTCTGAGCCAGAGGTCGCGCCGTAACCAACGGCAACACCTGAGATGTCTCAATCAGAAGCTACTTTAGACATTTGTTCAGTTTTGTGTAAATCAACATTTATTCCTGTTTTTTCTCATCTAAAATCTTTCTTCTCCTCCAGTTTTCATGTTCATTCTTTTATAAATCACAGTTTCACAAACGGCTGCGGTGAATGACGCAGTGGGGGTTCAGGGATTGGACTAGGACAGCTGACCTTCCCGGTGGGGGTGGGAGGAGCAGAACCGGCCGTGGGCAGCGGGACGCTCTCCACCAGATCCATGATGTTCTGGATCTTCTGGTCTGAGATTCTGACATGCATGAGCGGCAGCTCGCCGGACACCTTGAACCTGCGCACAGGAAACGGGTTCAGCATCGGAGCCAGGCGGCGAGGGCGGGTCGGGGGTCATACCTGGGCATGCGGACGTCCTTTCCCACCACGCACTTGGCCAGGTGCAGCGTGAGGTCCATGGGCCGCAGGACGTGCTGCGCCGAGGAACTCTGCAGCAGCGCCGTCTTCCAGGCCTCTCCTGAAAGCGGTTTGCCGCCTCAGATCATCTGCATCGACTGAATCTAAAGCTGGCCTGTTGTGTGACCTCTGACCTGACTTGCTGTAGAGCAGCTGGACCTTCCTCAGCCCCACGTCGTACCGCTCGTAGGCTCGATCCATGATCTCCTCCAGAGACGAGGAGGACGATGAACTCCGACTGCCCTGGTCCACGCTGTACAGCTGCAACACGACCCGGGTTAAAGCGGCAAGAATGGAGCCTTTGGTTTGGACCAAACAGCCCTGAACTCTGACTGAAGACGTTTAAAACTCAGGAAACGCGGAGACATTTCAACAAATTCAGAGGCAAACGAAGCTGACCTGGAAGCTACCGAAGTCCACGATCAGCAGGTCTGACTCGCTGCTGTAAAAGCCGGACTTTGGTACGATCAGGTACGACGGCTGCAGGTCGATCTTCAGATCCAGGACCTTCCGTGTTTCAATGATGTGAGACAAACCTGCAAAGACCAGAACCGAGCACAGACTGACCGTGGGCCCAGCTGCTCTGATCCAGCGTCTTGCTGCTGGTCTCACCTGCAGCGGTCTTCTCTTTGATCTCCTCCAGTTTGGACAGCGTGGCCGACGTCAGGACCTCCAGGTCTACGCCTTTCCCCGTCTTGAAGAAGTCCACCATGCTGTTGACAGTCACCTGGAGGATGTAGTGGAAAATTTGAAGGTTTCTATGATTATGAGCAAAACAATGCATGACAGTATAATATGTAAAGCTTCTTCTGCAGCCGTTTCTCTGGCCTCTGTATTACAATAAAGTTTTCAAATAGTTTCTTAGCTTGCACCTCATGACGTCCTTGAATGTTCATTTTCCCTTATGAAAGAAGATGCGTATGCTTGCGATCTGTTTTGCAACCAAGTGCAACCAAAGTCCCTGAGAGTTTCCAACACTGAAAAACATTTGAATAAATACTGATTAAGATTCTTTCTTCTGGTTTCGGAAACAGTTTTTTCTGTTTCCACAACAAGGAGAAGCTGGCCAGGCTGCACAGTGGTGCAGTTGGTAGCACTGTTGCTTTGCAGCAAGGAGGTCCTGGGTTCGATTCCCGGCCAGGGGTCTTTCTGCACGGAGTCTGCATGTTCTCCCTGCGCATGCAGGTTCTCTCCGGATTCTCCGGCTTCCTCCCACAGTCCAAAAACATGACCGTCAGATTGATTGGTCTTTCCAAATCCTCCATAGGTGTGTGTGTGTGTGTGTGTGTGTGTCTGTCTGTCTCTGTGTTGCCCGGCGACAGACTGCCGACCTGTACAGGTGACCCAGCCTCTCGCCCAGAACGCAGCTGGAGAGGCAGCAGCAGCTCCCGACCCCAATAGGGAGAAGGGTGAACAGAAAATGGATGGATGGAGAAGCAGACACACCGTGAAGAGCTGGCTCCGAAACACTGGATACAGACGTGACCTTTAACCCTCAGCTCCTTCAAAGCAGCAGCAATCGAAAGACCCCGAAGAGTTCTGCTAACAGAATGGTTCCTTTGTCACTGGCTGACTGGCCCAAGTCTGCCTTTGATTGGCTGAAAAGAATCTTCTGAGCGCAGTCAGGTTGGGTCTCCCATTTTTAGTGGTCGACTGGGAATCGAACCCAGGACAACCGGATTACAGTCCCGCCCAGCGCCCTGATGCTTTCAGGTCCATTCAGAACCGTCACATGGTTCTGAATGGACCTGAAAGCCGGGAAAGAGACCTCAGAGGACCGGTGTTGGACGGTTTCTCCAGCCGACATACGGCTGAGGTGGCAGAACCACGGAGCTGATGCCCAGCTGGCTTCAGGTCTAGTTTTACAACTCCGGAATAAACGATGGAGGTTCTGATTATGTGAACGTCTAGTATCAGAACCCAAAAACCAACAGTGAACCTGGCGAAGTCGGGGAAACTCTGAGCTGTATCAATTTCACAGCTCTGATCAGAAAATGCTACAAGTATTTAGACCTTAATATGCATTTCTCACGTGGCCTTCACAGATTAAAAATGACTCAATGCAGACAGTCCCGTTTCCTGATGGGCGCCTTCAAAGGTGAGAGTAATATGCTATTCAGATCTAAATATTTGCCTCAGGAGCGCCCCTGGGCTCCCAGAGTAGCACTTAATCACACGACTCTGCCGTTCATTCCAGTGTTTTGTACCTGTGGCTCATCTAAAACCTGCAGGACACCAGGACTGGACTTTGACTCCCCTGATCTAGAGTCATACATCTAGAGTTATACACCTAGCTCTATAGATCTAGAGTTACAGATCTAGAGTATATATCTAGAGTCATAGATCTAGAGTCACAGATCTAGAGTCATAGATCTAGAGTCAATGCACAGCTGCAGTTATTCTAACTAAAACCAGCGATCAGCCTGAACCCTGGCAGTAGTGATGACCCCTGACCTCTGACCTCCAGAGCCACATAAAGACAGTCCCAAAGTCGTCCTTCTGCCAGCTGAAGAGACGACTGACGTCTCAGAGAGAAACCGGTTCGTCTTCAGTGGCATCGATTCCTGCAGCAGCGTCTCCAGGTCGTCCAACAGGTCAGAGTTATGAGCCGCAGCTGATCCAGAAGCTGCTGCTGGAGTTCTGACCAGAACCAGAACCGGGAGGATGCAGCACATGGACCTGGTTGGTTCTGCAGTCCCTCACAGGCTCCCTGCAGCTCAGAGACTTTAAAACTGTTAGTTTGTGAATCACTGAGCTGCTCAGCAACACCATAAAGATCTGCTGTCGTCATAGCAACCTTCCAGACCCATCAGGTTCAGGTTCTGGTTCTGCTCTGCATCAGAACCAGAACCAAACGAGGAGAAGCAGCTTTCAGCTTCTATGCACCACAGATCTGGAACAAACTTCCAGAAAACTGTAAAACAGCCGAAACCCTGAGATCCTTTAAATCCAGGCTGAAAGCAGCTGGTTGGTTTTATTGGAAACATAATCAATAATCAGTTTATTGATGACTCTTGACCTAATGTAAGATTTTGATTGTTGAGTCTTTGCTGCATGACTTTGTGCTGTTATGTTTGTTATGATGTAAAGCACTGTGAAACGCCTTGCTTCTGAAATGTGCAGCATTTGATTGAGTGACTGATAGTAGTCAGAGGCCAGCTTACTGCGTCGTAGATGATCTCCACTGGCTGGGAGTGGATCTTCAGCAGCTGGTCTCCAGAACTCTCCTCAGGGTTCAACTCAAACACCACGTTGAGAAGCGATGATGAAGAATCGCCCACAGAGGCGATGAGCGAGGGGACGGCGCCCCGCTGCTGCAGCCCTGTGACGTACCAGTGCTCCAGCGCCGCCTCCACCCTGCAAGAGGAAGCAGCTGGTGTGAGTCAGAGGTAGGGTTAGGGGTTAGAGGTTAGGGGTTAGGCAGGCCACAGGGTTCCAGAGGAAACACTCCCACCTGACCGCCTGCGCTCCGGGTCTCTGGGATATCTTGGTGCTCAGGTTGACCATCTGGACGTTGAGGATCTCCGGGACGTCGCGCTGCTCTCTGATGGTCACTGACGTTTTGAGCAGCTGGAAGGTGATAATGGCACCGACGTACTGAAACACAGAAGGCCGGGTTACTGGGTCATCTTAGGACAACGTTTCACTTCATTAAGGTTCTGATCCTTGAGGATGATGTCTGAACTTTGACTAGGCTATAGTAACACCATGATCCTATTCTCTTTCAGCCATTCTATTCTAGATCTGCTTCTGCGTTTGGATCCTGGTTCTCTTCAGGATGCAGTTTGGATCAAGCTTCAGCTGCTGGACAGATGGACTCACACCGGACTCTAGAAAACTTTGGTCCAGGGTGGAGGTCCTGGTCTGCTCAGAGACAGCCATCATTCCTCCACTTTCAGACCATGAGGAGTTTCTTTTGACCTGCTATCTGGATTCCTCAAGAATTCTCGTTTGTTGTCATCTGTCCATAGGACATTGTCCCACAAGTCTTGACCTCCATCAAGAAACAGCTTTGTTAACCTCAATCCGACTGCGATTTTCAATCTAACGTAAAAGAAGAAGCTTTCTATTTCAACGCTGACACAGGATTCCTCTGCCTGTCCTGTTATGAACGTCAACATTTTTCAAACAGACTCTTTGGAGAGTCTCCACCTGTCCGAGAGTCTCCACCTGTCCGAGAGTCTCCACCTGTCCGAGAGTCTACACCTGTCCGAGAGTCTCCACCTGTCTAGGAGTCTCCACCTTTCCTAGAGTCTCCACCTGTCCGAGAGTCTCCACCTGTCCGAGAGTCTCCACCTGTCCGAGAGTCTCCACCTGTCCAAGAGTCTACACCTGTCCGAGAGTCTCCACCTGTCCGAGAGTCTCCACCTTTCCTAGAGTCTCCACCTGTCCGAGAGTCTCCACCTGTCCGAGAGTCTCCACCTGTCCGAGAGTCTACACCTGTCCGAGAGTCTCCACCTGTCTTAGGAGTCTCCACCTTTCCTAGAGTCTCCACCTGTCCGAGAGTCTCCACCTGTCCGAGAGTCTCCACCTGTCCGAGAGTCTACACCTGTCCGAGAGTCTCCACCTGTCTTAGGAGTCTCCACCTTTCCTAGAGTCTCCACCTGTCCGAGAGTCTCCACCTGTCCGAGAGTCTCCACCTGTCCGAGAGTCTCCACCTGTCCGAGAGTCTACACCTGTCCGAGAGTCTACACCTTTCCTAGAGTCTCCACCTTTCCTAGAGTCTCCACCTGTCCGAGAGTCTCCACCTGTCCGAGAGTCTCCACCTTTCCTAGAGTCTCCACCTTTCCTAGAGTCTCCACCTGTCCGAGAGTCTACACCTTTCCTAGAGTCTCCACCTTTCCTAGAGTCTCCACCTGTCCGAGAGTCTCCACCTGTCCGAGAGTCTACACCTTTCTTAGGAGTCTCCACCTTTCCTAGAGTCTCCACCTGTCCCAGAGTCTCCACCTGTCTTAGAGTCTACACCTGTCGAGAGTCTCCACCTGTGTTAGAGTCTCCACCTGTCCGAGAGTCTCCACCTGTCTTACAGTCTCCACCTGTCCGAGTCTCCACCTGTCTTAGAGTCTCCACCTGTCTTAGAGTCTCCACCTGTCTTACAGTCTCCACCTGTCCGAGTCTCCACCTGTCTTAGAGTCTCCACCTGTCTTAGAGTCTCCACCTGTCTTAAGAGTCTCCACCTGTTTTAGAGTCTACACCTGTCTTAGTCTACACCTGTCTTAAGAGTCTCCACCTGTCTTAAGAGTCTCCACCTGTGTTAGAGTCTCCACCTGTCTTACAGTCTCCACCTGTCCGAGTCTCCACCTGTCTTAGAGTCTCCACCTGTCTTACAGTCTCCACCTGTCCGAGTCTCCACCTGTCTTAGAGTCTCCACCTGTCTTAGAGTCTCCACCTGTCCGAGTCTCCACCTGTCTTAGAGTCTCCACCTGTCTTAGAGTCTCCACCTGTCCGAGTCTCCACCTGTCTTAGAGTCTCCACCTGTCTTAAGAGTCTCCACCTGTGTTAGAGTCTCCACCTGTCTTAGAGTCTCCACCTGTCTTAAGAGTCTCCACCTGTCTTAGAGTCTCCACCTGTCTTACGAGTCTCCACCTGTCTTAGAGTCTACACCTGTCCGAGAGTCTCCACCTGTCTTAGAGTCTCCACCTGTCTTACGAGTCTCCACCTGTCTTACGAGTCTCCACCTGTCTTAGAGTCTCCACCTGTCTTAAGAGTCTCCACCTGTCTTAGAGTCTCCACCTGTCTTACGAGTCTCCACCTGTCTTAGAGTCTACACCTGTCCGAGAGTCTCCACCTGTCTTAGAGTCTCCACCTGTCCGAGTCTCCACCTGTCTTAGAGTCTCCACCTGTCTTAAGAGTCTCCACCTGTCTTAGAGTCTCCACCTGTCTTACGAGTCTCCACCTGTCTTACGAGTCTCCACCTGTCTTAGAGTCTCCACCTGTCCGAGAGTCTCTACCTGTCTTAGAGTCTCCACCTGTCTTAGAGTCTCCACCTGTCCGAGAGTCTCCACCTGTCTTAGTCTACACCTGTCTTAAGAGTCTCCACCTGTGTTAGAGTCTCCACCTGTCCGAGTCTCCACCTGTCTTAGAGTCTCCACCTGTCTTAGAGTCTCCACCTGTCTTAGAGTCTCCACCTGTGTTAGAGTCTCCACCTGTCCGAGTCTCCACCTGTCTTAGAGTCTCCACCTGTCTTAGAGTCTCCACCTGTCCGAGAGTCTCTACCTGTTTGGGTAAAGCCAGGTTGTGCGAGCTGCCGCTGTAGCCAATTGCTGTGTAGAGTTTTTCCTTCTCCTCAGCCGTCATCAGCTGGTCCAGACCCGAAGCTGAAACAGAACATACCGTTTCATAACCAAAACTTGTGTCTCTCCAGAAGGTCCAGATCAGCTCTTACTCTCAGGCTCCTTGTCCTCCTCCTGCTCCTCCTTCTTAGCCTTCTTCCCAAACCAGCCACTGAAAAAGCCTCCTCCTTGTTTCTGGCCTCCGGCTTTCTTCCCAGCTAGTTTCTGGCCCGACCGGATCACCTGCAGGAGCAGAACCCTGAAATCAAGCCGGGCCTGTGAGAACACACATCATCACCTTCATTTCCACAAGATCACCTCCATCTGGGCTTGCTGACGGGCCAGAGTGATGTTGAACACGTCCAGGGTTTTCTCCAGATCCTGAAGCACAGCAGAGACCAGCTTCAGTCAGCGTCTTTTATTACTAGTTTTACTTGTTTTTATTTCCGCTTTATTTATCCATTATAAGATTCAGCAGATCCAATTATTAATCATTTAATTCTCCTCTAATTTCAATCACATCCTGTGTCATTTGGAACCGTTTTGCTTTTTGTAATGGCTACATTTCTTTTGAATGTCAGGGAGAAGGATTGCTGTAAAGTCAATGAATCAACCAGGAGAGCGCCGCCCCCTGCTGGCCCAGGAGAAGTAAACGCTCCAAGTCAATAACTTACAACATTTTTAAATTACTTTGAAAAAAATGATCTGTTTCATGACTAGGACCAACTGGAATGGATGCTGGAGTGAATTGAAGGGATTTTTGGTAAAGAGCCAAGATGACTTTTGTTGTGACTTGATCCTTTACTAATAAAACTTAATTAATGGAACAGACCAATTAAAACAGTCTGCTGAAAATCTGCAGATAAGAACTAAATATTAACTTTTTCCAAATAGTTCTAAGCATTTAATTTATTCTAGTTTCAAATGTACTTAGTGTCATTTGCAAACATTTAATTTGTAACCTCTAACATGCAACTACACAAATTCAGAAAAAATTGTATTTTTACCATTTTAGTGTCAGAAACACTAAATTTCTATTAATATTTATAATTCAAACTGGATTTCAGTTAATTTCTGAGCAATTTCTCCATATTATATTATATTAACATAATATATGGAGCTATATTTGATTCAATTGCCAAAAATAACTGGTTATTTTGTTTTAAGGTATATTTGATCGTCAGCTCAGGTTACATTCAGTAATCATCCTAATAACTGTTTTGTAAACGTTTTTGATTTCAAGATTTTTAATTAAGTTTATTTATTAACAGAATATTTAACGGATAAAAATACTTTTTTTTTTTTTTAAATGACCATATTTTTACTCTTGTAAGTCAGTTCTGTTGAAAAGATGATAAAACATCAGTATCATCAGCAAACAGAAGAACATCCAACAATTTTAATACATTACAAACGTTAAAAAAAAGATTTTGAAAAAAAAAGCATTAGGCTAGAGAGTAAAGGCTGAAAGTACAACAAATAACCCTAAAAACATTTATAGAGAACATTTCAGGATGCTTGGCCCACGTCTTGAGAAAAACATCTAGATTTATCCAATAAAAGCAAGAGATCCTTTCATGTTTGAGAGGAGAAACAAACTGAGTATGAGACGTTGGGATGGGCTTCCTGAAGGTCCGACCTCCAGTTTCCATTTCTGCTTCAGGAAACCCAACCAGCTGGACTCAACTCCACCAGTTCAGATGGGATGGATGGAGGGAAAGTTTCCTCACGGACATTTAACCCAATATCCGAGGGCTGCAGTGGATTCATCAACCAGAATCATACATACATCATATATCCAGGTGTTATGGGATGTTTGGTTGCTTAGCAATGCGAGTCACATCGCTAAGCGTAGCTTACTGGTTCCTCACCTGGATCTGCTTCTCGGTGTCTGGCCCTGGCTTGTTCTGGCTCAGCAGCTTGCTCTTGTAGGCAGCCTTGTAGGCTTTCAGGCTCTCCCGGTGCTGCTGAATCTTGGACCAGGACCACATGTGGCTGAGGCGTCGGATGTGGACCTCCATGATGCTGTTGAAAGCGTATCTCCACCTTTAGGTTGCAGGAGACCACAATGTAACCGGTCTGGTCCTGGTTTTATCTGGGTCTGAGCTTATGGAGCGGGACAGCAAACCCACCAGACTTTGGCGTTCTTACTGACAGGAACATCTGGCCTGAACTTCCTGTAAGGGGCGCTCTTTGCCATTAGATCAATGGACTCTAGCACCTCCACCATGCTGAGGTACTGTGGAGGACAGACAGGTAAAGGTAGTCTCACCTGTCTCCACCCGATCCATCCAGCAGGCTGTGTCTTGCCTCACCTGAGGTTTGGTCATCTCGATGCCAATGTTCTGGACCGCCAGCTGCAGCTTCACTTTCGGAGACTTCAGCTCTGCCTCTGCATTCGGGTTGATGCACATTTTAGCCGAAGCGAAGATCGGCTTGAAGACTAGACAGAGAAGAAGAGTGACCAGCAGCTCCGACCGTCAGGGACTTGACAGATCCCCAAAAGATCCCCAACGTCTCCTCTGACGAGACTTTTCATCAACCTCACATGAAATGATGGTCACACTTTCATTCATTGTTATAAAGCAGAAAGACTACAATCCACTGTGACCCACAATGATCCAATATGATCCATTGTGACTTTCTTGCTTAAATGGATTTTAAACGAACTGAGTCAATCCGGAGTTCTGATTGCCTGAAAAGCAAAACTCTTATTCTAGTACGTAGTAAATAAATTCTAAAACTGAATTCAAATCAGCTGAAACTAAGAAGACTTATTCACACACACATTTTCACGGCTATCTTTGTGGGGACTTTCCATTGATCTGTTATTTCAAGCAATCAATTTTAGCTGTGAAGCACCCTTCATGTTGGAGGCAGCTCCCTGGAAACACATAATAAACCCAGGTATTTCTGACCTGGGTTTGAACTGTCCAGGGTCACAGTCTGCAGGTCAAACACCAGAACTGTGAAATAAACTGAAACTGCTGGGATTCTCCCTTTTGCTCCCATCTCTGTAAGACGGCTGGTGGATATTAAAAGCAGCGTACTTTCACCTTTCCTTCACTTCCCTGGACTAGCCAGGGAAGTCATTGCTATATTCTTTGCTTAATTTCTCCATAAAATAATAATCAAAATGCATTTTGATTCATTCTTGATTGACTCAGTGTTTCACCTTAGGTAAGACTTATTTCCTTAAAACAATCTAACCCCAACCCTTTATCCTAACCAAAACTCAAGTCGCACCTTGGTCCTAAATCTGACTCACCTGTCAGATGTCAGGTTAGGGTTAGGGCCCCATGGCCACCAAAAGTGGACATGGGGCCACTTTTAGTGTTTCCATGGAGATGGAGTGAAAAATTTCCACTCAGGTTGTTCATCAACACATTTAGAAGGAAACTCTGAGGTCTTTGTCATTTCCTGGACAATCTGGACTGCAGAGCAGCTAAAGCTGCAGGTCAATAAATTCAACCAGGGAGACACTTGAACCATCCAGCTACCACCATAAGCCCTTAGTTTAGGGTTCAAAGGTCATAAGGCCACCAGCTGACATTACAAAGAGTCAACATTTATTAATCAAAACTCTGAACTCACTGTCCTGATAGTGAGGCAGCTGCTGGTCTTTGCTGCTGATCTCTGACCTCAACTGGTCCTGCAAAGGAGAGCAGGATGAACCGGGGGCAGAGAGGCTCCGAGTCCAATCATAAACAGAAATGAGCTTCATCAGATCAACACAGACATGCAGGAGCGGACTGACCACAATGTCCTGCCAAGAGTTCCTGTAGTACATGGGACTGTTGACGTTCCAGTAGGCGCAGAGACTCTCCAGACAGCCCAGCTGGGGACAGGCAGCAGGCATTTATTAGTAGACAGCAGGGCAGCTCAAAGTGCTTTACACCAAAATATATATATGTATAAGATATATATAAATATAAAATATAACATAATAACCAATTATGAAACAATTGTTGTGTGTTTTGGGCACATTATAATTATTTTTGTCTATTTTTCCTGATTGTTTTGTTTCTAGACTTTTTTTTCTGTTTTTTGATATATTTTGGAGTTTGGAAAATTTCTGATTTTGGGAATGGATTTGATTAAGCTGCTGGTCAGCCTAGAAATAGGCTGAATGTTGACGTGTGTGCTGTGTGTAGACCCGCCCTTCCGCTCGCTCCACCGCCACCGGGATGCGTTCTGGCGCTGCGCCACCGAAACCAGTGGCTGTGGGCCACAGCTGATGCCTCCAGCCCACCATGCCCTAATTTTTGTTAACTCTTGTTGTGATTTTGACCTGGTGGGACGGCTTGTCCTATTTTTTTCATCCTTGAGCATGAGCAGGTTAAGTGTTAATCACCTGTGACCTGCCAGGTGACCCACATGACTATACAGTCACATGAGACCTGCGCTCAATCCCTTTTATTCTTCTTGTGCGCAGGTGTGTTGAGTGCAGTGTGGCTGTGTGAAACTGGTTGCCACTCTTCTCTTCTCTGCTTGTTGCTAGTAGCTTTGTAACCGTGTTTGATCAGAGCTGTGGTAAGCCTTGCCCTCCAGGAACTGTCCTTTTTACCAGATCTGCAGTTATTGCCCTGATGACTGGTATGTTTGTTTTTCTTTTCTATAGCGGTGTACTGTTCGCTTTAATTTGCCACGGCCTCTGTGTCTGACTCCATTGCAACCCAGGAGGATGGGGGGAGTTTGTGACAGCCACAATTCGAACATCTCTTGCCCATTTGCAAATTGGTGTTCCTCAGGCCCAGTCTGTGGCTTCCAGCACCTTCTCTAGGCGCAGTAGATCTGTGGATGCTTTTGTGGTTCTTCCCTTTGAGAATTATATACGGAACTGCATGCCTGTTGGTCACACACCAAGGCGTTTTCACGGATGGCAGGGCCATGCAGGAGGCACCCATTGTTGACTTGGGGCGGATGCCGGCTGTGGAACCGAGCATTACCTCTCAGTATCTCACCTGATGAGACTTAACCCTAACCCCACTCCCTAACACAATGCCCATTGTCCATGGCCTCAGTCTCATATTTCTGATGGCCTTCTCTGCCAGGCCTATGACTCTGGTACCCCTATGGGTCAGATTGGAAACTCTCTCTCCCATTTAATGCTGGCCCTGTCCTCTATGGAGTCTGTTCCACTGGGCCATTCTACCCAAGGCCTGGTTGATGCATCTCTGCAGGCCTTTGCTCTAATGACGAGGGAGCTGGGATACACACTCTACACTGGTTCACACTCGCCACCAGGTCTGGTTAGCACACTCGCCACTGACTGAGCCTTGTAGCAAAACCCTCCAGGCACTTCCTGTCGTTCTGGAAGATGCTTATTTTCATGTTTCGAAAGCTTTGCCCCATTGGAGGTTTCTTTATTGTGCTTTCCAAGGGAAGCATTTCCAGTTCAAGGTTCACCCGTTCAGACTTTCGCTGTCCCTCGGGGTCTTAATCCAAAGCTTTGCAGCAGCCCTCTCCCTTATGCAGGCATAAGTATTGAGGATCCTCTATGTCTGGACAATTGGCTCACTTGTGCAGCGAAACGGGACCAGATGGTCCGAGACACTTGGTTAGTGTTCAATCATGTTGGACGCTTGGGCTTGCAGGAGAACATGGAGACAAGCAGTCCAACTCCTTCCCAGGACACAATCTTCCAGGCATTGCCATGAATTCCATCTCAATGAAATAGGGTGCAGCATGGTGTTGCGTCTTGTGCAGCATCTTCGACTTTTGGCCATGTTCACCGCTGCATCCAGTGTAGTGCCCAAGCTGCTGCTGTCACTGCAGCCCCTCCAGATGTGGTTGCATAGCTTGTATCTGGATCCCACATGGAAAGCCCATCGTCTCAGAAGACTTTGGGTGGGGCCTCAATGTCTTCAGTCTTTGTCCCAGTGGAGAATTAGAGACAGTGAGACACCCCCTTTGGTCCTCATTCAGTCTAGCTTTCCTGACTCTCCCAAGGGTTCGACAGGAGGGGCACAGGATTCTCTCGGTGGTCCCCTTCTGGCCAACGAGGACTTGGTTTCCTCTACTGAGTGAGCTCAGCTCCAGCTCGCCAATGCATCTCCCTTTCAGGACGGCTCTTCTGTCTCAGATGGGGGGGCCAGATTTTGCACCCCAACCCGGACCGGTTCCAGCTCTGGGTTTGGACCATGCAGGCCAGGGTTCATTTTTTCAAAATATGCCAGCCCAGTAGTGTGTACAATGGCTAATGCATGAGCGTCTTCCACGCGAGCTGTTTATGATAACAAGTGGGCGGTCTTCACACCCTGGTGCCGTGATAAAGGGCAGGACCTGGTGCAGTGTTCAGTCTCTGACACACTGATCTTCCTGCAGCCATTGCTGGATCGGGATGGTCTCCATCTAACTTGAAAGTACATGTGGTTGTTAATCCTGTTGGCATGTCAGGCTGCATGGTTGTTCGGTGGGCCGAAACTAGAAAATGTTATTGTTTTTGAGAGGTGCTCTGTGTTTTCACCCACCCAACTGCTCTGTGACCTTTTGTGGGACCTTTCTCTGGTGCTTGGGGCTCTTCAGTGCCTCCTGTTTGAACCCTTGGCATCTGCAGACCTTAAATGATTCTCACTAATGGCAGCAATTCTTTTTCTTCCTAAGGTGTCACTGGAAACAGGCAATACCCAGCCGCTCGATCTTGCCTGGTTTGACAATGAAGGCTCCTGTTCGTGCTCTTGAGGCATAGATCAATTCCACTGCATTTTTGCGAAAGACAAATAGCCTTTTTGTTTACTACACGGGCTCACTGAAATATCAGGCCCTTTCTAAGCAGTGACTTGCACACTGGGTTGTAGATTTGGTCACAAAGGCTTATGCCTTGCAGGACCAAACACTGCCAGCAGGAGTGAGGTGCCTATCTAGGAGGGGCATTTGCTCATTTGATCTCATTTGCTGCCACGACTGGGGTGCCGTTGAATGTTAGACGCCATGCGGCCTCCTGGAAATCACCTAGTACCTTTGCTTGGTTTTACAGGGTGAATGTGGCTATGCCTCATCCCCTTCATCACATTAAAGGGTGATGTGGTTGTTCCATGGATGCTGCAGATTCCTCGTGATCTTGTTTACATGAGTCTTTAACAAGAATTGGATGCGGTTGCTGGTGCGGTTCTATGAATCCCGGACGACCCACAGAGTGCTTGATCCCTCGGAATCCTTGCTTTTTGTGAGAAGGTTGAGGGATTGAGTGCGGGGTGTCATGTGACTATATAGAGTCACATGAGTCATCAGCAGGTCACAGGTGACTGTTGTGATTAACTCTTTACCTGCTCATGCGCATGATCATTCAGTGCTTGAAGCACTGCCTCTGGCAGTCATCTGAGATTCATAGAACCGCAGTTATGGCAGTAACTCTTGTTCTTTATGTCAGACTGGAGCCAATCCAGAACAGTTCTGAACTATTCTGGACTGTTCAGAACAGTCTAGTTCAATTCTGGACTGTTCCAGTTCTGGTCCAACTGGAACCACAACTGGAATCAGTTCAAGTCGGACCCAGCTCTCCAGTCGCTTTTTTTCTCTCCAGCTGTGTTTGCATCAACAATCAAAGTTCAGGGGAATGCTGTGGTGGCATAGGGGACAGCGGGACCCACGTTTGGAGGCCTTGAGTCCTCGTCACGGGTTCGATTCTCGCACCCGACGATATCTGCCGCATGTCTTCCCCCCTCTCCTTGCCCCCTTCCTGTCAGCCAACTGTCATATAAGGGACACTAGAGCCACAAACAAGAATACAATCAAAATATTCAGGAGAGCCTGAGTGGAGCATCTCACCTTATAGATGATCTTTGCAGCTTCATTCAGAATGCACAGCTTCCAGTTCTCATCAGTGGTCTGAAGGTAGAACAACATGAACCGTCAGCAGAGGCAGCAGGACGTCAGGCTCTGTGTGTGTGTGTGTGTGTGTGTGTGTGTGTGTGTGTGTGTGTGTGTGTGTACCTGCAGGCTGAGCTCTGATAGTGTTACTCCCATCGATAGGGGGCGCTGTGGATCTGACAGCTGAAAAACCAAATGAAGAAAAACCAATGAAGCTGAGAGTCAAGCAGAGCTTCAGGAGACAGAATCAGAACTGGGATTGGACAGGGCCGGGTCAGAACTCACGTCATCCTCGTAGCGCAGGTGGATGCTGCTGATCTTCACCTGCAGGTTCTTGATCACCTGAGTGGCAAGTTTCTCCATGAACGTGTCCTTCTTGTCCTCTTGAGATTTAGCTGAAAAAAGCAGAGACGGTCAGGAACCGGGTCGGCTTGCTCTGAACAAAACCAGAACCGACGTCTCTTCTCAAAAGATCTGCGTCTCTTGAAGGAGAAACATGAACTCACCTGCTTTGTGTTCGTGTCGCTTCAGTTTCTTTAGAACTTTTTTGTGCTTTTTGGTTTTTTTACGTCCTTTTGGGACTTTGGCAGCGTTAAAGACAGAAAAGCCATTAGAGAGAGAAGAGCTGGAAATGGAGAGACAGCAGGAAGCAGAAGAACCAGAAGCTTTGGACCTGATGGACTGAATGAGCAGAGACACCAATCTGACTTTGGGCTTCAGAAACCAGCATCTGGAGCTCTGGCAGTGATGCTGCCAATAAAACCCAAACCACTGACTAGTCCCTGTCCAAACCCTGGAGACAGCTGTCTCCTGTGTGTCTCATGGTGTCTCAGGGTCTCATTGTGTCTCATGGTGTCTCTGAATGTCTCATGGTGTCTCAGTGTCTCCGAATGTCTCATGGTGTCTCAGGGTCTCATTGTGTCTCATGGTGTCTCGGTGTCTCTGAATGTCTCATTGTGTCTCATGGTGTCTCGGTGTCTCTGAATGTCTCATGGTGTCTCATGGTGTCTCCGAATGTCTCATGGTGTTTCATTGTGTCTCATGGTGTCTCTGAATGTCTCATGGTGTCTCAGTGTCTCATGGTGTCTCAGTGTCTCCGAATGTCTCATGGTGTCTCAGTGTCTCATGGTGTCTCCGAATGTCTCATTGTGTCTCTGAATGTCTCATGGTGTCTCAGTGTCTCTGAATGTCTCAGTGTCTCATGGAATCTCATGGTGTCTCTGAATGTCTCATGGTGTCTCAGTGTCTCATGGTGTCTGAGTGTCTCCAAATGTCTCATGGTGTCTCAGTGTCTCTGAATGTCTCAGTGTCTCATGGAGTCTCGGTCTCTCTGAATGTCTCATGGTGTCTCAGTGTCTCATGGTGTCTCAGTGTCTCCGAATGTCTCATGGTGTTTCATTGTGTCTCATGGTGTCTCAGTGTCTCATGGTGTCTCAGTGTCTCCGAATGTCTCATGGTGTCTCAGTGTCTCATGGTGTCTCCGAATGTCTCATTGTGTCTCTGAATGTCTCATGGTGTCTCAGTGTCTCTGAATGTCTCAGTGTCTCATGGAATCTCATGGTGTCTCTGAATGTCTCATGGTGTCTCAGTGTCTCATGGTGTCTCAGTGTCTCCGAATGTCTCATGGTGTCTCAGTGTTTCATGGTGTCTCCGAATGTCTCATTGTGTCTCATGGTGTCTCTGAATGTCTCATGGTGTCTCAGTGTCTCTGAATGTCTCAGTGTCTCATGGAATCTCATGGTGTCTCTGAATGTCTCATGGTGTCTCAGTGTCTCATGGTGTCTCAGTGTCTCATGGTGTCTCCGAATGTCTCATTGTGTCTCATGGTGTCTCTGAATGTCTCATGGTGTCTCAGTGTCTCTGAATGTCTCAGTGTCTCATGGAATCTCATGGTGTCTCTGAATGTCTCATGGTGTCTCAGTGTCTCATGGTGTCTCAGTGTCTCATGGTGTCTCCGAATGTCTCATTGTGTCTCATGGTGTCTCTGAATGTCTCATGGTGTCTCAGTGTCTCTGAATGTCTCAGTGTCTCATGGAATCTCATGGTGTCTCTGAATGTCTCATGGTGTCTCAGTGTCTCATGGTGTCTCATGGTGTCTCAGTGTCTCATGGTGTCTCAGTGTCTCATGGTGTCTCCGAATGTCTCAGTGTCTCTGGAATCTCATGGTGTCTCTGAATGTCTCATTGTGTCTCATGGTGTCTCTGAATGTCTCATTGTGTCTCATGGTGTCTCTGAATGTCTCAGTGTCTCATGGTGTCTCTGAATGTCTCAGTGTCTCATGGTGTCTCAGTGTCTCTGAATGTCTCAGTGTCTCATGGTGTCTCATGGTGTCTCAGTGTCTCTGGGTGTGTTACCATTGAGCTGCTCCTTGTAAACAACGCTCTCCAGACCGAACAGCAGATCTCCGCTCTGAGACGCTGACAGCAAATGCAGCATGAACAGGACAGAGAGAGTTAGTCAGTACACCTGCAGACTCATGCAGCAAGGATGGGACCGAATTCTGCCGATACTACCAAGTACCTATTCACGTAAAATCAAATGGTTCCCTGTTTCAGTATCCAAGCGCATCATTGTGACCGGATCGAGGAAGAGTGGGGGATTTTCCACGCTTGTCCTGAAAGCAGCATAGCAGCGCTAGGACGTAAGGACGTAATGACGTCAGCATCTGCCGGTTTGGTAAATAAAGTAAGAATATTCGGTAGAAAATGCTAAAAGGTATGGCTCCACTTTCCAAAATGCGGTGCAAATTATGCTCGTTGCAGTATTTGCAACACAAAACACGAGGCCAGCGGTGGAAACACGTCTGGTTTGAGAAAGCACAAAATTTTTCTTCAGGCTTCTTCAGAGCACTACTTTCGATCTGCTGCATTAGCCTCATTAGCATCTGCAGCCAGCAACACGGACGGACAAATGCTTCATACATTTGGTGATGGCGACAAATTGGTGATTGGCTCACCAATCACAGCCTTCCTGGCTGAGCCAATCACAGCCTTTTGAGCAGCAGCTGAAAGCAACAATGAAGAGAAAGAGGAGAAAAGCCAAAGACAGCAGCAGGTTGGGGTCGGCCTCACCTCTTCGTGTCGCGCTCTGCAGCGCCTCCTCGATGCGCTGCAGCTCCTTGTGCTTCGCCTCCTGCTGGTAGCGCTCCTCCTTCGCTGCATCGTACTTTATCGCTGGGGAAGACAACAGGCGGTGTTACGCATGAGAAAGCAGCTGGATGAACCTGCACAAACTACGGCGATTAACACAGAAGAAGAATCACTAACAAGCAGGTCTAAACAGCAGCAAACCAGAAAATCCTCCAGTCTATCTGGTTTCACCAGATCAGTCCTCTCTGCAGCCGAGTGTTGCAAGGAGCCAACGTCGATAACTGGGATCAGTGGGAATGAATGTGTGATGGAGATGAAATGATTTCTTTGTAAAGTGGCTTTATATGTAACATGAACCGGCTGATACTCCTGGTTCTGAGGAAAACCAGTTCAATCCTGAGCCAGAGTCAAGACCCAGCTGCAGAATGGAGTCCAGGGTCCGGAACAGAGTCCAGACCGGCCCGTCTCTTCTACGGGTCATTAGCAGATTATAAATTAATAAAACAAGCGCTTGCTTTTCTGTGGTTCATTTAAATTAAACAAGTTGATGTTCTAAAATCATCTGTTGTCTGCTCAAAAAAACAGATTTGTCCAGTTTTATGATTGACACAGAAACCTGCAGAACAGGATCTGAAGCTTCAAAATAAAAGCCTCTCAGCCTTCATTTCAAAACCAGGCGTGTTTCCTTCTAGAGGTCGACCGCCGCCTCCCAAGGCCGGCAGCTTCTGGTGTAAGGAGACGCTCTGATGTGCTTGTGGCTCCGGGAGAACCGGACTCTGATCAGAAGCATCCGGCGGACGGGTTCTGTTCTGACGAGACTTACTGGCTCCAGGAACGACCAGCAGGCAGAGACCGTCCAGCGTGACCACCACCGCCTCGCCGTACAGGTTCTTCCAGGGGATCTTCAACGTCAGCTTGCCTGAAACAGACAAGATGGAGAATCAGCTGAGATCACAGCAGAATTCATGTTCTCACCAGAACCTGGTGGAGAACCGAGCAGCGCCGCTTCAACACGGCATGAAACATTTCAGTAACTCTGAGCTGGAGGGGCCTGGAGGGACCTGGAGGGACCTGGAGGGGCCTGGAAGGACCCTGGAGGGGCCCTGGAGGGCCCTGGATGGGCCTGGAGGGCCCTGGAGGGGCCTGGAAGGACCTGGAGGGCCCTGGAGGGCCTGGAGGGGCCTTGTATGTTATGTTGTGACCCTGCTACACCTGAAAATGCCTGACGGTGTGAGTTGGCTTGTGGTAGAAACTCGTAGTTTCGGATCAACTGCTGTTCTGCATGAACAAATGAAGGGACCAGGAAGGTGGAGTAGTTTCTAAGAATTGATCTATTTAATAGAATTAATGAATTTAAAGAATCCGGCTGTTTAACCAGTTAAGGAGTCGCTAAATGCATCAGAATGTCTCTTTAGCCAACAGTCCAGCATGGCGAAGGAAACAGGATGTTAACTTTGTACTTCAGTCTAAAAGTATTAAAAGAAAGAAACATAAATTAGGTTCAAAACTCACCAATCTGTCCAGCTTTTACTTTGAAGGGAACATCAAACTCACTCTGAAACATAAACATAAACAAAGTCAGTCAGTCTGGGCCTGGAGCGGCGCCCCATGTGGGCTCCCGCTCTGAGCCACCACCAACTCATGTGACCTGCTGCCAGCTGCAGGGAGGATGATGATGATGATGATGATGGCCCATCATCAGTTTGCTTAAGGCAAGCAGCGGCAACACAAAGATTCTGCTTTTCAAAATAAAAGCAGCCTCCAGGAAGCAGGACCAGAAGACTTACCAGAGCGTTTTCCTTCACCCTCAGGTTCTCCAGAACTACATTTCCTGCAGAAACACAGAGAACAGAATCAGCCCGGTTCTGGTCACAGTCTGTCAGCCGGCAGAACTTGGTGTGGAAACAACAACGAGCATCAGCAGCTGAAGACCAGCGGCAGCCTCTCCTTTTGAACCGCCATCAGCTCAGGAATACAGGTATTGTTGAACCTGATCAGGAAAAGGAGCAGAAGCTGCTGCTTCTTCTTCAGGGGATTTTCCATCAGTACTGACAGTTGAATGCTGATTGGTGGAGCCTCCCAGGAGAGAGGGAATGCAGGCAGACCGGCAGGTGAGACGTGTTGGCATGTCGCTGGCCTGATTTTAAACTCCATGTTCACTAATTCATCCTTTAATCTATTATTTGCTTTAATTATTTAGTTGTATTTACTAATGTTTTTTAGGGCCAACTTAAACATTTTACCAACAATTTTTCAACAAAAACTGAACCAAACAGCAAACTGAAAAAATTCAAGCTCCATGCTGAGCACAGCTGCAGGTGGAGCTGTTCAACTGCAGCGACTGCAGCGACTGGAGTGCCTGCAGCAACTGGGGCGTCTGCAGCGACTGGAGCAACTGCAACGACTGGGGTGTCTGCAGCAACTGGAGTGCCTGCAGCAACTGGGGCGTCTGCAGCTACTGGAGCAACTGCAGCGACTGGGGTGTCTGCAGCAACTGGAGCGCCTGCAGCAACTGGAGCAACTGCAGCGACTGCAGCAACTGGAGCAACTGCAGCATCTGCAGCGACTTCATAATGAATAAATAAATAAATAAATGAATGAATGAATGAATGAATAATAATCCCCAAGGGAAAACATCTGGTCCAAAACAAACACTTAAGAGGAAGGCGCCACACACACACTGAGAGGTAATCATCAATTATTTTTATCAGCATTAAACACACTGAACACATTAGCATAATAAAGTGCGTGTGTGTGTGTGTGTGTGTGTGTATGTGTGTGTGTGTGTGTGCGCGCGTTTGTTTCTAATACCTTGTGGGGACCATCTTCCTGACACTACGTTGTGGGGACCCACTGCTCCTTGTGGGGACTGAGGCCTGGTCCCCACAAGGGGAAACGCTGTTTTGGGGTCAGGGGTCAGGGTTAGGACTAAGGTGTGAATTGAGTTTTAGGTAGGGTTAGGATAAGGGTAAAGGTCAGGTTTAGGCTGTAGAAATGAATGGAAGTCAATGGAAAGTCCCCGCAAAGATAGCCGCGCAAACGTGTGTGTGTGCGCGCGCTGATAAGACTGCAACATGAGCGTGCTTCACCCAGATCAGATCCGGGATCAGGTGCACGAACTTGTTGGGTTTCTTGTTTTTGCTCCTTTAACTCCATGCAGTTCAGTGAAACGCAGGTTTTCTGTCCAGGCTTCTTTCCGGTAACAGCGGATTTAATGAAACCCGGTTCTTACCGGATGTTACACCTGAAAGCCCGGTTCTGTTCGGGTCCAGGTTGGTCTTTGTTGGTCAAACTTTAATTCGGGGTCCATTTGAGTTGCTGTCAGTAAATATGATCAATAATCTGTTCAAGTATATTGGTAGAGTCGCTGTTGTTTCCGGGATTAACAGGGTCTCTGCTCAATAAAGTTTAGATTCCAGCAGAAATACAAAATTGAAGCCGAATTAAAGTCTGGACCAAAGTACGACAAACCACCATCTGCCTGGGTTATTAATCCCATGGAGAATGCATGCAGTCAATAGGAATATTAAAGCGTTTCTCTGTTAGCTGCGAGCTAGCAGGACTCACCTCCCCAGATCCCGATCTTCAGCTGAGACTTGTCCAGGTTCTCCACGTAATCCCCGATGAACCTGTTCAGCAGGTCGCTGACCAGAGACTCGAACACCATGGCTGGAAGCTGCTGACCGACCCGCCGAGGGTCGCGGACTGCCTGCACCTGACTTCCGGGCTGCGAGGATCGACTCGATCTGGGATCGACAGGCGCTGTCTGCAGGTGTCAGATGACGGTGAGTCACGAGGAGGATCTCCGCCATGTTTCTCACGTGTTAATAACTTATAAATAGAAATAATTCATTTCATGATCACTGTACTGCGGAAGCCTGGAGCTGCCAAAAATACTCTGCTGTCACATTGGGAAACTTTAATTTTTCAAACAATATCATATTAATACAGTTGACATATTTATCATGCTCTAACAAAAACTTGAATGTCGCCACAATATAATATTCTATAGTTCTGTAGTAACATGATCAGCAAACAAAAACAAAATGAAGTTTTCACCTTTTTATGCCATGAAAAGGCATAAAAAGGTGCCTTTGTATGCCTTTTTATGGCATAAAGTCCAAAAAAGGCATATTTTTATTTAGTGTCACACTAAATAAAAACTGGTGTGGCACCAGTTTTTATTTGGGTGTCACCTCTAGGCTTCCGTACATTTTAGCCAGACCTGCTAAAGTTAGTTTAGAGTATGTAAAGATTTGACCCTGATTGGATAAGAGAAAAATCTACAATGAGTTTAAAAGAATGATGGAAAATTACAGGAGAAGAAGGCGGGAACGTTTGTGGTCCAAGTTTAAACCTTTTGGCCGGAAGTGAAAATGTGTGAAACTCTGAAGATCCTGTAAAACAGGGTTAGGGCAGTGGCAGCATCATGCTGGGGCCTCGGTGGAGTTGGAGGGAACCGTGAAACTCCTCGGTAACTAAAGATACTTTGGCTCCCAGAGCAGATCCTGGTCTACTCAGGGACGCCTGCAAAACCAGCCCAGATCACAATACCGCCACCACTGTGCTGTTTCTGGTTTCTTCCATCTTGGTCCAACGTCTCCTGGCTGGTTTTGTCTCTCCAGAGGACACGGTCTCTGCTAACTGCAGGCTGGCGGCCATATTGTTTCTGGAGAGAAAAGGTTTCTCATTCAGCCATTCCAGACTTTATTATCATTTATTTTTTATCAGGTTTTTGACTTTTGGCCAGTTCACCTTTTCCTGTTACTATAGCAACAGTCCAGCCACTTCTAACAGGAAGTGAACAAAGTAAACATGTGCATTAAGCTGGTTTCCATAATCAGCGGTCTGATTAAACTTGCGCCGCCTGCAGCTCCAACGTCTCGCCTCGTCTGTGCTGAGTGCAGCTGTGATGTCATCAGCATGTCACTCTTCAGAGAATCGGCGCCATGTTTGCAGATAACAACTAATGGGCTGCAGGAAGCAGCAGATTGGCAGTAATGGAGGAAGCAGCCAAGCTAATGTTCTCCAATCACAGCAACAGAGAGAGAGATTACTGGCTCTAATGAGCGCTCAGGACCACATGTGACTCCTCACAATGAGGCACATTCACATCCCCACATGTTTTCACCCAGAACAGAGCAGATGAGAAATAAGAACTGGGTTCTGGTCCGAACTGACATGAACTGATTCCCGAGTTTAGAAGCTGGACTGGATCAAATCCTGGTTTCTTTTCAGTCAGAGAAGAAACAGAAGCCAAATTTCATCACTTGATCCATGTGACGCATCAGCAAAACTCAAGCAGCAGCTCCACTGGTTCTAGATTTCTAGTTCCTGAACTCTGGACCGAACTCATCCCTTCATCTGTTCTCATGTGCTCAGGCTGAATCAACATTTTCTAAATGGTTTTAATGATTTCACTGACTGGCAGCCATTTATTATTACTGGTATTATTTTTTATTGGTCCATATTACCTAGAATCTGGACCGTCTGGCTGGTTCTGGAGAGTCCCAGCCAAATTTTCAGTTGAAAACTGACATTTTGGTTTTTACTTGAAGGTCAGTTTGAGTCCCATCAACTATTTTTTGTTGTGCTTTTGGTTGGTTTGTCAAACCGTTTTTATTCTTCTTTTTATTTCCTTTCAGGTTTCTCAGGTCTTCTCAACTTCTATGCACCACAAGTCTAAAGCAAACTTTCTGAAAAGTGCAAAACAGCTAAAACCCCGAGTAGCTTGAAATCTGACACCAGCTGGTTAGAGCTGATCCATAAGAACTGGAATGTTGCTGCTGTAATGTTTTATGTTTTCATAAAGCATCCGACTTCTTTTTCAGCGTTCATACCTTATCTTGATTGTCTTCATGTCTGGAAATCTTTTTAGGTGTTTTAAGTGATTGTAGCATGGACAGCAGATTGTTAAAAACAAAAAAAAACTTGATTTGATTTGGAAATGCATCCATCCGTCTGTCTGTGTCAGAAATATTTGGAAATATAAAATAATTCCTGTACATTCATGCAGACACCTCATTATTCAATTTAAAAGCTAACAGTGAAAGCTAACATTGAAAGCTAGCAATGAAAGCTAACAGTGAAAGCTAACATTGAAAGCTAGCAATGAAAGCTAACAGTGAAAGCTAACATTGAAAGCTAGCAATGAAAGCTAACAGTGAAAGCTAACCATAAAACAGGGGAGCCCAAAGTTTTTGAGAACAAGATCTACTTTTTCTCTCACCGGCCGGCTGAGATCTGCCTCATGATATAGAAATTGTAAATTAAACTCTATTGACTTATTTTATTTGCAAATCTCCACCAGTTATAGCAGAAATATTAAAATGATAGAAAACCTGATGTGGTTTCTTCCTGAGTGAGATTCTGACACTGGGAGCAGGTTGCTGGTTTATAGTAAGGAACTGGTTGGAAATCTGAGGCCAGCAGGTGTTAATCGGTCCTGGTAGATCTGAACTTCTGTTTGATAATCTCAATATGAATAATTTCAGACTGAAGGAGCACTGCTAAGTTAAAAGCACATCTTCTGATAGGATATTTTTCCTCCGTCTCCTGCTCTACTAGTCAGTCAGTCCGTTTTGAGTCGCCTTTTTCTAATGGAATCGAAAAGCACAAAGTTGCCCGACACTTTGTTGAAGCAATAATGAGATTTTTTTTTTGTTGGGTCATGAACTTGAACACATTTTGTTGATTTTTTATTCTTTAATAACATTACAAACACTTTGGATCTTTGTGAATATTTTTGATAAGTAGTTTCAGCCTCTTGGTGTCATTCAGTTTGCTAGCTATCCTAACCCTAGTCATCAACTTATTGAGCACCCCTGCCATAAAAGCGGACAATGAAATCTAACCACAATTTACTGAGAAGGAAGACCCTCGAGTTTTGGGTTTCGGGGTCTGGAGGTTTGGGAAGATGTTGGGTTGCTGCTCATGTTAACTCTTTATTTCTTGTTACAATCTTCTGATTGGTTTATTTTAGTTTCTGTCAAAGCGTGAAGCAGCTCTGGTCTCACCTCAGCACATCTGGTTCTGACTCTTCAAGCCAGACAGAACCGAGCCGGACCCGTTCCTCTGCTCAACCGGTTCTGTGAAATTCCTCTCATTTAGCCAACTGGGAAGAATAACTGAAGGCTTTTTTTCAAGGCTGAACAAGTCATCTTAACTTGTGTCAGTAATGTTTAACATTTTGTGACAATTCACAGGGCGACACCCCCAGCTGGTCATGTGACTTCTTCCTGTTGATTGGCTTTAAATCACCTTCAACTCCTCCAGAGACAGAAACGCAGCGGACGCCTCAGCCAGAAGGTGAGTTCATCCTTCCCCTTTTCTATTGATGATGATGATGATCAGCTGAAAAACTGGAGGAAAATGTCGGGTGTCATATTTTTTTCCAAATTACTATTCTGGCTGATATTTAAGATGAAGAATTGATTGATTCTCCACAGTGATAATGTTAATTCTCCAATAATAATAATGTGGAGATATAAATCAGAATGAAGTAAAATTTATCTGCAAGAACAGAGAAAAGTAAAACAGAATACACTGATGGATCTGAAGTGTGATTGAAATAATTAAGAAAAAAATTATATAATTAAATTTTTTTACCCTGTGAAGAAAGTTAATAGCAATAATAAAAAGGGAAAATATTGTTATATAAATCAGCAAAAAATATGCATAAAAAATAAACAATACAACAACTTAACTAATTTTCTATTTTCATATGAGAAGTATTGCCTTTTATTTTTATTATTAAACTAGGCAATAAATGTAATAATGTTACAAATAAAAACTATATTATTACTTATAGCTATCATCTGATCTTGACTGAAAAGCTGCTGACAAAAAGATTATTGATGCAAATCTGAAGATTCATTTTTCATCTTTGCTGTGCCCAACAAATGATTGAAAGTCTCCACAGTTTGGCTCCAGAACTTTTTCCAGATTCATCCAGAGTAACTGAGATCCGGTGAATGAAAAAGGAGAAAAATGATATTTGGAGTCTTTTCATGTCTGAAATGGTTGTTTAACTTCTGCTGCTCATAGTTACATTTATTTGTATTTCTGATCTAGCTGTGCTGTTTATTAATGTTGGTATCTTTAAATGTGCTGGTCATTTATTTGATTAAATAGTGTTCTGTAGTTTTAGCTAAAGTTAACATCCAACTTGGGACAAGAGCTTAAAATCAGCAACAGCTAGAAACTCTACACAAGTTTCTCTTTATGTAATTGTTCTAATTTAGTTGTTCCTATAAACATAAAGTAATAATTATAATTACTATTATTGGCTTGAATTTAAAACTACTTTGTTGTTGGATTGTTTAACGCGGCTCAAATTCTTCAGGTTTCCTAACAGGGAGCTAAAACAGCTTCTGTTTCCTCCTTTCAGAAGCTCTTGTTGGAGCAGCCGAGGATTGTGGGAGTTGTAGTGCACTTGTTTCTTCTTCTTGTGTTTGGTGACGGCAGCAGGATGTTGGGCATGCTGCTGCTCTGCTGCGCCTCCTCCGGTCTGCTGCGGCCGGCCGCCTCCCTGGTCCACGGAGGAGTCCGGCTGGACGACGGCCCGGCGCCCGCCGTCCGCCCCGACGCCGCCTACCTGGCTGACATCGGTCGGTGACAGACGTCCAATCAGAGAGCTCCAATCCACCCCTACAGAATTACTGGTGTTCATGGTTCCAGTTTCAACCTGGAACTTTGCAGAGCAGATTGGAGTGGAAAACATCTAACCATCTGGAGTGTTTCAGGTACTGAGCAGCATTTCCTTTCTGTGTCTGCAGATAGAGGCCACGCCCCCAGCCCTCTTCAAGATGGCGGTCTCCTTCCTGTGGACTCAGAGGAAGACCGCTTGCTGATGGAGGCGGGCTCCAACAATGAGGTGCAGGACTGTCCTCTGCAGCAGGTCTGCAGCTATTTGAAATTTTGCACTGAATTGACCCATCTATGGGCTTTTCCCTCGTCCTGCAGGACTTGTCTGCGCTGCAGCTGCAAGGCAGAGCCGTGCGTTCCCCTCGCCGCTGCATCCCTCACCAGCAGTTCTGTCTGGGTTACTCGCTGCCCTGCTGCGACCCCTGTGACACCTGCTACTGCCGCTTCTACAACGCCATCTGCTACTGCCGCCCGGTGGGTCACACCTGCCCACAAAGACCCACCTGAACCAGAGACCCACCTGCCCACATATCCAGTTTGCTTCAGTTTTGTAATAAAGAGTTAATGTTTGATCATCCCCCATATTTTCGTCACTAATTTTCTGCTTCATGTTGACATTTTGAGTCCAAACTCACTAGACACAAAACAGGAAAAACTCAAATTTAAATTTATACAAAGAATTTACAGAAAATGTTTTTGTTCAGTGTAATTCTGGATTTCTGTTGGCATGAAATTATGACCAAATGTTGGTAATAATGAACGAATTAGTGAATTTTATTCATGTCCAGGGGGCTGACATTCCAAACACATAAAGGAACTTAGGGTTCCAGCTGTTTTTCAGTTTTCTAGAAGTTTGTTCCAGATATGTGGCGCGTAGAGGCTGAATGCTACTTCTCCGTGTTTGGTTCTGGTTCTGATGCAGACCAGAACCAGAACATTTAAGTAAACCTGCATCTGTGTTTGCCTGAAGTTATCTACCAAATGCTTCACACTCGGCTGCGAACCGCTCCAGCGAGAGCTGCAGATCAGGACCTGATGGAGCCAACAGGACCACATCATCCGCAAAAAGCAGAGATGGATCCTGAGGCCACCAAATCGGATCCCCTCAACACCTCGGCTGGTCTAGAGATTCTGTCCATGAAAGTACTGAACAGAATCAGTGACAAAGGGCAGCCCTGGCCGAGTCCAACCCTCACCGGGAACGAGCCCGACTCATTGCCGGCAATGCGGACCGGACTCTGACATTCATTGAGGTGAGACCAACCATTTCTAGCCAGAACCTCACACACGAGCTCAGGCTCCTTCCCTTTAGTGTTTAGCTTGAAGATTTTGTAAGGAAAAAAGTTCATTGTTGCCATGAGTGTCATGGAGCGGTAGTGATGAGGTTTGATGCAGTGAGATTCAGGGTAAAGCGGAGAAATATTTTAATGCAGTCCAAAGTTGTCCACAATGTCAGGAACCTCAGGTGAACAACGAGACTCAGACACCAACTCAGGTAGATGCACAATGACTTGACAAAGAAAGATTATGAGGATTCAGCAGGTGATGTAAATACACTATGGATTACTCAAGGATCAAGTAAGGGCATGACTTGAGGAAACAGGGACCAAATAGACCAAAATACATAGAAAATCCACATCCCCACAATGGAGTAGTTAGGTTTTTATCCTTTACTGGCCAATGGTAGCAGTAGTGACAGTGGAGATGAGGATGATGAAGAACCTGTGATCACTGAGGTAAATCAAGATCAACATAAAATAATTGAAGATGCATCACGATGGAATACGAACCTGAATGCATTCCAAAAAAGAAAAGAAAATGTGGCCTTAACTAAACAGGAATTGAAGATATTTCTGTCATGAAACACGGTGGTGAGGAAGACTCAGGTTGAAATGACGGATGAATGCTGTGTTTGATGAAATTGTCTGAAATCCAGACAGCACAGAAAGAGCAGAAGGCTAAGGCTCAAAACTGGTAGCAACTGGTCAACAAGAAACATCTGACAGCAGATTTGACAAAACGGATCAGACAACGAGACAAGAACAAGGCAGACAGGTGGGTTTAAATACACAGGGAGACAATCAGGAGAAATGAGGAACAGGTGCAACTAATCAAAGGTAGCCGGGAAAACGCAGAGACCCAATTAACAGAAAACGATACAGAAACCTAAATTAACACAGAGAAAAACCCAAAACCTGACAATTTCCAGTAATATTCATGGAATTATGTCACCTCACATACACGAGGTTCAGAATATATTAGTCATCGGAGCCAGGTCTTCATCTTTACATGGTACCAAGTGTTTTTTCACTTCTTAGTCAAGATGACTCTTTTACTTTTCAAGATGTCTGTAGCTTGTGTGCTGATGAATGAGGGTTGCATCCAGACACGCTCAGGAAGACCCAGTGTCACTCCATCGCCGTTAAAATGCAGACTGGTGTCCTCTAGCAACCTGCATGTTCTACCTCTCTGGCTGGTGGAAGAAACTTCCTCCTCAGCATGTCTCCTGATGTCTTCTAACAAACCGTCATTGAACCAGGGGGGAACCACGACATGCAGGATGTCGGCCCTCCAGGACCCACTTTGGACAGCGCTGGTCTAAGATACCGCATGAGATCAGGCTGAGGTCTGGGGAACACTGGTTCTACCTCACTGCAGCCAAAAATATCAACATGCAATGATTCACCTTGCACACAAAAAACTAGACACATCTGCATCCAGTGTTTGCAACCTCAGTGCTTTGCACATTTTCAACAAGATAGACTGGATTGATATAAGTTATAAAGAGACTATTCTGTCATCTTACAGAAAAGTGCCTTGTTCAAAGTTGTTAGTTTTGTCAAATTAAAAATGTTCATGATGATTTTGTATTGTTTAAGAGGAGCCAAGACTAAAATGAGACTGAATGAGAGGGATTTATCACAGGGCGCCATTGGTGAAGCAGGAAAAAACCAGAATCAGAATCAGCTCCCTTTCAAATAAACAACTTATTTATTGTGGAAAATACTGGCATCTATCCAATGCTTTCTGTCTGTCTCACTGAGAGAGCAGCGAGAAGAGTCAATGATCTCACAAACACCGAGGACAACAGGGGAAACTTAAATGCTCGGAGAAAGAAGATACAATCACAAGACCACGAAACAGCTGAGGCAATTACGCCCAGCTGAAGGAAGAGTGGGACGAAAAACACAATTCATAACAGGAAACACAGGATAACAGGCTAAAGGGGCCAGACAGTAGTTTGAGATTTGACTGAAATGATCTACATTTATGCATTCTGTTAAAACATCAAAATATATTCACATTATCATCTACAGTATTTCATTTCTTAATAAGTGTAAGTGCATGTTTTAAACCTCAGTGGGCAATTGGAAAAATCCAAGAATTTTGTTTTTACACACCTTAAGAAAACCATAAAGGATCATAATTCATGCCAGAAGACAAAACAACTGAAGGAGTTATTGCTGCCACAAATAATGTCTGCTATCTTTTCCCATAGAAAGTATTCTTGGCTCAGAGATGAGGCAATGAAAGGAGCTTCTGCTGCCATGAACTGTTACTGTTTCTTTAAGAGGGCAGCGTCTCTCCTGTGTCCGTTTGGTGATTCATCTTTCCTTAGATGGGATTTACTGAATGTGAAAATAGAAACTTCTCCTGGTTCAATGCGTTTGTGTTTCTGTCTCTGTCCTGTTAAGCCTCACTCAGACATTCAGTCCGGTTCTGGTTCTACTGGAGATCCAGGAGGTCAAGAACATCATGACACGCTGTTACTACATGCTTGTTCAAGAGAAACTCCTGCAAATCAGTGACTTGATGCGTTCGACTGGGTCTAAAAACATTTGACCAATTGGGAAAATGAGCTGAACTTAACTGAAATGTTGAATGAACAGACTCTGAGGTGTCGGTAAGAATCCGTTACATTAATTCTGCAATTCTGGGTATAAATTGGATGGGTTTTTTTGGGAAATTGGTGGGGAGTCAATAAACCAAACTGCTGTTATGTTTCGGCTACAGGACGCAGAGATGTTCTACATCTGATAACCTGAAAACAAAAGACAATCAGACTTAGAGTCCAGGAGTGTGGTTCTGAAAAGGCGACCATGATGTCAGCTCTGGACTAAAGACGGCAGCCATCTTTAGTGCTGCTGGGCGACGGCGACGTTCTTCTTCTGCAGGTCACTTTGGGGTTATGAACATTTTTTATTCAAGGTTATAACATATAACTGTATATTTGTTTTTATTTAAAATTATGTTTTTAATAACTTGAATAATATGTCTTAATATCTGATTGGTTGAATGTTTCTTTAAGAAGAAATGCTGTGATACCTCCTTTGTTTGATTTTAGATTTATTTATAAGGTTTGTTTGGTTTCACATTAACTCATGAAGACGAGGGACTGCAGGGGAAGAAGACATGGCTGCAGGTTTTGTCAGTTTCTGTGTTTTATTGAAGATCAGGCTAGAAGTGGAGGCCGACCGCTGAGCACGCTCAGTTGGCGGCGATGGTCTGGTCGACCCAGGCGCGCAGCTCTGTGACGCGGGCGTAGACGCCGGGGCTGCTGGTGCTGCAGGTGCTGCTGCCCCAGGACACGATGCCCACCAGAGTCCAGGCTCCGTTCTTCTCACAGACCAGAGGACCTCCAGAGTCACCCTGAGGAACAGAGCAAAGAAACCCAGCAGGGTGATGAAACCTGGGAGGTCAAACCGGATGGACAGAACTGGGTCAGAACTAAACTCCCACCATGCAGGAGGAGGCTCCGGCCGCTCCGGCGCAGATCATCAGGTTGGTGATCTTGCTGCCCCAGTAATTGCTGCAGTTTGCATTGGTGAGGAGGGGCAGAGCGGCCTGCTGCAGCAGGGCGGGGGTGTTAGCGGCTGCAAAACACACAGCAGTTACCAGAACGTCAATGTGATACAGGAACAAGGGCTCCATCTGCTGGCAGAGCAGCAAAGGTTGTCAAAGGTCAAAGGTTGTCCTGTTTTCTCTTGAACAGCTTCCTGGGCAGCAGAATAACATCTGTTATAGTTTAATGTGCTCAGATGATGAGATGACGCTTCCTTCTCCCTTTAGTGGTAATCATGATAGCTAAATGTGTCATTTGAGTTTTACATGTAAACAATTTGTCCCGTAGCTTTTGTAAGTAGATTGTTTCCTGTGTTTTATGTGAATTTTATTCTTCCTAGTTTTTACCTTTGATGCTATTTGACACAAGAACCAAAACAGGTTCTGATCCGAACAGTCTAATACATTTCATTCAGTTCAGTGGAATAAAGCAACATGTGGTCACATGACTCCCCTGCCGGATGCAGGGTTAGGGTCTTTTCCATTTAACTCTTGTTGGTTAAAAACTGGTGAAGCACCTCAGGGAGCCAGAGCTCTGTGAGCGTCAGCAGCTGTTACCGTTGTAGCGGGTCAGACCCCAGCCAGAGGTCACACACATCAAGCCTCCAGGGAAGTTATCGGAGGACTCGGCCAGGCACACGGGGGAAACCCGAATGCTGAGCTGGGCGGGGCTGGACAGCTTGATCAGGGTGATGTCGTTATTGATGGTGTAGCTGTTGTACTGGGGGTGTCTGAACACCTGGCGGGAAGTGACATGTTTAGGAGCGGCAGGTTAAAGGTCAGAGGATGTGACGTGAAGGGTCTCACTTACCTGGCTAGGTAAAATCACCTGGATGCTCTCTGCGTTGGAGGAGCGGTCGTGCTCTCCGAGGACCACGCGGTCGCCGGACCTGCAACACACCAACAGTTTGATCTCTTCTTCTTTGGTAAAGCAGACCTCAGGTGTGTGATGCTTACCTGATAGTGCAGTGAGCAGCCGTCACCACCCAGTTCTCGTTGATGAGAGAGCCTCCGCAGAAGTGGAAGCCAGTGTAATCCTGAAACAGAGGCAGGTCCTATTTTAACAGCTGTGCATGTTGTAACAACTGTGCAGCCTGACGTAAGGCCTCGCAGGTCGGAGGTCAGCTGCTAAACTACGAGGAGTCAACGGCTGCACGTCAAGGTCGCCGTTTGATGGCAAAGAGAGCTGTGTTGGTATTTTCCAGTCCTGGAAAACTCAGAGGCTGGATGCGTTTCTTCTGACAGCAGCATGTTTGCGTGTGTGACTTCTCTTCCAGCCTCACGTCAGACCTGGATCTGCTGATGTGGCCGTGAGGTCGGCGATCAGAACGTGACAGGCTGCTGCAGAGCACGCCAAGATGTATGGAAGAGTAGCACAGCAGGGTTATTCCACCAAACACTGATTTCTGACGGTAACCATTAGGAGCGTGCAGTCTAAGAAAGATCAACATCAATGCAACATTTTTGTCGTCTCCACCCATTTAATATTGGCTTCACGTGTACAAATCAACATCCTCCAAAGTTCAGAAATGATCACATCTCCATAGAGTTGTTGAATTTAACTGATGATCTGCAGGAAGATGAGGTACCAGCAATGGTTATCGGCTAGAAAATATTTCTATATCAGAGACGGTTGCTAAAAGGAGGACAGCATCCCTGAAGCCAACTGAATAAAGGATCTTTGTTTGTGGGAGTTTACCTGAAGAGACACCTGCCAGGGCCAGGAGTGAGGCACAGCCTCCTCACCGTTCACAATACGGGCGTAACCGGTGATGACGGGAGTGATGGCAGGTGAGCCGCAACCTGATGACATCATCATTACATCATTACCAACAACAATTAGAAACAAACTCCTGACATGTCAGGAGAACGACGTGTTTCCTCTCCCTTCAACAGAAGGGAACTTCTGTTGAAGGAACAGAAGGCAACTTAGAACGTCTTTCTAAGTTGGTAAGCGGTCTGCAGACGCGCTCGTCTCTGAGCGATTCTGCTGCTGAAGGCCGGTCTCACCGTAGGCGGCGCCGACGAAGGCGAGGCAGGAGAGGATCCACAGGAAGGCCATGGCTCGATCATGTCCACTCCCTTTGGGCCCGCTGCTTTTATACATCAGTGGAGCGACATGATTGGACGGGACAGTAGGGACATCTTATCAGAAGACAGTGGGAGTTTGGACAGGTGTGGGTATTTTTCCACCTGAAGAGGCAGGAACACGAAGGTCAGAGTGAGACTGAGAGCATAAGGCTGGAGCTTGAATGAGTAGTAAAATCAAACTGAAGCTGGATGTCAGTTCATCACTAAGTTCTGAATAAAATGCCACCAAATAATTGGAGCTCAAAGCTTACATTGAGTTATACTGAAGTGTTGTGGAGAGAGAAAATTAATAAAGTCCAAACCTTGTTAAAGAGAGAACAAAACACAGCTTTATTACATCTGCGCAGATGGAGAGCACAACAGTTACACTGTTCTGAAGAGCTCTACCTAGACAAAGTAAAACACTTCTCTTATGTACTGTTTACTGTCCTTCCTACAAAAACATGATGTCGTCCAACAACATTCCCAAGAAGAAGCGAATCAGATTAACACACACAGAAAGAGAAAAATACAACCTTCAGCTAAAAACCAGTTTCAGGCAGTTTTACTATTAGGCACAGTTTCTGTGTCTAATAATAATTGCTCAGCCTTCGAGTCTGGTCTATCACCCCGTAAATTATAGCAAAACTATTTGCTTATCGCCTGTTGCTGGGTTCTGATGCACTACGGCAAACTGTGAAGGCCAAAAGAGAAACAACAATTTTTGTTAAAGAGTAAGTTATAATAAATTGATTAAACATTGTAAGATTAATACTGCATAAACTTTTAATAAAAGTAAACACACTGTGAATATTTTATTTTCCATAATCTCTCCCTTTTGCTAATACTTGACCAATTATGTATTAATTGGTTTTATTTTGTAACCAGGTTACTGAGTATTGCACCCTTTCTGCCCAGATCCCTCTTGAAAATGAGTTCCAGATGTCAACAGGGTTTACCTGGTTAAATAAAGGAAATTAAAAAAATAAAAATAAAAATAAAAAATTAAGAAATAGTTTTCCCTATCAAACAAACAACAAAAACTCTTCAAAATAAGTTCAAGATAAAATGTTTGGTTAAAGATAAAATCAGTTGTCAAAACAAAGCGACAAGATAGAGAAACAATTAAACTGTCATCCCTCTGGATCAGGCGGTCCTCGTTTGGCGGCGTCTGGTCAGCTGGGTCCCCTTGGAAGCCATGCTGCCTTCAGCTAGACCGTTGTCTACTGAGTGAGCTGACGTTGGCAACTCTATTTTTTTCAGAGGTGCTTGGGTGGAGGTTCCTTGGTGAACCTCTTAGTTGGATGACCCGTGTGGGTTATCAACAACGCCTGGAATGATCCTAGTCACTGTTGGGATCACCAGTTTTTCCTCATGAAATTTCTAATAAACACAAAATGTCCTGGCTGTATGTTATGTAATGGTTTAGTCGCTGGCGCTTGGACCTGCTGTCTGACCATTTTCAGCTGTTCTGTCAGAGAAATGCAATAGTTAATCATGTTGTCATCACAGGTGGTCAGTTCTGAGCCAGAACTGTCAGGTGGTCCTAATCCCATGTTTGGAGGACCTGCAAACAAAATTTCAAAAGGACTGAGGTTATTTCTTTAATGGCGACGATCGGGAGAACCTGTTCCCAGTTGAGACCTGTTTCTTCTTTAATTTCAAAGTCCCGTTTTCACACTCAACAGTACCACCTGATTGTGGGTGGTATGAACAGTGTTTTGTTAAGTCAGATTGAACATTTTTGAGAGTTCTGTTAGGATTTGATTTACAAAATGTTTACCATTATCACTGGAAATTTTTCTTGGCACTCCCCAGCAGTAAATAACCTCCCTTAAGAGGATTTTTGCAACTGTGGATGCATCTGCAGTCTGAACTGGGAACACTTCAACCCATTTTGAAAACATGTTTTCTTTTCACAAGGTGTTAGTTCAATAAAATCAATCATCACATGTTGAAATGGTGCAGTAGTTTGTTGGTGTGCACCTGAATCTTTTGTTCTTTAGAAATATTATTTTGTGCACAATGACAGTTTTCACAAAATTTACAAAATTTATTAAATTGTGCTTTACAGTAAATTTTCCCATTTCCCTTAACATACTCCCTTTTTGACACAATGGATCAATTCCATGTGTCAACAAACAATATGAGTTCTGCATGTGAGAGCGGTTCCTGCTACAGATCAGGACGGTGAGAACACAGGTCAACAGTCATGTGGTTGACCTCCCACAGGTGTTGGTAAAAGAGTAGCTGGATTTAAAACTGTACGGTGTTTAATGGTGATGTTAGGTATGTCTAAAAGAACAGAGTGGTAACGCAGCCATCTGGCAGTTGACCGATGTGCCGTCCTCTGCTCATTTAGAATGAGTATGACAGAGGGGGGAACAAGTAGGGTCAGATCAGAATAACCCACAATGTCTCTGGATGCTAAAACAGCTTTTTCTGCGGCTGCCACTGCGCACAAACAGTGCAGAAGCCCAGCTGCAACAGCATCCAATTTGGAGGAGAAGTAGGCGACTGGTTTCAATCTGTCACCATGTTTTTGGAACAAAACCTTTTTCAGCGCTTCAAATGATGTTAATGCTTCAGATGTCCAAGTAGCCTTTGAGCTCATCAATAATCCTTTTTCATGACATATGTCTCTTAATGGCTTCTCAACCTCACCATAATTTGGGATAAAATGCCTACAGTAACCACACAGTCCTAGAAAAGACAACTACTGCTTCTTTGTCTGTGGGAGGGGCAGCTGAACTGGTGCTGAAATGTGTTTTTCAGAAATAGTTTTGCCTTGTTCTGAAATCATGTGTCCCAAAATCATTACACAAGGTTGTATAAACTGCAATTTGGTTTTGCTGACCTTGTGTCCATTATCAGCAAGAAAATGGAGCAATTTTAAACTCTCACTTTTACAGAGTTCAGCATCAGGTGCTGCCAATAGGAGATTGTCAACATACTGCAACAGAGCACATTTCATAATGTTAGAGCTGCCAAGTTGTCATTCAGAGCTTGATGGGAAAAAAATGATGTGTCAGTTCCTGTCTTGTGAAAGGATCAATGAAATTTAATGGTTTTGTGACTGGTTCAGAAGCTCCCATTGAATGAACTGTTTTTCCAGATAATGGAGCTCGAGGGAGACATTCATGTCTTATCAGAGACTGGGTAGCACCAGAATCTACTAAAAAATGTATGTCAACCCCTTTAACTTGCACTGTCAACATTGGCAACTTCTGATATGCATTTTGATGATAAACCATATATGTGTATGTGCTGGTACTTGCACTTTGCAAGTACTAGCACCAGGCTAGCTACTGGCTCTAGTGGTCATTCTCAAGCCCAGTGTCCAATCTGGCCACGGTTGAAACACGGATCTTGTGAGGGACCTCCATATTGATCAATATGGATCAATATGGAGTAGTTGGAGTTCTGAGCAGTGATGTTTTGAATGAGCTGGGCGTCTTCCATGCACTTTTCTTTATGGTCTTTGGTCTTCTTTTGGTGGTCATTGCAGAGCTTCTCATTGTGTTGGGCATGGAGAAGAAGTTCTTTGATTCTGGGCAACAGTAACGAGGTCATCTGGCCCCCAAGCTCTGTAGAGAAGGGTCAGGACCTTTGAGGCCAGGGACTTCAATCATGGTACCAAGGACAGAAGATCCCAGTGATTCCAGTGATGCCAGGTGATGATGGTCTTTGGAGATAAGGTAATGACCATGTTCTGCTGCAGGGGGTCGTGGTGGCAGCCACCTACTACAGAACGAGGCAGTAGTTCTGTAGTAACTACAGAACTACTGTAACTACAGAACTACTGTAGTTAGTTCTACAGTAGTTCTGTAGAACTAACTACAGTACAGTGAGTCCCTCAACCTCACGAGGGTGAGGGTGAGGGACCCCCACCCTCACTCTCACCCTCCCTCCCTCACGAGGGAGAGAGGGACCTCCGTCATCTCTGTCCTGGTCCTGTTGCTGCTCAAGGTCAACAGGATGGGTTTTCTGCTCAGTCTTTGGTTGGTGGAGGATGGCCAGAGGCAGGGAGTCGTCAGAGGGATCCCAGAATGGATTCTTTGGTCCTGGACCATCAGTCTTTGCACGGTGCAGTAGTGGAGTTCCAAGGACTGGGAGCGCTGGGTAGAGTGGAGTCACAAATGGATTTGCTGAAGTTGGTGCCATTGGACTCAAGCCAGGTGCACTCGGTGGTGTACATGCATGAGAAGGAACACATTTTGTTTTGTTAGATTTTTTCTGTTCTTCTTTATTCTCATCTTTTTCATTCCCCTTGTGTGCAATTTTCTGAACCATCTCTAGTTTGCTCTGGTGTTTTTGATCCCTGCATAAGGCTTCTCTTTTTCAGAGATTAAATGCTTCTTCGTGTGATTGCAGTATTTGCAGGTGTGTCTTTGAAATCTGTGTGTTGCATCAGTTTGATATGCTGTGCTAAAAGTTTCAGCTCTAAGTCTCTGATGTGGTCTACTTCTAAGCTGCCATTCTTAGAGAAACCAAACTCTGTGTCCCACTATCAAACATGTTGACAACTAACGCTGCCGTGAATTCTAGCCATATGATCTATTGCTGGGCCACACAGAATGTATTCCTCTCTTGCTGAGAGTTTACCAAAAAATCCTCCCATTTTTAGGTTGCTAGGGTAAGTTATTATTATTTAATATATTTCTTGTTATTGCTTTTCTGCCATTTTTTCTTACTTTTATTTGTTGCTGTCATGTTCCGTGTTTTTCTGTGTGTTTATTGAGTTTCTGTGTCTTCTCAGTCTTTGTGTTGTCCTGTCTCCCCTTGATTACTCCCAGCTGTGTCTCGTTCCCTGATTACCTCCTGTGTATTTAATGCCATTTGTGTGTCTGCGTCCTTGTCGGGTCCTCGTCTCATTTTTGCCATCTGTTCGTTTGTTCCACCTGTTTGACCAGTGCTACCGGGTTGAGCCTTCCACTCTTCTGTCCTGCCTGGCCATGGACTTACTGTGTTTTTGTATTTTTGGACTTTCGTCACCATTAAAATAACCTTTTACTCCATATCCTGGGTCTCAAGCCTCTTCCTCACCACCATCCACCACACCGTTTCATGACAGTTGCAACTTTTTATTTTTACCCTCAGTTGTCTATGCTGAGTACAACCTCCTCTGAGAATATTTTAAGCCTAAAATATCTCTATGTGCACAAAACCTTGATTGTCTAAGCCTAGTTCAATTGACTTCAGTTATCATCTAGATTACCTTTAAAATACCCTCTGATTTTTCTAAATCAACAAACCCTTTTTATCCTGCAGAGTTAAGCCTGGACTCTGCTTTTGTATTTTGAATTTCCTTTACCCAGGAGAATCCTTCAAAAACATTTTACTTTAGATTTCCTATGCCCAAGAAATCTCTGAGGTGTTTTAAGCCTAAAAACCTCTAAATTCTTTACATATACTTGAAAACAGCATTTTTACCTTAAATACTGCTGGTTGGTTCTCCCCAAGACCAGGCTGTCAGACTCTGTCTCGATCTATCTGTCCAGTGAAGTTCCAAAAAAAGAGCCCTCTTAGTGATAAGCCAGCCCTTTCCTGGTTCCACCACCAGAAGGACGAACAGGGAAGAATCCTGTTCGTGACACCAAATTTGTGTAGAGAAAATTAACAAAGTCCAAATCTTGTTAAAGAGAGAACAAAACACAGCTTTATGACATCTGTGCAAATGGAGAGCACAACAGTTCAGTTACATTGTTCAGAAGAGCTCTAACTAGACAAAGGAAAACACTTCTCTTCTATACTGTTTTCTGTCCTTCCTATGATATCATCCAACAACATTCCCAAGAAGAAGCGTATCAGATTAACACACAGAGAAAAAAATACAACCTTCAGCTAAAAACTGTTAGGTATCGGAGGGTTTTTGGTTTTCTTTTGTTGGTTTTCTTTCTTTTCCTTTGTCTGTGGTTCAATTTGTTATCCACCAGAGAGCGTCAGAGGCTGTCATCCCGGGAATGGCTTACCTGCAGTTCTGTGCACCTGCATATAATCACCTAATCATTCTGAGGTTTAAGAGGAGCGGATGGGCTGCACTTTGGTGCCTGAGTGTTTGCCAGTAATGATACCGTGAGTCCAACCTGCATTATCGCTCTGTGTTTCTCTGTGAAATCACTCTGTAGTAGTGTCCCTGTTGCCTTCCTTTTCTCAGGTGTTGTCTTAGTGACACTGTGATTTCTCTCTGTGATGATCTTGTTCTGGCACCTGGATCATTCCCCTCTCGTGACACCGTGGTCTATACCCACTGGTTGCCCGAGTTCCCACCTTCATCTCCTTTGTTGGCTCTCATGCAGAACCTGGACCGGCCAGCCAGCAGTCGAACCACTCCTGTTTTCCCACCTCACCTGAACTTACCTGTCCGCTCTCCGCCGCAGCCTCCACATGCTTACAGAACCATCTTTTGGTAATGGAATCACAAGCTGAGTCCTGCTAAAGAAGGAAAGATACCCCAAACCTGCAGCCTATCCCTCCACGCAGTCATATCATCACAAGTAAGACCCTTCCAGTACTCGCTCATAACTCTGATTTCCTACACCCTCAAACTCACCATCTCCTCTGTTATCCCTCAGTGCCCAAGCGAACCTGTGAAATTACCCCAGGAATTAGCCTTACCCCATCTCACTGTTAAATTGTATAAATAAACATCATAAAACTGATTCTTGTTCTCCTGTGGTGTTCTGCATGAGGGATAAGCAATTGGAACCAAACGTGACAAAAACCAGTTTCAGGCAGTTTTACCGTTAGGCACAGTTTCTGTCTAATAATAATCGCCCAGCCTTCGAGTCTGGTCTGTCACCTTGAGGTAAAAAAAACTATTTGCTTAGGGTTAAGGTCTATCGCCTGTTGCTGGATTCTAATTCACTAAGACAAACTGTGAAGGCCAAAAGAGAAACAACAATTTCTGTAAGCCTGAGTAAGTTATAATAAATTGATTAAACATTGTAAGATTAATACTGAATAAACTTTTAATAAAAGTAAACACACTGTGAATATTTTATTTTCCACAGAATGATTCCTTGTAAATTATTTACAGGTTTGGCTTGGTAGCAGATAAAAATAAATAATTTCATATGAATAGATCAAATGTAACAAGAAACATTTAAACAAAACTTGAGTAAAACATAACAGCGGTAACTAAGCATATAGAAATCATTATGTTCAGGCAAATAAATCAATCAAGAAAGGTTTTGGTTTGCTGGTGTCTTCAACTCCAGCAGAGAGTCAGTCACCCTGGAGAGGAGATTAAGGTTTGGGTTTGGGTTGAGGTTGGGGGAATGGTCAAACTGCATGGCAAAATCTTTTAAAGCATAAATAAAATAAGTTTCTAAAAGGAACAACAAACCCATCCTAGTAGGTCCAGAGGAGAACCTTTAACTGCTCCATGTTGCAACTATTGTAATGTGAATGATAAGGAAGGTTCTAAGATTACAATTATAAACCTAAGAAGTTTAACTAAATGTATTGTAAGTAGTTTTAGTTATATTTTGTTACAACTCAGGGAGTAGGGTTAGGGATAGGGTTAGGGTCACTGGAACAGAGACCAGAGACAACGGTGAAAATGTGGTACCTGAGTGATGAATTTAATAAATAATCTGCAGGGATTGTGGACAATTTTAAACAAACCAATAAAAGTTTCCAATAATTTATTAAAAAGATCAATCACTTAAAAAAAGGTGTAGGTTGCCAATGGCGGCAGAGTCAATGGACAAGTCTATAAAGGAGCTCTTAACTGGCCCGGGGGGGCACGGTTCACTCTAGCGCTTGGTCCCTCTGTAGCCAACCGATCCTCCAGCCCACGGGGAATCTTAGCGGCGATCCAACCACTCTTCCTCCAGCACCCGGCTGTCCGTTCCTTGACGGCGACCAGTTGGATGACTCTCCTCTGTGACCGGTCCTCTGGTCCTCCAAGCCACCTCCGCCACCCTGCAGCTCCTGCACCTGCAATCAGCCTGGCTCGCTTCTCTTCCCCAACTGCCTCGCTACCTCTCTATTATCCTGTTCCCCGGTCTGCAGTTAATGAGGAACACCTGTGCTGATGCAGTGGGCATCTCCGGGTGTATGTGGCAATGTCACCTCCAAAGCAAATCAAAATCAGAAAACATGCAACACAACAAACCAAAAATTTAACCCAAACTAAATCTAAAAAAGTACATAGCCATCAAACCAAAACAGCAATATAAGGAATGTAAATCTAACTCAAAAAAGAAAAACGAGACCACATTAACACAAAAACAACTTAATCCAAGATGATAATCAGGAAACAGGAAGGCTCATATCTCAGTCGCTCCTTCGGTTTGAAGTAAATGCGACTCAAATTTATCAAGTCAGGAATTTAACATGTGTACCTTGGGCAAATTGTAAGTTTTGAACATTTTTATTTTGAGCTAGGGAGTTTGCATGATTACTGTTTTAAGACCAACAAACTTGTCTTAAAGTGTATCATCAGCTATTTACAATAAAATAGTTGGATAAGTTTGGCATTTTCTGCAAAGATGTGATCAATATCTATTCATTTAATAGAATAACTTAAACATAAGCTCTAAATAGATAACAACCATAATAATAAATAAATGAATAAAAATATCCTTTATAAAATATTTTTACAATTGTCCAGGTTTCTTTAAGGCATTGGAGGAACAGCTTTGTTTTAAAATAGTCATATGTAAAATGGGCTTGATGTCGAATTGTCATTGTTTTGCACCTTAAGTGAAATTGTGAAATAAATATATGCAAAAACAATTATGTAAATTAAGGTGCAAAGTTTATAAATAAAATCAAAAAATTTCTAGACCATTCAGTAAAGTTTAAGCTAAATATTTTTTTCTCACTAAAAAAATGAATTAGAATTAGTCTTTATCAAGAGGTAATAATAAATAGAACAAGCACAAGAAGAAAAAAGGAAAATATTTTATCAAATAAATTGGTTTTGGAAAAGAAGAATTGTTATGAAGCCTCAGCTGAGCTTCAACCCTCCAGACTTCTTCTTCATCCATTCGGTATCAGATCCCGGAGGGGAAAACGTCTCTAATGTTCACAGCAGTCACCATCCGGATCCGAGCGCCCAACTCAACTTACAGGTTGAGTTACTGTAAAATGTACATGCTGAAACAGCACATATGAAATGCTGTCAAGGCTACATGATGAACCAGTGTGGGTATCTCTGGCCTCTCTAAAAACAGATTTGACTCCACTTACAGCTGATGAGCAGACCATCATAGAAGAAACACTTCTTGTGCTCGGTCCTTTCCATCAAGCTATAGTGGAGTTGTCTGAAGAGAGGCGAGTTTCAGGGTCCAAGGTCATCCCGATGATGAAAATGCTCTATCTTGCACTAGTGCGCAACGCTTCAACCTTACACACACACACACACAGGCAGCCACACACCTACATGAACAGCTGAGGTGTCGAGTCACAGATATTGCTTCCAATCTGGAGTCAAACAGTGTGTTGACCCTAGCATCACTTGGGTTCTGCAGTTCCTCCAAAGGCAATGATGCCATCAGTAGACTGCAGTCAGAATGTGCGTCTATGATCAGACGCACAAATGACCCCCAACCAGGTCCGTCTTCACAACAGCTGTCTGCACCCAACTCAGGTACGTTATTCAGCATTATTTGTTGTTTGTTTGGACATGATGTACTAAAACGGCAATTTGTTGTTTTTAGATAACCTTTGGCACCATCTTGACAGTGAAGTAGGCAGGCATTAGTGGTGCCACCACTAATGCCATCCAGGAGGTGCAGAGATACCTTTCAGAGGGCAATAATGCCAGATGTCAGGATCCAATGACATACTGGCTGAACCAAAAGACAACTTATCCCAACCTCTTCCGGTTGTCATTGTAATACTTTGCACTCCAGCCTCATCTGTGCCATGTGAGAGGATGTTTTGTACAGCAGAAGTTGTGTCAAAACAGCGTAACAGACTAAATTTCAAAAAGTTGGAAAAACGTATTTTTTTGAATAAAAACTTGTGAAAAAACCCCCGTCTACAAGCACCTTCATTCCAAACACATTGACTTAAATTTTCATTTTATTGTCCATGTTCATATTATTTATTGACTGTATCTAAGAAGATCAAATATTTTAAATTTATGATATAATTACTACAACATATAATATACTCCTCTCCTCGGGCTGCCACCTTGTCGTGGTGGAAGGGTTTGACACCCCAGTGACCCCAGGAACTCTGCTGTCTGGGGCTTCATGGCCCTGGTAGGGTCACCCAAGACAGACAGGTCCTCGGTGAGGAACCAGAAAAAGTGCAGCCTGAAGATCCCGATGATGAGCAAAAACTTTGGATTCTGTGTTCCCTCGCCCGGACGCGGGTCACCGAGGCCCCACTCTGCAGCCAGGCCTGGGGGAGGAGGGGCCATCTATGGGAGTCCCTGATGGCCAGGCTATTACCCATGGAGCCCGGCCGGGCCCGGCCCGAAGAGGAGACATGGCTCCCCCCTCCCATGGGCTCACCACCTGTTGTTTGGGTCTTATTTATCATTATGTTTCAGTTTTCTTTAGCTTAGCTCTTCATGGTCATTCCAGTTTTATTTGAGGTTATTTCGAGCCTTGTTTTCTTTATTTTCAGACCCTCATAGTGTTTCTGTTCTTTAGTTCCTTTGGTTCTATTATTCTTGTATGTCTGAGCTTAAGTTTATCTTTAGTGATTCTACTTAAGTTATTTCTTTGTTCAGATCTTCTAGTTACCCTAGGTCTACGTCCCCTGGTTCTTCTTAGTGTTAGATTAGCCTTCTTCCTGTTTAGGTTTATTTATGTTTTTCCCTCTTGCCTTTTTGTCTTCTACTTTATCAGGTTTTCTTTAGTGTTAGAGGTATTTTCAGCTCCCTGCTGTTTTCCCCAGTATATCTCCTCAGCCAACTCCAGTGCAACCGGTTATCAACCGGTTATCTCATCTCATTGGGCCCATTGTTCCATTTTCTACCTCCCAGTATTTAAGCTCCTGTATCCAGTCACAACTCGCCGGTCCTTACTACCTGTGCCTCCCTCCCCGAATTACGTGCTGTTCCAGGAAGCTTTATTTTTTATTTTTTTGTACCCCTGGATTTTGGATTTTCGTCATTAAGCATCCACTTATTGCCACGCCTACAGCCTGCTGGGTTTGGTCCACCACCACACCACATCATGACACCCTGTTTTGATTTGACACCGCATTTTACCAATAATGTTATGAAATTGCTTTTTCTGAGCCAATAATATCCAGAGAGCAACTTGAGCTCGTTTTATGCCTCTATTCTTTCTGGAATATTTCTGATCGGTGAACTTGGAGACTAAATCTAAAGCCATCATGTGAAGCCAACAAGTGTCCTGTCATAAAGATATCAGGCATTTTGGGCTTTGTTTTGACATGAATCCACCAGCTGCATGCATAACCACGCGTAATGTGTGGCTTTGTGCGCCCTCATGCGTAACGGTGATTCCAGAACTTTTTCTCACCAACAGAGAGACACGTTGTCAGAACGTGTCAAAACTGGGTGTATTTCTTCAGCAGAGCTTCACAACTCACCAGAGTGGATGATTATGGCCATAAGAGCTGACAAGTTTTGGATCTGACAATACCGGAAACCTTTAGTCACCTGCTGCTGCAGTCAGAGCGAGGAGGGTAGAGAACAGTGAGAATGGGGGGCCGTGGGACTTGGGGGGGTAGCATGTCGTTAAGGGGTTAGGACCTAACTCAAACTCAATAGTCATTAAAAATGGTCAGACAGCAGTGACTTACTGGGAAGAACTGTTATTTCTTCACACTCTACACCATGTGTTAGCAAAAGGTCTAAAGTATGATAAGACTGTTGATTCTTTGCCTTAAGCTGAGTTTACAGTATTAGAGGCATGTTGACACAGAGGGTGAACCCCACCATAACAACCTGGTACTTAACACTCAGATATAAAAATAAATCTGAGGTCTGATCCAAAAATTGCAAGTAAAGAGTGGCGGACGACAAAACAACAAACAAATGAGAATTTGGTGTTTTGCATAGAGGAAAAAGAAAACTAAGGCTCAGATGTTTCAAAGCTATTCTGTTGGGGGGAAACGTGTCTTATGTTAGTCAAGACGAGGGACTGCAGGGGAAGAAGACATGGCTGCAGGTTTTGTCAGTTTCTGTGTTTTATTGAAGATCAGGCTAGAAGTGGAGGCCGACCGCTGAGCACGCTCAGTTGGCGGCGATGGTCTGGTCGACCCAGGCGCGCAGCTCTGTGACGCGGGCGTAAACAGCGGGGGTGCTGGTGCTGCAGGTGCTGCTGCCCCAGGACACGATGCCCACCAGAGTCCAGGCTCCGTTCTTCTCACAGACCAGAGGACCTCCAGAGTCACCCTGAGGAACAGAGCAAAGAAACCCAGCAGGGTGATGAAACCTGGGAGGTCAAACCGGATGGACAGAACTGGGTCAGAACTAAACTCCCACCATGCAGGAGGAGGCTCCGGCCGCTCCGGCGCAGATCATCAGGTTGGTGATCTTGCTGCCCCAGTAATTGCTGCAGTTTGCATTGGTGAGGAGGGGCAGAGCGGCCTGCTGCAGCAGGGCGGGGGTGTTAGCGGCTGCAAAACACACAGCAGTTACCAGAACGTCAATGTGATACAGGAACAAGGGCTCCATCTGCTGGCAGAGCAGCAAAGGTTGTCAAAGGTCAAAGGTTGTCCTGTTTTCTCTTGAACAGCTTCCTGGGCAGCAGAATAACATCTGTTATAGTTTAATGTGCTCAGATGATGAGATGACGCTTCCTTCTCCCTTTAGTGGTAATCATGATAGCTAAATGTGTCATTTGAGTTTTACATGTAAACAATTTGTCCCGTAGCTTTTGTAAGTAGATTGTTTCCTGTGTTTTATGTGAATTTTATTCTTCCTAGTTTTTACCTTTGATGCTATTTGACACAAGAACCAAAACAGGTTCTGATCCGAACAGTCTAATACATTTCATTCAGTTCAGTGGAATAAAGCAACATGTGGTCACATGACTCCCCTGCCGGATGCAGGGTTAGGGTCTTTTCCATTTAACTCTTGTTGGTTAAAAACTGGTGAAGCACCTCAGGGAGCCAGAGCTCTGTGAGCGTCAGCAGCTGTTACCGTTGTAGCGGGTCAGACCCCAGCCAGAGGTCACACACATCAAGCCTCCAGGGAAGTTATCGGAGGACTCGGCCAGGCACACGGGGGAAACCCGAATGCTGAGCTGGGCGGGGCTGGACAGCTTGATCAGGGTGATGTCGTTATTGATGGTGTAGCTGTTGTACTGGGGATGTCTGAACACCTGGCGGGAAGTGACATGTTTAGGAGCGGCAGGTTAAAGGTCAGAGGATGTGACGTGAAGGGTCTCACTTACCTGGCTAGGTAAAATCACCTGGATGCTCTCTGCGTTGGAGGAGCGGTCGTGCTCTCCGAGGACCACGCGGTCGCCGGACCTGCAACACACCAACAGTTTGATCTCTTCTTCTTTGGTAAAGCAGACCTCAGGTGTGTGATGCTTACCTGATAGTGCAGTGAGCAGCCGTCACCACCCAGTTCTCGTTGATGAGAGAGCCTCCGCAGAAGTGGAAGCCAGTGTAATCCTGAAACAGAGGCAGGTCCTATTTTAACAGCTGTGCATGTTGTAACAACTGTGCAGCCTGACGTAAGGCCTCGCAGGTCGGAGGTCAGCTGCTAAACTACGAGGAGTCAACGGCTGCACGTCAAGGTCGCCGTTTGATGGCAAAGAGAGCTGTGTTGGTATTTTCCAGTCCTGGAAAACTCAGAGGCTGGATGCGTTTCTTCTGACAGCAGCATGTTTGCGTGTGTGACTTCTCTTCCAGCCTCACGTCAGACCTGGATCTGCTGATGTGGCCGTGAGGTCGGCGATCAGAACGTGACAGGCTGCTGCAGAGCACGCCAAGATGTATGGAAGAGTAGCACAGCAGGGTTATTCCACCAAACACTGATTTCTGACGGTAACCATTAGGAGCGTGCAGTCTAAGAAAGATCAACATCAATGCAACATTTTTGTCGTCTCCACCCATTTAATATTGGCTTCACGTGTACAAATCAACATCCTCCAAAGTTCAGAAATGATCACATCTCCATAGAGTTGTTGAATTTAACTGATGATCTGCAGGAAGATGAGGTACCAGCAATGGTTATCGGCTAGAAAATATTTCTATATCAGAGACGGTTGCTAAAAGGAGGACAGCATCCCTGAAGCCAACTGAATAAAGGATCTTTGTTTGTGGGTTTACCTGAAGAGACACCTGCCAGGGCCAGGAGTGAGGCACAGCCTCCTCACCGTTCACAATACGGGCGTAACGGTGATGACGGGAGTGATGGCAGGTGAGCCGCAACCTGATGACATCATCATTACATCATTACCAACAACAATTAGAAACAAACTCCTGACATGTCAGGAGAACGACGTGTTTCCTCTCCCTTCAACAGAAGGGAACTTCTGTTGAAGGAACAGAAGGCAACTTAGAACGTCTTTCTAAGTTGGTAAGCGGTCTGCAGACGCGCTCGTCTCTGAGCGATTCTGCTGCTGAAGGCCGGTCTCACCGTAGGCGGCGCCGACGAAGGCGAGGCAGGAGAGGATCCACAGGAAGGCCATGGCTCGATCATGTCCACTCCCTTTGGGCCCGCTGCTTTTATACATCAGTGGAGCGACATGATTGGACGGGACAGTAGGGACATCTTATCAGAAGACAGTGGGAGTTTGGACAGGTGTGGGTATTTTTCCACCTGAAGAGGCAGGAACACGAAGGTCAGAGTGAGACTGAGAGCATAAGGCTGGAGCTTGAATGAGTAGTAAAATCAAACTGAAGCTGGATGTCAGTTCATCACTAAGTTCTGAATAAAATGCCACCAAATAATTGGAGCTCAAAGCTTACATTGAGTTATACTGAAGTAAAGAGAGTATCATAAGCCAATCTGACATTCTCCCTGGGGATTCCACCATCAAACGGTGGATCCTGCAGGATGACAGGAAGGAGTACTTCAGCCCAGATCTTGAGGTTCTGACTTCTCCATTGCTGTCAGATGAAACGGAGCCAGCTTTCTGCAGTCTGAGTTTCTGTTGGTCTGACCAGCTCCCAGAGGACTCTCAGTCTCCCAACATGAAGTCCTCCACCACTTGTCTCAGCGCCTCCTGCTGCAGATGTCGTGGTCACGACTCCTCCATTTCCTTTCTGGAGGTTTTCACAGATGCCCTGTGTTTCTGTTCCTCAGCTCTCCAGTGAGTGAGTCCAGGTGGACTCACCTGTGTTTCCTGAAAAACCCCTGCTGAGGGTCCCTCAGTGTCTCTGCAGGGCTGCTCCTCGGGTCCAGGGCCCATTGGACTCCTAACAAGGCTCACCATCTGTTCTCTAAGCCTCAGCCTCCTGGAGACTCTTTGACCTCCAGCGTGTCTTTTTCTCTGCCTTCAGCCTGCATGACACTTTTGCTTGTTTTTTGGTTTCTGGCTACTTTTAGTCTTAGTTGAGCTGCTCCCTTTGTGTTGATTAGTATTGCTTTATGTTTTGCTATTTTCCTGCCTCAGTATTTCAGCTGCGGTTTTTGTGTTTGTCACTGCTGAATCCTTGTGTTCAGTTCCTGTGTTGCATGACCTAGTCTCTGATCGTCCTCCTTCCAGTCGTACCTATTTTCTGAAGGTACTCTGTTGAACAGTTTTTTCTGCATTTGGGTCCTTTCAGACATAACAATATGTACCTGATGTTCTGCAACATCTTTCAAGAAGAAGAGCATGTCATCCAGACTGATGGAGAGATGTTACAAGGTCCTGGAAAACAGCAGCATTTGTTAACAACCCTGCCAACAAGGACCCCAAGTGACCCACATGCATCTCAAAAACCATTCCATTCATCTCATTTTCTGGAAAAGACAGTAGCAGCTAGATCTGCTTCGGTGGGTGTGAGGAATTGTTTTTATTGGCTATAATATGACAGATTGTCCCTGCAGCTGGGGATTTCTCCATCGCATCTCTTTCAAGTTTAGGCAGATTGTAAATGATGGGTTCCTGAAAGAAGATCTGTGGGACAGTCAGTGTGTCTGTGAACTGTTCCTTTGGACAGACCACAAGCAGGAAGAGACACCTTCCTGAATCAATTCACTGCAGAGACCAGCTGATGCTTGCATTGTGTTTCTGAAGCTACCAGCATCCTAAGACAACTAATGTGTTCTTGGTCTCATGTCTGATGAGTGACAGCTGAGAGACTTTCCATCAAAGACGGGACCGAAGGGATTGGACAGGTTTGGTGGGAATTCATTGCAGTTTCACTGGTTCTACATGCAGCAGATTTTGCTGGGATCCATGAGATCCCATGAGATTTGAACAGGGAAATAGTCGTTATGTGTCAAGTTATCCTTTGATGTTTAAATGGGTGCTTGTTGAATTTATCTCTGCTTTCTCTGTGCTTTTTGGAATAATAAAGCACAGCTGACAGTGCAGCTGTTCTGAGCTCAGCCTCCTAAATGTTGACTCTGTTATCTCTGTGTCCTCAGATCACTGACACCTGGGAATGTGCTGGACCAAAACTAATTTAGCCAGAATACATCCAAAATTTCCCAGCACTGTTTTAGAAAAATGATCAAATGACCTTCATCGACAATATGAGAAATGAACCAGTTGTATGGGAAAAGAATCATGTCGACAGTCAGTTCATCCACATAGCAAATGTTTTTGTGATTCTGCGTCTTCAGCGGAACAGCTTCGCTCTGACGGTAGAGTTCATCCAGCAGAAAAAAACTGTTTCAATTTCTTCTTACATTTCATTTTTACCTGCTTAGTTTCTGAAAGTTCAGTTGAGCCAATCAGAGAGCTTCATGTCAGGTCATGTGACCCATGAGAACGCAGCTTCTGCCTCAGCTCTGATAAGCAACTGACCCCAGGGCCAGCGGCCGCTCTGATTGGCTGCTGGCTTCAGAAGTAAATAGCAACAGAAAATCATCATCATCATCATCTTGTTAGGTTTTTGGGTCTGACTAACGAATCAAGGGTCCATCTGCAGCTGATCCAGAACGCTGCTGCTGGAGTTCTGACTAAAACCAGGAGGATGGAGACATCCGGTTCTACCGTCCTTCACTGAGAGACTTTAAACTGCTGCTAGTTTATAAATCACAGAACGGATTAAAGATCTGCTGCTGCTGCTGGACCAACCTGCTGGTTCTGGTTCTGCTCTCTATCAGAACCAGAACATTCATGGAGAAGCAGCATTCAGCTTCTATTCACCGCAGATCTGGAACAAACTTCCAGAAAACTGTAAAACAGTTTGTTTCTGGATTTAAAGGAAGCCAGCAGGTTGGAGCTGCTTTGATCAACACATTTCATGATTTTAGTGATGGGATTGAACAACATCTAAAGTTTATTTCTTGCTTCTTAACAAGTTGCTGTGTTTTTGTGGTTTGAAACTCTTTGCAGAGACGTATTGCTGAATGTCGTGTTCAGCTCTGCCTGTCATGGATTGGTGTGGTGGAGGTGGTGAGGCAGACGCTGGAGACCCAGGTAAGGTGAATAGTGGAGTTTAATGATAATGTCCAGCACAAACAGTTGACAACAGAGTCCGCGGCCAGGCAGCACGGCTGAGCGGAAGCCAGGGCTCCCACCGGTAGCACTGGTCATACAGGCGGACAGCAGCAATGACGACACATAGACGAGGAACAAAGGACACAGGAGGGATTAAATACACAGAGGCTAATCAGGGGAATGAGACACACCTGGGAGCAATCAGGGGGAAGACAGGACAACGAGGAGACTCAGATAAACACAACAGGAAAACACGAAACATGACACTGCCAAAGGCTGAATATAGTTCAAAGGTTAGCTTTACTGCACCAGTATGAGTTTATAGTGGCTCATAATGTGACAGAGTTTTCAATAAAATCAATCAATCAAGTTTATTAGTGTAGCAACTTTCAGCAACAGGGCAGTTCAAGCTGATTGACACCATAAAAACACAAAGATAGAAACACATTAAACATCAGATTATTTATTTTTCATAAATAATCATAATGTCATTGATTATGTTTCCAAATCAACTCTAACCAGCTGCTTTTCTCCGGATTTGAAGGATCTCAGGGTTTCGGCTGTTTTGCAGTTTTTGGGAAGTTTTTTCCAGATCTGTGGTGGATAGAAGCTGAATGCTGCTTCTCCTCATTTGGTTCTGATGCATAGCAGAACCAGAACCACCTCTATGGTTCTTCCACTGTCTGTATGTATAAGGATGTCATTTGACACTTTGACTAGGCCGTTCTTTGTGCTGTGGTAACCATGGAAATCATACTGAAAGTGGCTGTTTAACCATTTTACAGATTTTTCAGTAACGATGCTGATGAACGAAGGTTGGAGATCAGCTGAGATTCATCCAGAATCAGTCGACCCGGTTTGATACCGGCTGTTTCCAAAGCACCTAATGAGAGCCGGGTGTCCGGTTCAGTCCAGTTTAGTTTAGTTTAATGCGGCTGGACTTCACTGGAGAAAGCTGTGGGTCGGATATCCAGTCAGCAGGAGGAGGAAACTAATTTATTTATAATTTCCTCTTGGCTTTTATAGTTTAGCATTTGAAATAGAATCATTTTTTCTGCATTTGTTATGTCTGGGTGTAACATTGTACTGGATTAAGTGTGGATGTTCAGATTAATCCTCTGATTTGTTTGACTTTTTCTCCAGTTTCCAACAAGCAGTAAATGAAAGTTGACCAGCAGAGGGCAGCAGAGTGTGCAGATCTGCCTACTTTGGCAGCTCGGCCTGAAGAACAGACATTAAGATTCAATGAGCAACAGAGTCATGTGAAACTGACTGACTGTTATTATTCATTTTTCAGTTTCTTGGGTTAAACAGTAATAATTCAGGAAGTGACTCAGAGGAGCTCGAACCGACCGGAACAGATGTGTGAAACAGCAGAACAGCCTTTTAAGCTAAAGTATGAGGAAATTTCCATTGTGTCTTTGTTTTCCCTTGGTCGTCTTCCCATCATGTATTCAGTTGGTTTTCATGGTTTTGTCACATTTGATCAAGGATTAATCGATGGTGTTGTGTTTCTACCAGAACCAGGTTATTGTAAGATGTTTGAGGGTGACAGTCTGAGCTCATCCTCCCAGCTCCGTGGTCCTCTAACATCAACCAGGCAACCCAGTTCTGAGTCGGGTCTGCCCTGAATGAGAGTACACACACATTCACCATGGCAACGGGAGAAGAAAACAATTTCAACTTCTCACCAATAACATTAGAAATCATAATGACGTCATAAGGAGAAAATCACAACGTTACAACACAAGGTGAGCACTTTTACTCAGTTTGTCTGTTCATATGCATTCCTTATGGTGAATTGTCATTTCACAATGCAATGTGTGTAACACTGGTAGCTTATTCATATGCTACCAGTGTTAATGTGTGCTACCCTTTAGTGTGATTTTATAAGACATGAAGTGAAGGAGAAGAATGAAGATTATGATGATTGTACAATCAAATCATGGCAGCTATTCATCTGGTGTCTCTGTCGCTCTGACATCAGTTCATGTCTCCTTCTCAGACGACCAGTGAAACAGAAACACCTGGCCAGGTGCAGCTTCACAGAGAAATGACAGGGGCAATCTGGAGATCTTCCTCCAGCGTTCCTTCAATACTTCCGACTGCCACATTACTCAGTAAGCTGTCAGGATGTGACTTTGTTCATGAGATTAAAGCCGGTGGGGCCAGACTGGGAGGCTGCAGCAGAGACGGAGCGGTCCCATCCAGAGCCGCTGCAGCACCATCAGTCAGAGACAACATGGGATAAATACACCACAAATTGATCCAAATCTTTCCACAGGTGGTAACAAAAAAAGGCAGCTACACAAACAACTAAGCAGTAGCAGGTCTGTCATTAACAGTCTTTCTAAAATTTCATTGAAGAAATTTTAGTACAGGGTCCCGTATCTCCTCAAATACGTTGACTCTATTTTCATTGGGATATTTCAGTCTGAGCATTTGCTAGTTCCCCCAGCCACAGTTCAAATGTGAGCAGAGTCCTTCTTCCAAAATCTCAGAATCAACCTTTTTTTGTTGGTGATCATTATGCCAACAAAACACCCAATTTATCACTTTTAGTGGCTGATTGCAAAGCACTGGAGGCCCCATGTTGGCAATAATTGTGTCTGGGTCCCTTTGTTTTCCAAAAACCGTTTAACAAAAAGTGAAAGATTTTCTTCCAAAATGAGTGAAGCCGAACACATGACCAGAAAGAGTGTGTCGAGTTCCCGATAGCAGCCTGACAACGATTACAAATTGGAGACACACTTGTAAAGAAAGTAGTGGAGTCTATGAAATGTGTGAACTGTGTGAGATTGTGCCATCCTGCCATGCCGTCTTCATTCTGGTTGTGTCTACAGGCAATCTACTGAAGATCTTATAAAAGTATGACAGGATCAAATGTATTTATTGCCTCCAGGGTTTCGTGCTTGGTCAAAGCTCCAAAATCTGATACATTTTTCCTAACATCGTCCCGGACCTGCAGATAATGTAAAAACCTTAACAGGGGAAGATTATAGTCAGAACATAACTGTGCAAAAGTTCCAACAAAATAAAGGTCACCTATCACAGCGATCGATGCCCTCCATCCTCCACATCCAGAAGATGGCGTCGCTGAGACCTGGCGCAAAGGACTGGGTTTCACAAACAGGAGAATCGACATAAACCTCCGGAGCTTTTATACAGTTTTGTACCGGCTTCCAGATTCTGATGCTGCTGCCAATGATAAAACTATTAGAATAAAGGGTTAGGGTGGCTGGGACTGTTGAGGAGGGTAGGCAGTCTGGGACGTTTTACAACAATGTGGACGTTCCAAAGATAACAGCCAGGCAGGACAGGACCCATCAGATGAGACTGGGTCCCTCTTCCACATGCCAGGATGGATAAATGGGAAGCCCAGTAATATTGCTTGAAAAGAACCCACCTGCCCCCGTTTACTTAAGTGTTTTTTTTGGAGATTTTGACACTTTTATAGCCCCAAATGAAGGGGATAATAATGGAATCTAATCATCTGAAGCAGGATACACCTATAAAACATGGAACAGATTGAAATAAATGAAGAAATTGCTGTAACACCATTTTAATGCTGCTTAAGTTGTAGAATTTTGCTCGACCAATTCAGTTGTAGGAGACGTTCTGGATTTCTTGTTACCATCACGCCTAAATATGATAAGGAATCATAAGCTGTGGACCTGAAATATGCCGGATCAGCCCCACAGGAGATTTTAAGGGGTTTTGCCAGAGGTTCAATAATGACTGAGAAGAGAAACAGGCAGCCCTGATGTGTCCCCCGATGAACAGCAAAGTCATGATGTGAGTTTGTAGGCGGTGAGGTAAACGCAGTGGGCCCAGGCAGCACAGGTGAGCAGAAGGCTAGGAGCTCAGAAACTGGTAGCAACTGTAGAGACATGACACAAACAAACGACTGGACAGACGAGGAAACAAGAGACACAGGTGGATTTAAATACACAGAGAGTAATCAGGGAACACGAGACACAGCTGGGACCAATGAAGGGAAGACGGGACAACTCAGAGACTCAACAGAACACAGCAACTTAAATTAACACTCAGAAAAACCAAATCGGGAACAGGAGATGTTTTGATGAGGAATGTGAATAAATGATTTCTATCCATTCTGTAAACACGGGTCCAAAACCTAATTTTTTGAGAACATAGATCATATAAGATCATCCTACTTGATCAAATGCATGTTGGCACCTAGCAAAACAACAATAGACTCATCATGATTTGAAGATAACGTATTGAAAAGACGGTGTAGTAGGAAAATTATATTGTTTTGGAAAGAAGTAAAAGATGTAACTGAAAAAATAATTTTTGATCCAAAGCTGTTTGTGTTTGGACTGTACCCTGGAAAACCTAATTATACTAAAAACCAACGGACATTTCTAAACTTAAGTTTGCTCAATGTGAAAAGATGAATATCATTGTTTTGGAAGAAGACTCATAGACCGACTATAAACCAATGGCTACAGCAGACGCCATCTGCCCTCCCTCTGGAAAAGATTACATATGCATTAAAGGGTAAACAGGATCTGTTTGAGTTGCTCTGGAATCCCTTCATTAAGTAAATCAAGGATCTGAACATCTCGGATGACGGTACAAGTGACTGAAGAACATGTCAACTGCAGTCTATTAGAGGACACACACTTGAATTTAATATCGCAATATAAAGATGATATGTGGAACATGTGATGGGCTGCATTACAACCAGGATTGTGGGAGGCATTTTATTTATTTGTTTGTGTTTTATTTTGACCTGAACAGTACTACCACTACTGCTCATGTCATACGTTACAACATGTTCAAGCTGTTTGTCGAATCTGCTAAAATTCCAATAAAGAGATTTTGGAAAAGACGGTGCAGACTGAAAAACATATGTCTCCCAGGCACAAAGCCAGTCTGACCCAGGTAGATGGTTAAACCTATGGGTTTTTTGAGTCTATTGGCTAAAATTTTCCTAAGGATTTTGGTTTCTAGAGAAGGCAATGAAATTGGACGATAGGACGAAACAACCTCTGGATCTTGGCCAGATTTACGAATGAATGAAATATTGGCTCTGTATGAAGTGGGAGGCAGTCTTGATGCTTGCTTGTTAACATCCGCAAACGTAGAGGTGATAGTTTGAGACTGAATACTTTGAAGAACTATTCTGTCAGGACCAGGAGCTTTGTTGTTGGGAAGGTTAGAGACAACAGATTCAATTTCCTGTAAAGCTATGCTGGTTCCAAAGCTTCTCCCAGTGACTCAAAATCAGAGTGAAATTATTCTACTAGATGTAGGGATGAGGCGCAGTCATTTTTATTCCACCCCTTTTTTATTTTTTAGGTAATTTTATATTTAAAAGTATGTTTCTTATTTTTCTTCACCTCTCCATAGGCTGCCACCTAATAGTGGTGGATGGGTTTGAGGCAACTCTAGGAGTTCTGCTGCCAGGCCTTAATACCCCGTCTAGGGTCACCCAAGACTAGAGGTCCTAGGTGATGAACCAGACAAAGCCCAAAGACCCTTATGGAGAGGACAATCAATGGATGCAGTGTCTCCTCGGCCGGACGCAGCTCACCAGGGCCCCGCTCTGGAGCCGGGCCTGGAGGTGGGGACCTTGGGGCTTCAACCCAGGGAGTCTGGCCAGGCTCAGGCCGAAGTGGAGATGTGTGTTCACCATCTGTGGGATGATGGTGAACACACCACGGCCCAGTGAGACGTTGGAAGGCTGAGGACGGGGACCTTGGCAATGGGACCCTGGGCTGCAGGAGCTTTCTCACTGGGCTTGGGGTGTCACTTCTCTGGTGTGTGAGGTGGAGAGGTTCCAGCCAGAAACAGCCTCATCTCATCTCACTGCTCAAGAAGAGAGCCATGCATCGTGGAACATTAATGAATAATCTGATATGTAGAGACAAGATGTATTTTTTTGATTTGGGGAATGTTGAGTTGGCCATGTTCTGCGAAACCGGGGTTTTGAAAGCCTTTGTCTTTTTTTTCTCCGAAGAGTTTTTGCGGCGCTAGTAGCTCGTATTCTTTGCGACAATAGGCAAGCAGGAAGGAGGGTGAGGAGGGGAGGGGAGGACACGCGGCGGGGGTCGCCGGGACCAGGAGTCGAGCCCGCGACGTCCCCTCGAGGACGAAGGCCTCCAAACGTGGGGCGTGCTAACCCGCTGCACCACCACAGCACGCCCAAGCCTTTGTCTTTTTTATTACCTTTGGGCTTTGTCATCTTGTGCACAATATGGCACACTACACCTACGTTAAGCAGACGTTTAGGGTGAAATAATGAAGTAGAGTCGGAGCTTCCTCAAAACGCGTCTACTACATATTGAGACCTAGTCCACGCCCCAAAGTCCAGCTTTGGACTATCTGTCATGATGAAGATTTTTCCATTGACGAGGAGACATCTAGACAGGAGCAGAAATAAAGGGACGGTCATTTATCAGGAGATGTTGTTTAATGTTTCATTTGTCAAGATGAAAAAATTAGGGCAATAACTGACAAAAACCTAAATGAAGCTGAAGATGTCTGCGGTAATCCTCTAAATATCTGGAGATGAAACAGATCAACCCCAGCTGATCGATAACAGTTACCTTCGTCTTGGTTTGCCTTGTTTGTGTGTCAGTGAAGTATCAGCTGCTGGCTCTGTCTCTATGGCAACCAGTCCATCTATACAAGTACTGACGAGGAAGAACAAAGTCAGAAAGGGTTTGTCAGGGAGGAATTAACAGTGGAGGACGTTTCCATCTCTGTCCCAGATCAGCAGTCGTCCCACACACACCCACTCATGTCATTTTCCTCTGATATCATAAAGCATTAGACAGGAAATGAAGTCCGCCGTCTGTAAACAGCGTCCGATCACCTTCTGTCATCATGAGCACGTCTGAGTTAATCATGTTAACTTCCTGTTGGCTGTGGAAGGAGAAACCTGCTCCGGGTTCTCCCTCACATCTGATGGACGGGATCCGGCGCCGGGCTTTTCCTGCTGGGAACCAGGAAGGCCTGACTGTGGGGAAATGTCCTAAACACATTTCAAGTCATTCAAAGATTAATATCTGAGTCCAAACATCCATCTTCAATCCAACTTCAGCCTCTTCATAGTTTCAGCTCAGAAACCCGAAGGTGTCAGACGGCGGATCATGTTGGTGTTCATCTCTATTAACTGGCGGCTCAGGATTTATTTCTCCTTCTACCTCCCAACCCTCAGCTGAGTGAAAGATCCAGATCATGAACACAAGAAGCTGAACTGGGTTCCAGAGTGGAGCTGACCTCAATATGCAGGATTCCTTGTGCTGAGCTTCTGGTTTCAGCTCTGAACATGTTGGGTTAGACTCTTTAGTTTTTCTCCCTGGTTTGTGGATCTTGTTTGTAATGTGATCGTGTTTCCTTTAACCCCAAACTAAAACGATCAGACCTGTCCCCATGTCTCACCTGGTTTCCGTTTTCTAGAGATAGAACAGCCAAAGTCACAATTCTTGTGTCTTCTTGCTGAAAGCCATGTGACTGACAACAAAGATGCCTGCACTGCATAGTACACTGACTGCTTCATTTTGTGCGTCGGTTTTCAAAATAAAAGTGCGATGAGCCGTGCTGCTTCATGGGTTGTTGTAGGTCAGTGGTGTCCAAAGTGGTCCTGCATGTTTCAGTCTCTCCCTGCTGGTAGCAACAAGTCAATGTTCTTGACTGGATCCAGGTGCGTTAAACTGGAACATGCCGGCCCTCCACTGTTGTAGGTCATTTAGTCGCACATCAGAGGCGCATTAATGGAACAATCACCAGCATATTGAAATGACGCCACTCATTAAAATGTAATATTACTGATTGTCTCATGTGCACTTTAACACCAGCTCAGTCCATTCACTCAGCTCATTTCAGCTTTTAGGTCAAAATGAGCTAAAAGCTTGTGAGATATGATTAGCATGTTGACTAGCATTATCTCACTCCATTCAGTCGGTGGAGTTTAGTTTTATTACTAGTATGTTGACCGACATTAATATACTCTATTCAATAGTTAATGGAAATTAGTTAATAAACTACTAAAGTTATTTAGAATGCTAATGTTGGCTAATCTGATAATATTAGTACCGTGGCTAACAGTAGCATGTTAGCATGTTGCCTACGATATGTATAAAAGTCTATGAAACTGCCCTTTAAATATAATCAAGACTTTTCTTTCCTTCGCAGCAATTTGCCAGAAAGCTGCAAGTCTCAGATGTATGAAAGGTTGATTTTCAGGAATTTCTATGTTTTAATGTACAAATTGTGTAGAACGAGAGACAATCAAATGAGTAACAAGAATTTGTTCAGGAATCTACAGAATTCTTCAAAACGTTTAATATCTGAAATGACCAAAAGTCTTTTTCCGGTAGAAGCTGAATGTTCTGATTTATTGTTGAAATGGTCCAAGTTCCAAACCCAAACTTGGGTTTGGAACTTGGACTCTCCTCCATGTTCAAAGCAGAACATGGAGGAGAGAGAAACACAAACTACTAATAAGACCCAAAGGAAGGAGACACTTCCATAATTATTGATTTGTAACTCTATTCTTCTGAATTGATCAACATTATGAATCTCCTGATTCTGTCCTGGTTCTGGTTCTCGTGAACCGGTCTTTGGGCTCCACCAGCCTGAACAAGAACAACAAATTACCACCAGGAAAAATGTAAATATTCTGGATTATTATCATAAATGACTTTTTGCTGAAGCCTTATGAAACCTGAGGTCCAAAAGCAGAAAGCGTTTCAGGAGCAGACTCCCAACAGGAAGTAGAAACTACAACTGACAAAATAAAAGCTTCCTCAGCGAGCAATGTGAGAAGCAGAACCACTGCTGGAGTCCTGCTGGTTCTGATCCACTTTCAGCAGCTTCTTTGATTTGGTCCGATAAAAGTCTGTTTGTATGGAGCAATTTCCCTGCCATAATCCAAGCCCACACACTTTCTGTATGAAAACAGGACTTCATGTCTTTTATTTTCAAAACTTGTACTCAACACTTCTCGCGCTCACACTCAGTCTCTGCTCGCATATGAAACATGGAACTGCACAGTTGCCTGGCAACTTTGCAGCCAATACATTGAAAATGTTGTAGTGGGTGTGTTTGATTCCTTCTAGCATGTGTGCCTGTGTGGCTACTATCGACTGTAGCAACCTGCGCCACCCACTGGATATAGGGAGAGACAACAATGTTAGCCTTCCGCTCCGCAGTACATAAAACATCCACCAGCAGAGCTACTGGTCGCTAACAGCTACTGGTCGCTAACACCTACTGGTCGCTAACAGCTACTGGTCGCTAAGAGCTACTGATCTTAGGCAGGAGTTTGTTCACCCAACCAAAGACAATAGAGTGATGATATCTATCTATCTATCTATCTATCTATCATCTATCTATCTATCTATCATCTATCTATCTATCTATCTATCTATCTTATATTTGTGTGCGTGTGTGTGTGTTTGTAAGCAAAAGTATTAAAAGTTTTGAGAATAAAAGACATGAAATCCTGTTTTCAGACTGAAACTGTGTGCTCTTGGATTATGGCAGGAAACACCCCCCATAGTTTGTTCCGGAAGAGCCCACAGAACCAGAACTGGTACCTGCTTTGTTCTCGACCTCGACCTGCAGTTTTACTCTGAAAGCCTCAGACCGGAAGCAGATCTCTGCGGTTCCGTTAAGTCGACGCGCTTCCAGCTGTTCCCTGCGCTTGGACTTTGCTGCCGGACGTGTCGGACCGAACCATGGACCCTCTCTGCGCTCGGCTCTGACCTCCAGCCGGTCCCCGGAGCTCCAGCATGGTGCCGCCGGGAAACGAGTCGTACAACCGGGCTGAGACTAACCGCACCGCGGGGGAGCCCGGGCCGGAGGTGGTGATCGTGCCGCTGGTGTTCGGGCTGATCTTCGTGGTGGGGCTTCTGGGGAACTCCCTGGTGATGCTGGTGATCGGCAGGGTGAAACCCAGCGGTGGCGCGCGCCCGCTCAGCCCCACCAATATCTTCATCGTGAACCTGAGCGCGGCGGACCTCCTATTCCTCCTCTTCTGCGTCCCGCTCCACGCCACAATCTACTCCCTGCCAGAGTGGGTGTTCGGAGCCTTCCTCTGCAAGTTCGGACACTTCTTCACCACGACCAGCATGCTGGTCAGCATCCTCACGCTGGTGGCCATGTCCGTGGACCGCTACATCGCCGTGGTGCGCTCCAAGAGCTCTGCGTGCATCCGCAGCCGCAGGAACGCGCTGGCCGGGCTGTGCGTCATTTGGACCCTGTCCCTGCTGTGTTCGGTGCCGGTGGCGCAGAACTACGTGCTCACCAGCCACTCCAGCGCCCCGAACAAGACCTTCTGCTGGGAGGCCGGGCTCGGAGCGTCGCGGCGCGCCTACAAGGTGTCCATCCTGCTGCTGGGCTTCATCCTGCCGCTGCTGCTCATCTGCTGCTGCTACATCAGGGTCAGTCCAGCTCCAGGCTAATGTTTCACTCCTCATGCCGCCGTAAAACCCGCGTTAATGGCACGAGCAGGGGCCAAAGGCCGCGCGTAAACCTGCTGAGCCGTGCGTAAAGAGCTGCTGCGGGGCGCGCCGCGCCGCGCACTCACCTGCGGCGGTTCGACAGAAGACCAAGAGAAAGATAGGAGGCCAGAGCTTCTGCGAACTGGTTCTTATGTTCTGCAGGAGGAACTGGGTCAGAACAGACCACTGGAGCCGAGGTCTTACACACTGTCAAGCTTTTAAAGCCTCTAAGATCTCCGGTGTTTCAGAAACTTGAAAGTTCAGTTTGGCAGAAATTCATTCATGCAGCAAAAAATGAAAGATAAAATGCTCCAAACAACAACGATATGTTTTCCTTCTATGAGTCTTTGAGTGAGTTAGGGCTGTTGGGTGGTCCCAGTATGTGGTTTGTCAAACAGGTCAAAGGTCGGTGAACTGGTGACGTGACGGCTTAAGAACAGTTCATGGTTCTTATAGGAAGGAACCTGAACAGGTTGTGAGTCTGTAGAGTAGAAAGCCACTGAGCCAGACAGACATGAACACGGAGCGTCCGCCATATTGAACGTGCCAACATCAGTTCAGAAAGTCGTTTCCAAAGTATTTCAAGTTAATGTCTGTCACTGACACAATACACACACTAATATATTTAGGAATTAAATAAGAAACTAAAGACAATATTTCTAATTATTTGATGTGATTAATTGTTAAAGAGCGCAGTGTTTATATTTGGTACAGCTGATTCTGATCAATCCTTATATCCACATTGATGAAAACACACAGTGGAGTGTATTCATCAACACACAAACAAACAAAACGTGTACATTAACATTAACATTGGATTTATTTATACTGCCAACACAGCTGCTGGTCCAACTGTCCAGGTGAAGAATTAATATAGTAAGTATGTAAAGTTTTGGCATGACGAGTCTAATTTATGCTTGGTTAGGGTTAGTTAACTTGAAGTGTTATTTTAGAACAGCTAATTATGTGCTTAGTGTAATTAGTAATTAAACTGTAGAAAATCAACTGAAAGTGGACTAAGAACAACTAAAGTTATACTTAGTATACTTTCAGCATACGACTTTTATATAATGGAGACATGCTTGATTAGAATATCTTAAGTGTATTATCTTTGTGATTATATATTTAGAATGTCTTCTGAGTTTATTGGCATTACATATTTTATATATTAGTAGTGTGATTAGTTTGCTACAGTTACACGTTTGTATTGTAATTGCTAATGAAGAAACTCTTTAGTTACTTATTGTCTTTAAATATTCTGCTTTGCCACTTTGTACATTAATACTTAATACACACTGCGAACACATCCGGTACCAGAACACAGAAGATCCATTAACTTCACACCTGGTTGGTGTGTTTTCAATATGTTACCATTTTTCAGGAGTACGTTGCCAATATACTGTCACAGAAATGAACAAATTGTCAAAGTTACAGCCAACATGCTTATGAAAATTAGCCCAATAAAACAACAGCTGCACTTTAGAGGAAATGTGAGAAATATTTCACCAAGGACAGAGTATTGTTTTAATACAATGTTACAGTTTTACTGATATTTCTCCGTCCTAAGAACAGTGAGGACCAGCAGAACATTCCCAATAACTGCACTTTACAGAAACCTACAAAAACAACAGCAGAGCAATTAAACAGAGAAAGCTCTTGTATTTTAAAGAGTACAGAAAAACAGCAACGAAAAAAGCATAACTTACAATCTTAAGACGTTGTGGAGTCGCTGTGTATGTGACATCATCAGAACTGAAGCTGGTTGGCACCAGATGCCTGGAGGGGAAAACATTTCTGGGTGTCTTTACCTGTTTATGTTAAACAGTCAGCAATATCATGGAATCAGCTGCTGCTGGCATTAACTGTGAAGCTGTTTTAAGTAAGACAGACAAACTAACTCAGTCCAGTAATTTTCAAGTCATGTTCATTAAGCCCTTAGTGTTGAAAACTCACCAGTTTCTGCTGTTAAAATGTGGCCAGATGCTCCTTAAAGTAAAACTCCTTCACCATGAAGACGATGTGGAGCTTCATCCTCAGAGCTGGTTGGTGGTCTGGTTGGTGGTCCGGTTGGTGGTCCGGTTGGTGATCCAGTTGGTGGTCTGGTTGGTGGTCCGGTTGGTGATCCAGTTGGTGGTCCGGTTGGTGATCCAGTTGGTGGTCCGGTTGGTAATCCAGTTGGTGGTCTGGTTGGTGATCCAGTTGGTGATCCAGTTGGTGGTCTGGTTGGTGATCCAGTTGGTGGTCTGGTTGGTGGTCCGGTTGGTGATCCAGTTGGTGGTCTGGTTGGTGGTCCGGTTGGTGATCCAGTTGGTGGTCCGGTTGGTGATCCGGTTGGTGGTCTGGTTGGTGATCCAGTTGGTGGTCCGGTTGGTGATCTGGTTGGTGGTCTGGTTGGTGGTCCGGTTGGTGATCCAGTTGGTGGTCCGGTTGGTAATCTGGTGGAGCCAGATCCTCTGAGACAGGAAAGGTTTTTAGGTTTTCTAATCCCTGATCTCTGGCTTCTTCTTTCATCTTAATCTGCTTAGACTGCAAAAATATGTCGAGGAAACAAAGAATGACGAAGGAGTTATAACAGCAGCCTCACAATATCAAAGTCTCTCTGGCATAATGAGCTTCATTAAAACCAGGTTATGAAGAAAACTATATCAAGTTGCAACAAACAGAACATGAAGCTGAATGATTGGTATAATAATCTTAAAAATGACAATAAAACTGATAAAATAATTATTTCTGAAACCTTCGTGAGTTAGTTTATATCTTTGTTGCACTGTTTATAATTAAACAAAGATAATTAGCATTTGGAAGCCAACTTACCACCAGCTAGCAACACGTTAGCGGCCTTCGTCCCTTCGGCTCCTTTCGTGACCCACATTTCATTTCCTTCGGTTCTTGTCCTGTTGTGTTGTCATCTAACTTGGACTAGGACATCACCAGATTTAATTTACCTAAACTACTAACTATTATCAGGCCTCTCTACTTTTAATTCAATATTATGCGAGTAAAAATGGCCAATTTAATCTGTTATCTTGTCTGGCTTCGTGGCGTTTCTTCTTTTTATAAGGCTGTTAAAAAAACTAAAAGTGTTGAATACCGCCACCATCTGGTCTGGAGTCTGAACTGGAGCTAAAGCCGTTCACTAATTGTGAGGATTTGGTTTTTCTGTGTGTTAATTTAGGTTTCTGTGTTGTGTTGAGTCTCAGAGTTGTCCCGTCTTCCCTTGATTGCTCCCGGCTGTGTCTCTTGTTTCCTTGTCAGGCCCTCATCTGTCCAGTCGTCACTTGTGTTTCCTGTCAGTTGCTACCAGTGTGAGTCTTTGCTGTTGCTCACCTTTGCTGCCTGAATTATTTGTGTTTATTACCATTAAATCATCACTTACTCTTCATACCTGGGTCCACTGCGTCTGTCTCACCACCACACATCATGACACTATAGATCTTACATCAGACATCTGAAAATGGATTGGGTAAAAATAACTTCTGTTTTAGTTAAACTGAAAACAACAGATCATATTCGGAGAGATGTAATTGAAGATACCTGCTACATTTAGTGTTAAGGACAAGTATTGTTTTTTCTGTCACTAAACTGTCAATGTTTGACATTTTGAGGCATGAACACACAGGGGCGCCGCCAGGATGGGGAATCTTGGGCCACATGACAAAAAATTAGATTGGCTCCCTGCACAACTACTGTTACTGTTTCTTGAGTTTATCTGACCCATAAAAAGCGCCACAATTTTAAAGGCCTGCGACTGCCTTGCTTTCTTTGGTCTGATACTGATAACTAGCACAATATTTACTGCTTGTGAAGTTTACATCCAACAGTCTGCATACAATATGCAAGTAGGTTGCTTAATGTTTTTATTTTTATTAGTTTCATCTCACTGAAATGTCTCCCCACCAGCAACAGTCACAGACAAGCAAAATATACATAAAACAATCCAGACTTCTCAAAATATGCTATGTAGTTGCATTTTATTCGAGCTGCAGTATATAACTTTAATAAAGAAATATATTTTCTCTATATTTGTTGAAGTTGTTACCATGTGATGACAGTTTGTTATAAGACAGATAATCTGTGAAAACAATCAATGTCCTCCACCTGCTCCCGGAGCTGCTATTACTGGCTAAAGTAATGCAACATTCTGATCAACAACAACCAATCAGAACCAGGAGGAAGGTCTTAGTGCTGTCAATCAAACTCATTCACTCACTGCTAAATGTGGAAATGGTGGAGAAACAACTTATTGTTACGGGAAAACTATTTATCTGCCGTCGTTGGTAGCTATGCTAACTAGGCTGAGCATTTACAACAGGCTATGCTAGCTGCAGCATAGGGATGAGCAGCCACACGACATTGTGATTGACAGCACTAAAACTCTCCTGTCTCTGACTGATTGTTTCTAGGCAGCACTGGGAGAAAGCAGAGGAAATAATTTTTTACAAATTATCTCTCATGCCATATTGTCACAGCACAATGACAGTTCAAACAAATATGTAAAAAAAAAAAAAAAAAAGTTACATACTGCAGCTTTAATTTCACCCAGGAGAGGAAGGACGGGTCAGGAGGGACCTGGCAACAGATATCTGTCATTTAGACACAAGTTAAGGTAAAACTATTTGGACTGGAGGCTGTTTTTAAAAAAAATCATTTTATAAATATTGTTTGAATTTCTTTCAGCAACAAATACATTGTTTTTTAAAAAGAGCAAAGACACAGAGAAATTATGCTAACTAGCTTGTCATTGGACACAGTGTTGCTCACCTTTGTCACTGGGACAGGGGTTAAAGGTCATCGGAGCTGTTGACTGACTCACCTGTTGTAAAGTGGTAAAAGGTACAGGGAGAAGTTAAATATATGAATATCTTTGTATTTTTTTCCTTAATTCATTAAATGTATGAAGGCAAACAGCAGTTTGCTGTTAGCTTATGCTAAGCTAATAGTTAGCTTAGTTAGCATGCTAACTATGCTAAATGGTTGATAATCTCACCTCTTGAAGAAAAACTGGGTTAAAATCGACACTCTTGTCTTTTTGTTTCTCTTATCTTTCTATTTTTTGAAAACTTGACTTTATTAATTTCCTAGATGGCATAATAACCGCCACAGTGTGTTCCACTGACTGCTGCTGAAAACATCACGCTAAGCAGGAAGGAACCATTTGACTCATATACGGAGGGAGTTCAGTGCAAATATGGATGTGTGCTTTTTGGTCTGGGAGGGCCAACATTTAATTTTTACTGCTAAAAACAATTTTAAAAAACACAACAGTAATTGACAGGGCCCTAATTTTTCTTTCTATTTCTGTAAAAAAACATTTTTTTGGATGGGGGGCCTGTGGTCAAGGGCCCTTAGAATTGTCATCACTTTCCCCCGATACAGCGCCCCTGTGAACACATTATTTATTTAAAACATTAAGAATTGTTATTTTTTTATTCTTTGCCATTTTAATGAAATAGTAAAACATTATTAAGGAACCGATGAAGGCACTTTACAAAGGCACTGAAATTTCAGTATATTTAATAGTTTACTTTTAAAGTAAGTCTTAAGTGAATTTTAAAAAATTCTATTTTGAGCATATATTTTAAAATACATACAATGTCTTCAAAAGCATATTGTTTCATTGTTACACTTGAGCAAATAAATGTCTTGTATACTTTTAGTTAATATATTTCTTAAGTGTATTTTGGTACAATTATATTTAAGTGTGTTTAAAGTGATGTCAAAATTGGTACAATCATACCGTTAGCATACTTCCTATATATCTATATGTAGAATACTTAATACTGAGTATACTTAAAATGTACTTAGATAAATGTAAGTATGTTTGAAATATACAGAAGTATTTTTTTCCCCTGGGTGGGAGCAGAACAGAGAATGCCTGCAGGACAAAAGACAAATTATCTAACAGTGTCATAGAAAATTAAACCCTGACTCTTTCACATTTTGAGCATATTGGGGCCTTGACTTGCAGCATCTTTACAACATAGTTAAACATGGACATTTTGAAACAGAAGGAAGTCGGTGAGCTCTGATCCGGACTAAATCCATCAACTCTCATCAGCTCTTCTCAGTAGAAAAACTACACAGTATGAAAGTTAGCTAAGCTAACAAAATTATAACAGAGTGGTTCATTTGGCCCAGTTACTGACCTGGGAAATATTCCTTGGCTTAGAAGCAAGATTCAGCTCATAAAATTATGTTATTATTTTCTTTCTTTATTCCCTGTGAAATGAAATGGCTCCAGTTTTTACTGTAACGATTGAAACAACATGAAGCATGGAGCTCCCATCGCTCTACTGACGCATTCAAAATGGCGGCAACGTAACATAGGAGTCCAATGAGGCGGCGACGGTTTCATATCTAAGATAGACGTGAGCAGACCGATGCTGATCAATAGATGGTCAGCAGATCCATCACTTTGGGGACCCCTGCTCGAGTCTGCCTGTAGCGCCCCCTACTGGCCAACTGTTAATAGGACAGAGACAGGAACCAACCTCTGGACCAGTCATCTTTACTATTGTTACTGGTTCCCACTGGTTGGGAACCAGATGAGAACCAGTAGGGAATGTCTGGTTTTTCCCAGATTCAGCTGCAGAACAGGAAATGACATCAATTCTCCTGTTTACTGACTAAATAAATATTTCTGCATGAAGCCGGTTGATGCCGGCTGACAGAACCATCATATTGGTCTCCAAGGCAACAAGCTGTTTCGTAACAATCCTGCGAATTAAGGAGAAAATCTGGATATGAACTGAAGAATCTTTTGAAGCTTTCAGGTGATGTGCAGAAGGTTCTGGGAAAAAATTCACCTTCTGCCAGACGAGAACCTCCGACCCAAAGCTTTGCTGCCTGTCTTCCAGGTTTTGTGCCACCTGCAGAAAAAGATGAAGAACATGTCCAAGAGGTCCGAGCTGTCCAAACGAAAGGTGAACTCCTCTTCCTGTACTTCCTCCTCTTCCTCCGTTTCTTCTTCTTTCTCTTCCTCCTCCTCTTCCTCCTTTTTCTCCTCCTGTCCCTCCTCAGGTCAGTGACTCCCAGTGAGAAGAAAAGTTGGTGGAAGGAATCAGTTCAGAGGTCAGAGTTCAGAGTTCTTCTGGGTTTGTCATCTGGGCTAGTGATGAAGAGGAGGCTGATGATGATGAGCTTCAACAGCTCTGCAGGGTTCTGGGTCCAGGTACAGGTTCTGGTCCCGGCCCGGCCCGGCTGGCAAGCGACAGAGAGCAGGCGCCCTGCAGCAGCAGAACCGGGTCGTTTACAGGTTCTGCTGCGCGGTGCTGCGGAGGAACAAAGGCTGCTGGGTAAATATTTAGACAGCGTCTAAGAATAGAGGAGGTTCCTCTGGAGGCTTGAAGTCTTGGCACAGATTCGCCCAGAGCGGCGGGCCGGGCCGGGTTTGGTTCGGTCTCTGGAACAACCTGGTTCTGCTTTATGGATCTGCTCAGACTGATAAGAGGAATTATTAAATCTGCTGAGTCACCAGAACAAACAGATGAAGTCATAAAACAGATTTATTAAGGATCCCTTAAGGAGACATGATGAGCTGCAGGAAACGGCTCCGACCCAGAAATTTGTTGACTCTCGGACCCAAATCTTGACCGGACTGGCGGGCCAGAACAGAAACTTTCACATGGACCAACACATCTGCAGGTAGTTGAACTTTCCCACTCACAGAAACCATTTCCTGTCAGAGAGATTAACTGGATCCATCAGGTTTCAGCGGCTGAGTTCAGAGAACCGGAACCAACAAAACAATCGGTGGATCGGTTCTGTTCACCGACATCTGAGGAACGCAGAGAGATGGGAAAAGTAGAACAGATGGATGGATGATGGATGGATGGATGATAGATGGATGATGGATGGATGGATGATGGATGGATGATAGATGGATGGATGATGGATGGATGATAGATGGATGATGGATGATGGATGGATGGATGATGGATGGATGATAGATGGATGATGGATGATAGATGGATGGATGGATGGAGGATGGACGATGGATGGATGATGGATGGATGGATGATGGATGGATGGATGGATGGATGGAGGATGATGGACGATGGATGGATGATGGTGGATGGATGATTGATGGATGATGGATGGATGGATGGATGGAGGATGATGGACGATGGATGGATGATGGTGGATGGATGATTGATGGATGATGGATGATGGATGGATGGATGGATGGACGATGGATGGATGATGGTGGATGGATGATTGATGGATGATTGATGGATGATGGATGGATGGATGGATGGATGGATGATGGATGGATGGATGGATGATTGATGGATGATGGATGGATGGATGGATGGATGGATGGAGGATGATGGATGATGGATGGATGGATGGATGATGGATGGATGGGTTAGGGTTAGGATTAGGTTTGGGGTTGGGGTCAGGGTAAGGGTCAGGGTTTGACCTGTAGATGACATCATGACCATGCATAGCCCCAGCATGCAGTGATGAGAAGCACGTATGAAAGTTACTGTGCATAGAAACAGTGAAAGTGTAGAAGATGGAGCCAGGAGCGGCTACCCGGAGTAAAGAGCCGGCCTGTTGCATCTCCAGCTATTTATAGAGCTGCTTTAAACGAACCTGCAGAGAATCAGCAGATAAGCTTCAGTTTGTTTCCAACTGAAGACGGTTCTGGAAAACCGATCCATAACAAGAGCAGCAGCCACGTCATCATCTAGCAGAAGGAAAACCAGGATCACTAGAAATATTCGCAGAAAACCAGAGGCAAGGTGGCTGTGGATTAGAAAAGGACATCTGTGATGGTGACTTTCCCAGTATGGAGGTCACCGGCCCCTGGGGGCCCCGATAGAGCTCCATCAGAACCCCATCAGGACTTCATCGGACCAGTCCTGTTCTCTGTGGTTTTTGTTTGATCCACTCCACCCCTCGTCACTCAGACACTTTGGTTCTGGTTCTGCTGAAATGTTCTTCCTGTAAAATAGTTTTTTCTTTCCACGGTTGCTGTTTTAGAGTCAATCATTGTGTTTCCATTGACGGTTAAATTGATCAAATTCAAATTCCAATAATGAATTTGTCTGGTGAAAACGGGGCAATTTTTAAACATCTTGATTTTTGATGAAAAGATTTGATGAGGCGACTTCAAAATTGCTGCTTTTCACAGAATTTCAACAGAAACCTTTTTGCATCAGCTTATTGCTGGATACAGTTTGCATCCAGCAGCTTATTGGACAGTACCAGCTGCCGCCACCAGAGGTCTCACAGCATCGCAGTTCCTCGCTCATGGCTTGTCATTGAAAGTATTGAATCCATAATTCTGCTGTGAAATCAACTAAGGTTTCCCAGATTCATTGCATATCAATCACAAAGCCTTAAAACACCGAATGGGATTAAATTTGGCTATATCATCCAGATATTTAACCATAAACTACAGTTCAAAGTTATTGAACAAGTGAACTGGAAGGAGTCAGAGAATCTGGTTTCCCAGCAGAATCTGGTTCTGGAACTGGACCTTCCCTCCACCCCTCACTGGTTTTAATGTTTCTGTCTGGTGGTGTTAAACTGGTTGTGTTCCTGTGGTTCCTCTCCAGACGGTCCAGACCATCCTCCTGGTGGTCACAGGCTTCACCATCTGCTGGATGCCGCACCACATCATCGCCATGTGGGTGGAGTTCGGCACCTACCCGCTGAACGACGCCACTTTTGCGCTCCGCATCGTGTCCCACTGCCTGTCCTACGGGAACTCCTGCATCAACCCCATCCTCTACGCCTTCCTGTCTGAGAACTTCCGCAAAGCCTGCCGCCAGGTGTTCGCCCGCCACCTGCTGTACGCGCCGCCGGCCAACGGGAGAGTGGTTCGATTCCGCATGGACAACTTCTCCACCACGCACTCCAGCACCAACATCTGAAGGAGATGCTGGAGGTCCTGCCGGTCACATGACCAGGACATGTCGCTTTGGTCGGCCTGTGGCCGAAGGAGAACCGAGCAGAGAGAACTGATTTATTTTGTTATTTTATTATCTTACAAACTGAACAATTATTTGATTTTAATGTGTAAAGTTTCTCAGTTTTCTCCTGGACTCCAACTGAGACAAACCAAGTCAGCGGTTTTGGTTCTAATTATTCGTACATTAAAATAAATACATGACATGAATGTTAACACAGAGACTCTGAAGCTGTTAACCATAAATAAAGTTTCTGAAGAAGAATGGATTTTCAGTCTCTCTCAAAGACATTTGAGGGTTCAGATCCAAATCTCAAACCCGACCATGAGGCCAGAAACATCTGGATCCTGATGTTCTGTGGCGACCCGGTGGCTCCAGGTTTCTATCCATAATGTTCTCTGGTCATTCTACCAATTCAGTGAAGCCGATTCCAGAGTTCAGAGGTCATTCAGCGGTTTCTGCCTTCAGGCCAGTGGGTGGGATCCATATGTTTCACAGCAGCAGATGTTTTTCAGGTAAAACTCACCTGCAGGCTCTGCTGGTTGGTTCCAGACCTTGGAGTTGGATCGGCCCGGCCCGGCCCGGCCCGGCCCAGCTCGGCTCGCTTTCAGAGCTTTTCCACCGGCTGTTTTCGGGGCTTTTAGCTTTTAAGGACCTGCTGGTTTTGTGGGGGATGCAAGCTTCGCTCCTGCTCACTGATTGGCTGAGGACAGACAGAAGAAAAACAAAAGATACAAACACCGCCCCGCTGCAGCCGCCCCGCTGCTACAGCAATTTGGGGATTTATCTGTCTGCTTTCTACTATATTTAAAGTTGCATACATACAGTTATGGAGAACTTTGGAAACAAACTCTGCTGTATTTTTATTGCTCAAACACAACATGTGCATTTTCTGAAGATGCTCAGTTTCACATTCCTCAGTTATAAATCACGTCAATATTGTACAGCATGTTGCCTTCATTTGGTTTTATGTTTTATCTAACCCTAGCCTTCTCCGGGTCGGGGGAGACGGGGGGGTGGTCCTGCCCCAAGTGGAGGAGTTCAAGTATCTCTGGGTTCATGAATGAGGGAAGAAGGGAGCGGGAGATCGACAGGCGGATTGGCGCAGCGTCTGCCGTGAAGCGGCGCCGTACCGGTCTGTCGTGGTGAAGAGAGAGCTGAGCCAAACAGCGAAGCTCTCGATTTACCGGTCGATCTACGTTCCTACCCTCATCTATGGTCATGACCGAAAGAACGAGATCTCGGATACAAGCGGCTGAAATGGGTTTCCTCCGTAGGGGGGCTGGGCTCTCCCTTCTTAGGCTGCTGACCCCGCGACCCGACCCCAGAGAAGCGGCAGAAGATGGATGGATGGATGGATTGTTCATTTTTAGTCATAACTCTTCTGGTGCAACCCGACCATCACACACAGCTGATTGAAGCTGTGCCCTCTTGTGGCGAGACAAGGTGTTGCAGTAACTTTTCTCTAAACATCGAGCTTCTAAAAATGTTTACTTTTCATGACTTCTTTAATTTGGTGCAGAGAAATAATCAAACTGACCATCAAATAAATTCATGATTTATTAATAAAATGTGAACAGACATGATGAGCAAACAGATTTTCACACTGAACAATAAAGACAGAAGTAACCAGTATAAGTTAGTGAAGATTTTAGTCTCATCCCAGTTGATCACTGCTGGTGTCCTTTGGTTCTAGTTCTGGTTCTGTCTGAACACTGACACCAGGTCTGTGATGCTGCTGGAGGGGCGGGGCTTCTCCTCTTCCTCATGCCTCTTTGTCCTCTTCGTCGCCTGGTTACTGCTGAGACTTTTCGATCGGAGGCTCGGGTACTTCCTGTCTTCATCCACCAGCACCTCCTCTTCATCAGCGTCTGGTTCAGGAGCCGGAGGCCTGGCTCCCTCCTCTTCATCAGCGCCCTTCATCGTGGGGGGGGTTGGGCTGTGGAGCACCCCCTGCTGGGCGTCTGGAGACAATAAATACCGCATGGCTTTGTCCAGGGGGACAGAGGACACGGCCTGCAGCCGGCTCCTCTGGGCCAGACCGTCAGCGACTGCCGGCCTGCCGTGATGAAGAGGAGAGGCGGCGTGATGAAGAGGAGAGGCGGGGCCACACGACGAGATCAAGATATCCACATTGGACAGAGACTGTGGCCTGTCCCTCAGACTGGAGACGTCCAGACTGGAAGCCAGATCGCCTGAAACCAGAAGGAGGCATTCAGACCGGGTTCCTCGTTGATTCAGAAAGTCAGAACCAGCGCCGCCTTCTGGCCAAAACACAAACTGTTTCAGAAATCACATCTCGTCACAGATTTTAATAACTCAGTTATAAACCAAGTTTAAATATAAAGGAGAGAAATTCAGTTTATGATGCTTGGTGGTGAAACATTAGCTGAGCAATGCTAGCTTCCTCCTGAATATTTCATTTGGAGAGCAAATTAAATCATTTCCTTTTGTAAGAGAAGGATCTGAATCCTGGAACTCCGGAGGGAACTGCAGAGACATTTAACACTGAAAGATAAAACCTGGGATCTAGAACCAAATTCAGTAAAAACCAAGTGCCAGGAGAAACTGGGGGAACCGCAGGGGAACGGGGGCGACGGGGGTAACGGGAGCCTAAAGGGAACAAGGGGAACTGGGAGGAGCCGAGGGGAACCAGATGCAACACAGAAGAAACAGGAGGAACCATGAGGAACTATTAGGGTTAGAGAACCAATTTCAGTAAAAACCAGGAGGAACCGGGAGGAATTGGGAACATCCCACAGCAACACTCACACCTTATGATTCCTTGTTGTTTGGACTTTTAGTTTCTCTGATTTTCTCTTTAAGAACCTTGTGATTGGAAGGTTGCTGGTTCAATTCCTGCTTTATCCTGTTACATGCTGATGTGCTGCTGAGCAAGGCACTGAGCCCCAGGCTGCTCACTGGTCTGTGTATTGAATGCGACTCCAGTGTAAAGAACTTTCAGTGGTCAAAATGATTTGAAAGCACTGTAGAAGTTCAGTCCATTCACCGTTTTTTTTTTTTTTTTTTTTGAATAAAGACTTTATTTTGTTAGTTCTGCATTCAGATTCAGTGATTAACACATTAAGTCAAAAACATCAATTTCCAGTACAACCAAACAACTCAGTTGAACAATAACATCCAAACGATTCGGCGAGCTGGAGTGTTGTGTCCCGGGGTTTCCTAGCCTTCCTTGTGGGTTTTGGTGCATGCACCTGTTTTCCTCCTCCACTAGATGGTGCCGGAGCCTTCCGTCTGAGGGCGTAGATGACGTCACCTGCACACCTGGTTCGAGTTTAGCCCGTCAGCATCAGGCTCAAGAGGGGCGGACTGCCAGTCCTTCGACGCCTGAGTGTTTTACCAGTAACGGTACCTTCGAGCCTCCTAGAGTTTCGCCTCTGTGCTTTCCTCGTCGACTCACCAGTTAGTGACTTCTTCTTGTCGCTCTTCCTGCCCACAGGTGATCCATCGGGACGCCTTGGATCCTCGTAGAGCTGATCCCATCTGGCTTGGTCATCCTGTTTCTCCTCGTGACGCCGTGGAACATACCTACTGGTTGCCCGAGTTCCCAGACTCACCTTCTCCGTGTGTAAACAAGTTCTTCCTGGATTCCCACGACTGGCAGTCCCTCCGCTCCTCCGTCCTCGCTGAACCAGAGCCTACCTGTCCGCCCTCCGCGGTGCTTCGCCCGCTGCTTCCTGGAAACGGTCGAGAGACTCAATCCATCTACACCCACAGAACCACCGAGACCCCGGACATTGCAGACCCCTTCCTAAAGCCTCATTCCAGCGACTCAAAAGTAAGACCAGTCTCGTTTATTCACACATTCCGTTATTCCGACAACACTTGAACTCACCACCCTGCTCTGTCTCCGTAGTGAGCCGTTTGCCTCCCGAACCTGTTTTTCCCCCCCCGTGGATCTGACCCAAACCATTTGGCCAACTCCTGCCGTTCTCAATAAATTCATTACATCTTATTTCACTGCCTTTGTGTTGTGTTCTGCATGTGGGTTTTTGAAAGAACTTTCCATTATGACAGAACACTCAGGCCAACAACTAAGCCCAGCAGACGCAATACGAAGAACCTTGTCCGAACAGCAGTCCATAAGTCACGAATCCGCTTTAAGAAAACTACACACCCTACAGACCGAGACTAACCAGCGCTTAGCAGAATTAACCACATTCCTTCAAGACTCTCTCCCTCAGACCCCGCCTCCAGCTCCTGCACCCGCAGTTCAGCCCGTATTTTCCCAGGTACGACCTCCGGAGCCTGAAAGATTCTCCAGAGATCTGGACAAATGTAAGGGATTTAGTCTACAATGTTTAATAATATTTAATCATTCCCCTCAAGGCTTCTCACATGATGGTGCTAAAATAGCTTATGTCCTTTCCTTATTGTCTGGTCAGGCTTTATTATGGGCTGAGACCCGTTTTCCGGATCCAACTAATTATGGCTGTTCCTATGAAAATTTCCTGATAGTTTAAACAAGTGTTTAGCTCCGACTCCGACAAAACTCATAAATCGCGTGAAATATGGAGCTTAAAACAAGGCAATCAGAGTGCGGCTGTTTTCTCCATTAAGTTCCGTATCCAAGCAGCTGCCACGGGGTGGAATGCAGCTGCATTAAAAAGCGCTTATTTTCACGCCCTGAATGAGTCGTTCAAAGACAAGCTGACCACATTAGATGAACCCGAGACTCTAGAAGAGTTAATCAGGCTTGATAATTGGCTCCGCTCCCGGGCTAGAGAGAGAGGTCGGCGCGAGTTAACTGAGGAGACCCACGGAGGCATCACTTCCGTCCCGGTAGCCTCTCCTCTCTGCGTTCCTCCTGAGCCCGAGCCCATGCAATTAGGGCGAACGCGTCTTACGCCGGAGGAGCGTCAACGTCGAATCTCGGCCCGCCTCTGTATTTACTGTGGTGCCCCTGGTCATTTCCGTGCCTCTTGTCCCCTCCGTTTAAACCTCCAGGTCCGGCAGCAGAGGTGAGGAGGTTGGCGGACCACCTGAATAAGGATTCTCCTCATCTTCTACTGCCTGCCACGATAATCCACGCGACTCAGTCATTTTCGTTATCTGCCCTAGTAGACTCAGGCTGCGAACGAAATCTGTTAGACGAAGTCTTAGTCAAACAAATGGCGGTGGAAACTGTACCGTTACCCATTCCATTAAGAGTCACCGCCTTAGATGGGAGGACACTACACCAGATTACCCATCGGACCGTTCCACTCCACCTGATCGTTTCCGGCAACCACAGTGAGCTTATTTCTTTTTTTGTATTTCCCACCTCCAATTCTCCCATAATTCTAGGGTTCCAGTGGCTCCAACAACATAATCCCCAAGTTAACTGGTCTGACCGACATGTTTCCTCCTGGTCCCGCTTCTGTCATTCATCTTGTCTCCGCTCAGCAGTGCCTCCAGGTCCACCACCGGCTGAGCAGCCAGAGGCTGACCCTATTGATCTGTCCACCATCCCATCTGACTATCACGACCTCGCCAGTGTTTTCAGTAAGTCCAGGGCTCTATCTTTACCACCGCATCACCCTTATGACTGCGCCATCGACCTCCTCCCCGGTGCTCCTTTGCCGTCTAGTCATCTGTATAATATTTCCCGTCCAGAGAGGGAGGCTATGGAAAAATATATTAAGGAGTCTCTCGCTGCCGGGATTATTCGCCCTTCTTCATCACCGCTTGGAGTGGGGTTTTTCTTTGTGGGGAAGAAAGATGGCTCTTTGAGGCCTTGCATAGACTATCGGGGCCTGAACAACATCACCGTTAAAAATGAATATATCTTACCCCTGTTATCATCTGCATTCGAACCCGTTCATGGAGCTACCATTTTTTCAAAACTGGACTTAAGAAATGCCTATCATCTCCTGTGATCTGTGCAGGAGATGAGTGGAAGACTGCATTTAAAACGCCTATCGGACATTTTGAATACCTGGTTATGCCGTTTGGCTTATCCAATGCCCCTGCCTTTTTTCAGGCTCTGGTTAATGACGTTCTCAGAGACTTTTTGAATGTGTTTGTTTGTGTACCTTGACGATATCCTGATTTATTCCAAGTCCATTGAGGAGCACAGACACCAAGTCCGGCAGGTTCTCCAGCGGCTACTCGAGAACAAGTTATATGTGAAAGCTGAAAAGTGTGAGTTTCACCAAACCTCTGTGTCCTTCCTGGGATTCATTCTAGGGGGCGGACAGGTAAGGCCGGCGGAGGAGAAGATCCGGGCGGTCCTGGACTGGCCGACCCCTGAAACCCGAAAGCAGCTTCAACGCTTCCTCGGGTTTGCCAATTTTTATCGCAGATTCATTCGCAACTACAGCCAGACCGCTTTACCGCTCACTGCACTAACCTCTTCCAAGATCCCTTTCCGTTGGACTCCCGAAGCAGAGGCTGCTTTCACTCACCTCAAGCACCTCTTTGCCAACGCCCCGATCCTCATTCAGCCAAACCCATCACGACAATTCATAGTAGAGGTCGATGCATTGGATACAGGAGTAGGGGCAATATTATCTCAAATCTCATCCTCTGACAATGAGACTCATCCCTGTGCCTTTTTCTCTCGCAGATTAACTCCTGAAAGAAATTATGACGTGGGAGACCGGGAACTCCTTGCCATGAAACTAGCCTTGGAGGAATGGAGACATTGGCTGGAGGGAGCTGAATACCCAGTGCTGGTCTGGACCGATCACAGGAACCTGGCTTACCTGCAGTCCGCCAGGAGGTTGAATCCCAGACAGTCACGTTGGTCACTTTTCTTTTCCCGCTTCAATCTCACCATATCCTATCGCCCTGGTTCCCGCAATATAAAGCCTGACGCCCTGTCACGAATCCATTCGCCCGATGACTCCGACAGTCTTCCAGCCACTATTCTTCCACCCAGCTGTACTGTAGCCACACTCACCTGGGAAATAGAAGACATCATCAAGCAAGCCCATCAGTCCGAACCGGCTCCAGACTCCTGCCCACCCAATAGGTTATTCGTCCCGTCCTCCGTCCTCAGCCGTTTCCTTCAATGGATCCACGCCTCCAAGTTTTCTGGTCACCCCGGAGTCAGTCGCACCATTGCCCTGGTTACCAGAAGGTTCTGGTGGCCGTCAGTCCACAAAGACGTCCGTGAGTATGTCCTGGCCTGCACTGTCTGCTCCCGTAAGAAATCATCCCATCAACCTCCCTCTGGCCTCCTTCAACCGCTCCCCACCCCTAAATGCCCCTGGTCCCACATCGCCATAGATTTTGTCACCAGTTTGCCCCCCTCCAAAGGCATGACAACCATCCTATCCATAGTCGACCAATTTTCCAAGGCCTGCCACTTTGTTCCACTACGCAAACTTCCCTCTGCCTTTCAGACTGCTCAGCTTCTCGTGAAGCATGTGTTCCGGCTCCATGGCATTCCCCAGGACATACTCTCGGACCGGGGCCCACAATTCACCTCGCAGGTTTGGCGACATTTCTGTTCTGCGTTAAACGCCAAGGTATCACTCACTTCTGGTTTTCATCCACAGTCCAACGGTCAAACTGAACGCCTCAATCAAGACCTCGAAGCCACCCTCCGCTGTTTCACATCCTCCAACCCTTCAGACTGGTCCCAGTTCCTCCCTTGGGTGGAGTATGCTCACAATTCTCATACATCTGCCGCCACAGGTTTTTCTCCATTCGAAGCATCCATTGGCTACCAACCTCCCTTGCTACCATCCGATGAGAAAACCATTGCTGTCACCTCTGTCCGTCACCACATCCGCCGCTGCCATAAGGTCTGGAACTCCACTATTCACAATCTCAACCGTATCGCAGGACAGGTTAAGCGGCAGGCTGACCGCAAGGGCTCCCGCTCCCATTATTCTCCCGGTCAACAGGTCTGGCTTTCCTCCCATGATATTCCACTGAAATCCATGTCTAAGAAACTCTCTCCTCGTTACATTGGTCCTTTCGAGATTGAAGCTATCATCAACCCAACCACTGTCCGTCTCCGTCTACCCGCCTCCCTCCGCATCCATCCCACCTTTCACGTGTCCCAAATCAAACCCGTCCAGACCAGCACGCTCTGCCCTCCGGAGGAGCGCTCTTGGGTCCCGGGTTCTTATATATTAGATCCGTCGCTCATCTCTGATTATCGTTCCTCGCTGCCCTCCAGTTCGTCTAGGCCGCCAGGTGGCGACCGTTAGGGGGGGGTACTGTTGTGTCCCGGGGTTTCCTAGCCTTCCTTGTGGGTTTTGGTGCATGCACCTGTTTTCCTCCTCCACTAGATGGTGCCGGAGCCTTCCATCTGAGGGCGTAGATGACGTCACCTGCACACCTGGTTCGAGTTTAGCCCGTCAGCATCAGGCTCAAGAGGGGCGGACTGCCAGTCCTTCGACGCCTGAGTGTTTTACCAGTAACGGTACCTCCGAGCCTCCTAGAGTTTCGCCTCTGTGCCTTCCTCGTCGACTCACCAGTTAGTGACTTCTTCTTGTTGCTCTTCCTGCCCACAGGTGATCCATCGGGACGCCCTGGATCCTCGTAGAGCTGATCCCATCTGGCTTGGTCATCCTGTTTCTCCTCGTGACGCCGTGGAACGTACCCACTGGTTGCCCGAGTTCCCAGACTCACCTTCTCCGTGTGTAAACAAGTTCTTCCTGGATTCCCACGACTGGCAGTCCCTCCGCTCCTCCGTCCTCGCTGAACCAGAGCCTACCTGTCCGCCCTCCGCGGTGCTTCGCCTGCTGCTTCCTGGAAACGGACGAGAGACTCAATCCATCTACACCCACAGAACCACCGAGACCCCGGACATTGCAGACCCCTTCCTAAAGCCTCATTCCAGCGACTCTAAAGTAAGACCAGTCTCGTTTATTCACACATTCCGTTATTCCGACAACACTTGAACTCACCACCCTGCTCTGTCTCCGTAGCGAGCCGTTTGCCTCCCGAACCTGTTTTTTCCCCCCTTGGATCTGACCCAAACCATCTGGCCAACTCCTGCAGTTCTCAATAAATTCATTACATCTTATTTCACTGCCTTTGTGTTGTGTTCTGCATGTGGGTTTTGAAAGAACTTCCAATTATGACATGGAGTTCCAAGGGTTTGTTTTTTTTTTTCTCCACCGCTCAGTGGAATATAAAACAGATTACAAATGAAATACAAACTTGATATGAAATAAAGGGAAAATCTTTCTCATGTAACTTTTTCCTGCATCTTAACAGAGATATGCGTTAAATATACCTATAAAATATATACCTGTGTGTTTACATTTGTCTTACTTACTACAATATTAATTGCAAATATATCATCAAAGGGTTCCATCTTTTCTTAAATAAATCAGTGGACATGTTTAGTTTTGCTGTTATTTTCTCCGTTGTATAAACGTTCACTAGTCTCTCTTTCCATTGATTAACAGTAGGGGGTAAAGGTTTATACCAACATACTGTTATTATTTTTTTGGCTACGAGTACAAGGATTCCAAACAAGTACTGTTTTTCTTTACTTAAATTACTTGGGGGTACTCCCGGAACAAAGACCAGGGGGTTCCAATCAATATAAGTGTGCAAAATATTTGAAGTTTCCTCTCTAATTCCCTCCCAAAACTTTTTAATCTTTGAACAATCCCAAAAGACATGAGTGTGATCTCCAACTAGTCCGCACTGTCTCCATCACAAATTTGATTTAGCTTGATCCAATTTTGAAATAATATATGGTGTTATGAAATATCTAACGATTATTTTCCAATAAAATTCTTTCCATGTTGGACTGTTAGTCAGTTTATGTCCATTTACGCAAACTTGCTCCCACTCTTCATCTTCAATCACAACATTCATTTCTAGTTCCCACCTTTCCTTTATCCCAGGAGGTCCCTTCGACAGACATGACTGTAAACATTTGTATAGATTCGACACAGTGTTATCCGATTTATTTTCTTTGGTAATCTTTATGAAGAATAATTCTAAATCAGTAGGTTGTGATTTAAGAGGAGACCATTCGGTATGGGACATCAGGTAACTTCTCAACTGCAAATATCTATAAAAATCAGATGTAGTCAACCTGTACTTCTCCTTAATCTGACTAAATGATTTCAGAATCTCCCCTTCAAACAAGTCATCAATAAAAATTATCTTGTTTTGCCAGATTCTAAATCCTGGATCTTTTTGCCCTGGTATAAAGTCTATTATATCCAAAATTTTTAGAGCTCTAGATATAGATTGAGGAGCTTTCATATTTTTTCTAATCATGCTTAAAAGTCTTTTGTGTGCTTTTCATCCACATATTTGTAATTTTGTACCTGTTCCAGAATTCAGTAGAGCAAAATGCAAAGGACTGTAATGAAAATTTAGGGCATGCGCTTTGTTCCAGTGTCAGCCATGTTGTTTCTTTATTCTGCATTAGCCAATCTACACTTGCAAATAATAGTGCTGCCCAATAATATAATTTTAAATCTGGTACATTAAGACCTCCATACGGCTTACCACTGATCAACTGTGTAAGTTTTATTCTGGCCTTTCTTTTCTGCCAAATAAATGTAGAAATCATTTTTTGCATTTTTTTTAATCTTGTTGTTGGAATCCAAATAGGAAGGGACATAAACAAATACAACAATCTGGGGAGAATATTCATTTTGATTGTTTCAATCCTTCCAAAAAAGGACACGGTAAAATGTCCCATCTTTCTAAGTCCTTTTGAATTTGATCCAATAACTTCCCATAATTTGCTTTGTATAATTTGGAAACATCCGTGGTAATATTGATTCCCAAATATCGAAACCCATTAGGTGACCAGTTGAAATTTACTAATTTGGATAATTCTGAGGGCCAGGTGCCTCTTAGCATCATGGCCTCTGATTTTGATTCATTTACTTTGTATCCTGAGACTACACTGAAGTCCTTCAAACATTTTAAAATATTTGGTATAGAAATTATTGGGTCTCTAATATACAGTATGACATCATCAGCATACAGTGACAGTTTGTGAGTCCTAAAATTATCTGCTATACCTAGGATTGATGGGTCTGTCCTGATTAACTCTGCTAAAGGTTCTATACTGATAGCAAACAAGATCGGTGAAAGGCCGCAACCCTGACGAGTTCCTCTTTTTAAGGGGAAACTTTCTGACATATAACCATTAACACGTACTCTAGAAGTTGGATTGGAATACAGCACCTCAAACCAGCTAATAAAATTTTCATTAAAGCCCATCTTCAATAAGACTTGCTTCAGGAACATCCAATCCACCCGATCGAATGCCTTCTCGGCATCCAGGCCGAGAAGCATTGATGTGTGAGGGTTTTGTTGGCCAATTGAAATTATATTTAGGGTACGCCTGATATTATTTATTCCGAGTCTATTGGGTATAAAGCCCTTCTGATCAGGATTAATAAGTTTATTAATAATCTTTTGTAGTCTTTTGGCCAAGATGCACTTAAAATCTTGACGTCATTGCACAGCAGACTTATTGGTCTATAAGAGGCACATTGTGTGGGGTCTTTACCTTCTTTGTGTATGACCGAGATGATTGCTTCTGCCCATGTTTTAGGTGGATCTTTGGAGCCTAAAGCATGATTAAACACTCTGTATAAGAGTGGGGTAAGCTCAGCCTGAAAGCATTTATAAAATTCTCCTGGAAATCCATCTGCTCCAGGTGATTTATTATTTTTAAGCTTTCCTATAACAGATTTTATTTCTTCTTCGGTAATTGTGCCCACTAATGTTTTAGCCTCCTCGTCGTCAAGTTTGTTAAGATGAATTTGTTGCAAAAATTGCTTAATTTTATCTACTTTGTTGGGAGTGGTCACCGAATTATATAATGTTTGTAGTATTTTGAAAATGCATTTGCAATTTCTTTGGGTTGAGACACTAGTTTTTTGAATGCTGGACATGTAATTTTTTAAACGGTTTGACTTGCCTGCGATTTCCTTAGCTGAAATGCTAAAAGTCTACTTGCTTTGTTTCCCTGCTCATAGTATTTTTGGTTGGCGAAACGTAAAGCGCCCTCTGCTTTGTAAGTTAGTAACTCATTTAAATCCTGTCTACATTTTCTTAGTTTCTGTAATACATTGTCCTTGTTTGTTTTTTTATGTTCAGTTTCAAGTTTCCTAATTTGTTCTCGTAAATTTTCTTGTTTTTTCTCACGTTCATTTTTAATTTTTGAAGAGAATGAAATAATTTTACCCGAGTATGCTTTGGCTGCGTCCCATAGAATAGAAGGGGAAATCTCGTCCCTATCATTAGTATCTACAAAGAAATGAAGTTCGTCTTTTATATATTGAATTGTCTCTGGGTTATTTAAGAGTGATACATTCAACCTCCATAACTTTAAAGGTTTCTCTAGGTCGACATTTAAAGACATTGTCACAGGTCCATGGTCTGAAATAGTTTGAGGTTCAATACGACAATCCACTACTCTGTGGGCCTCCTGTTTGGGAACGCAAAAGAAGTCTATTCTAGAATGGCTTCTGTGAACCTTTGAGAAGTGAGTATAATCTCTGACCTTTGGGTGTTTTGCACGCCATATTTCAACCAGCCCCAGCTCCTCTAGTAGATTCTTCAGCGCATTTGTTTTTGATAATTGATATTTGTGTTCTAATGGAAATGTGTCCATGTAATGACTCAAGACACAATTAAAGTCTCCACCTAAAATAATCACTCCTTTTGAATGTCCCGCTAAAATTTGGGCTAGCTCTTTGAAAAAACCTGGATTATCCTCATTTGGGGCGTAAATATTCATAATTGTTAGAGTGGTTCCTCCAACCGAACCAACAATCATTATCCAGCGGCCTTCTTTATCCTTTAGTACGCTTTCTGCTACAAAGCATAAGGAATTATGACATAGTATTGCTACTCCCCTTTTTTTATAATTTCCATAAGATGCACTAAATATCTGTCCCACCCACTCTCTCTTTAATTTAGCATGTTCTATCTCATTCAAATGAATTTCTTGCAAAAGCCCAATTGTACAATTCAATCTTTTTAATTGCGTTAGGATTTTTTTCCCTTTTAATAGCGTGATTTACTCCATTAATATTGAAAGTAACAATTATCAAAGTCGTCATAATTATGTGAAGACAAAAAATATTTTACTTCCCTTCAGTAGTATATTGATATCTGTGCAAATATATTTAACAATCAAAATCAGCTCGCCGAGAAACAATGAACACAATGAACAAGTAGTCAGATCTTCATCTTCATAGAACTTCCAATTATTCCATGTGCTGCCCTCTTGAATAACACAGGCAGCACACTCCTGGTGTAAAATGGGCAGGGATAGTGGTCTCCCTGGGCGGAGTACACATAGTGTGTAAGCAACAGTCCACATAGTCTCCTATTCTGCTCCGCTTAATGCCCAGTACAAAAAAAAGGAGAGAAAAAAAATAGAATAAAATGAAGCACTCACTGCACACCAACCGATAGTCTAGAAATATTAATATATATTATACCTGCATGTCCTTATTTCTATTCTTAAATGGTCCACCTTTGATTAAAATATCGGCTAAACCGAGGCAGAACCAGGTAAACATTACCGTCTCAACCCTGCTTGTGCTGATCCACTGAGTTCAATATGGCCCCGATGTCCGTGGTGTCCAGACTTGGATCGGCCCTCTCACGTCTCCTCTGGGTCTGCCAATTGTTGCGTAGTAATTCTCTCTCCAGGACGTCCTGCTCATCCACCTCCACTGGGATCCCGAGTTCCTTCAGAGTGGATTGGGCCTCCAGTAAAGAGGGGAAGGTCTTGACACCCTTATCCAGAAACAGTCTAAGTTGAGCCAGGTATGGTGATTGCGCCTTGATGTTGCGCTCCTTCAGTTTTTTAATCACTTCACGCACTTGTTTTCTTTTTCTCTGCACTTCGGTGGAGTAGTCCTGGTCAAAATAAACTTTGTTCCCCCGAAACTCCGCTGCTTCCACGCACGCTGTAGTACCATCTGTTTAACGTTGAAGTCCAAGAAGCGAACTATTATGGATCTCGGTGGTGTTGCCGGTTTCGGCTTCGGGGCTGTGGCTCTGTGAGCTCTCTCAATGCAAATGTCCGTGCAGTCAGGCAGCTTCAGCGCAGATTTAAACAAATTTGTAATGAACGGGATCATCTCTTTTCCTTCTGAATCTTCCTTTATCCCATACACTCTTATATTGTTCCTGCGCACCCTGTTCTCTATATCATCCAATTTAGCAGTTAATCTGGCGTCTTTTTTGAGTAAGTAAGCTAGCACCCTTTCCTGTTGTATGCCTCGATCCTCTGTTACTCACTCTCTCTTCCGCTGTGTTCAGTCTCTCCTACAGTGTATCGATTCTCTTTTCTATTTCTCCAATTGACGCCTCCATCCGGGATTGAGACTCTAAAATGTCTCGTTGTGCGGTTCCAGAGTCTTCTCGAAATTTACGGAGCTCTGTTAGCATTAACAGTTCACTCGCTGTGTCGTTCTGAGTTAAGCTAGCATCTAGTGTTAGCTGTTTTTGTGTCATCTTCGTATCATCGCCTTTCCCCATCTTCTGTTCTCTTCTTGTAGTCTTTTGTGACGAAGTCATTATAATAGTGTCTTCTGGATATATAGGTGGATTTATATTCTTACAACAGGCAAATTAAGAGTTATTTCGATCAGAGCGCAGTCTGCATGCCGGAAGCGGAAGTCCCCCATTCACCGTTTTATTTTGGATCATTTTATCTATCAACTGGTTTGTTTTGTTCAGATCTTTGTGTCCTGCTGCTCTGTGGAGGCCTAAATAAATCTGTACCTGCTGTTTTTCCTCCTGCGGAATTCGCCGTTTCTCTCTCTGGACTCAGACGGACTCTCCTCTCCTCTGCGTCCGTCTGGTCGTCGTGGTCCAGCTGGTACCGGTACAGGCTGCAGCCGTCGACGCTGCCGACGCTGCCGCGCCGCATTGGGCCGGGCGGCTCGAACACCGACGAGCCCCCGCAGCGGGACCGGACCAGCTCGGCCCGGTCCACCCCGGCCAGCTTCTCCAGGGCGTTCATCATCCGGCCGGAGAAATCCTCCAGCTGGGCCAGGCGCAGGTCCACCGTCTGCAGCGACGCCTTCATGGAGCGCTGCCGCTCGTTCACCTCCTCCAGCCGCATCGCCATGTTCTCCACCCTGCAACGCCCACAGACACTCAGCAGCTGAGGGGTCAAAGGTCAACTATCAGCTCAAAGCTACTGCTGTACTGGTGGTCAGAGGTCAGTGGGTGCTGACCTCTCAGCTGTGACTCTGATTCGCTCGTTGTTGGAGGATTGCTTCTCGTCTTCTTTCTCTCTGAAGTATTCCTCCACACATTGTTCCTCGAACTCGTACAGACTCTTTATCTCCTCTGCATTCAGAACCAGCTCTGACGAAGCAAAGCAAATAAATCTGGGTTTTGCAAACTCTTACTGAGGATCAGATGTTGTGATGAAGTTGTAGGTTTAACAAAAAAGAAAAATCAAAACTTAAAAAAGAATAACAGATAACGCAGGGAGCCAGAGAAGAACAAAAAACACATTAATCAGGAAGCCAAAAGACAACAGAGGGAACAAGGAAATCACAGGGAATAATGGAATTAAACAGGAGGAACCAGCAAGGAGGAACTGAGGACGAGGTGCCTAAGTACTGGACGGCGAATGCTGAACAAAGTCCTGGGTTGAGCTAACGGGCTGACAAGCTAACTAGAAAATGAACCTACCAAAAATAAGGAGACATAAGAAAACTAGAGTAACTAAGAAAAAGACTAGAAAGAAGTAATAAACATAACTAGAATCACTAAGGAGGAACTGAAGTAAAACTGGTTCAAGGCAGAACTAATAGAAATTCCCAACACACAGAAAACCTGAAACAAACTGAAAGATCCTGACAGTTTCTGGATCCTCTGCTGTAACTTCACTGAACAAAGACTCAGTTGGTGTTAAAGGAGACCTCCTGACTCTAAAGCTGCTTTTATTCTCCATGAGCCTGATAAACATGCAGTGAACACCATCAAGTCGCTTCCCCTTGTTCTGACTTAAATATTTACCCACTGCATGAAACTTTTTCATGAGTTTTACTTTTAATACAATTGATCTGGAAAAGATAAGGCAATAAGAGACTCTTCACCCTACTGGCCTCTGGGAGGCGCTAGAGGAGCCTCCGGACAGGGGCCACCAGGAACAGCTGTAGTCTGCACACTCAGAGCCTGTTTATGCGCATTCTTACAGTTTTAGCATGTTGTAAATATTTTTGTTATTTTGTAACTACGTTCTTCATGTCATTTAATATTATTATTTTAGTCTTTAAAGTAACAGAATTATACCATATTTTTCTCTGCATCATTTCAAATCTTGAGTCATTTCTTGGACGGCTGCGTTTGAGTAAAAATCGTGTTGATGTGTCGCTGCTCTTAGTGCTGGTGAGGAATTTATCCATCTATCTGTGAACTCACTGGGCACATAAATTACGAGACGACTCCCTGAGAATGACTGAATTTATCTGTTAGTGGTTCTGTGTTCCCGGGCCAGCGTCACGGTTTCTCTACCAGCAGCTGTTTTCTCAGGTCTGACGACCTTCAGGTCCCCGGTGGTTCTTACGGAGCCGGCGTGCGCGGTCGTCCCGCTCCCCCTCCGGCTTTCGCCTGCAGGTGCAGCACAGCCTCTTCAGGGCGATGTAGATGTGGGGGAAGACGATGAGGGGCGGCGGCAGGATGGGGCGGTCGTGGAAGGTCATTATCAGCTGGTATCGCTGGAACTTCCACACCTGGTTGGAGATGGACTTCACCTCAAAGAAGGTGTTGCTGTGGAAGAGACGGTTGCAATAGCAGCAGTGTCTGGAAATGTGTCTGAAACATCTATGCTCCAAATAAAAGCATCTTGTCTGACTGAAAGCAGCCTTCGGCTGAAAACCAGGAACTGATCTGTAGCGTCTGGCTGCTGTCCTCTGTGGATCCCGTTGGACCTGCGACCTGTTGAAGTGTGAACTAACTTGAAGACGGCGATGAGCAGGTTGACCAGGAGGATGTTGGCCACCAGCAGGTAACACGCCATGATGGCCGGAGTCAGCCAGGCTCCAGGAATGCATGGAGGAAGCTTCTTCCCGTCTTCATCATACATGTTGTCTCCACATGGAGCTGAAAACACAGACGGATATGTTAGTGCCTGTTCCTCTACAGTCTTCACGCCTTCATGGCTGGACTGCAGATTCCCAGTTGCAGCTGAAAGCCGATCTGTAATCAGGAGCCTTGTTCTGCTTGTTCTCATCAGAACCATCAGTAACCTGAGTCACTCACCAGAGAGAAGGTGAGTCTCTCTGGACTAGCATCGTTCCATCCGTTGGTCTCTTTCTACCATTATTAGCCCCCTGCATGGCGCCGTGGGTGAACCAGAGGCCTACCTTGCAAACATCTGAGACTATTTAAAGCCTCCATGTAACTTTGAGCTAGAAGGAAGTCAGAGTACCTGGAGAAATTCCCCACATGAACAGGGAGAACAAATTCCACCCAGATAGATGTTGACAATCTGATTCCTTTGAACAGTTCTTTACCAGAACAAAACTCTTTGCTTGCTTATGATGATCTTCACACACAGCTGAAGCTGTTACTAAAGTATTTAATTTAAAATTGGATTAATTTAATTGGTGAATAAATAAAATACATGCAAGGGTCTTTGGGTGTGTTTTGGTTAGGTGTCACGGCGGCTCTGATGCAGGAGGATGAGGAGGGCCACCTTCCTCCTGCATACAGTTACGTCACCATAACCGATAACTGCTGGAGTCTTAATTATTATGACAACAATTTGTGTTTCTGCAAAGAAACTCAGGTTAATGTTTTCCTCAACTGTTTGTTACATTTTGTTTCTATTTTGAAAATAGCACTAAAGTGTTAATACAATTAACACTAAGAATACTTAATATTTATATTTCTATATTTTCCCCTGCCACCTTATTGTGGTGGAGGGTTTCAGTGTCCCACTGATCCTACAAGCTAGGCTGTCTGGGGCTTCATGGCCCTGGTAAGGTCACCCAAGGCAGCCAGGACTTAGGTGAAGAACCAGGCAGAGTGCAACCTGAAGACCCCTTAGGATGAGTGAGACTCTTGGGTTCAGCGTTCCCTCGGTTGGACGCGGGTCACCGGGGCCCCACCCTGGTGCCAGGCATCTCACAAGGGGGAAGCAGTACAGCAGAGACACTCTTTACCGCCAGGGCTGCCCTTTGTCACTGATTCTCAAGGTGTTGAGGGGATCCGATTTGGTGGCCCTAAGATCCATTTCTGCTTTTTGCGGATGATGTGGTCCTATTGGCTTCCTCAGGTCCTGATCTGCAGCTCTCGCTGGAGCGGTTCGCAGCCGAGTGTGAAGCAGCCAGGATGAGGATCAATGCCTCCAAATCCGAGGCCGTGGTCTGGAGCCGGAAAAGGGTAGAGTGCCTTCTCCGGGTCGGGGGGGATGTCCTGCCTCAAGTGGAGGAGTTCAAGTATCTCTGGGCTCATGAATGAGGGAAGAAGGGAGCGGGAGATCGACAGGCGGATTGGTGCAGCATCTGCCGTGAAGCGGCGCTGTACCGGTCCGTCGATCTACGTTCCTACCCTCATCTATGGTCATGAGCTTTGGGTCATGAGCTGGGCTCTCCCTTAGAGAGAGAAGCTCGGTCATCCAGGAGGGACTCAGAGTAGAGCCGCTGCTCCTCCACATCGAGAGGAGCCAGTTGAGGCTCGGGCATCTGGTCAGGATGGACGCCTCCCTGTGAGGAGTTCAGGCCCCACCGGGAGGAGGGGAAGACCAGGACACGCTGGAGGGGCGATGATCCTCGGCTGGCCTGGGAACGCCTTGGGGTTCCCCTGGAGGAGGTGGAAGAAGCTGGGAGAGGGAAATCTGGGCCTCCCTTCTTAGGCTGCTGACCCCGTGACCCGACCCGGATAAAGAGAAGAAGAGGGATGGATGGATTTCTATATTTTATAAAAATATAGAATATTTTTTCTCTAGTATACAAACTGCATTAATAGCCAAGATATAAATTTTTGGGTGAACTTCATCGAAAAGAACCGTTAACATGAAATTATATTGGGGATAAAATGGCTTTAAAATGCAGATCATTTCAGCGATCCTGAAGTAACATTAGTGAAGTCCCATCAGTAATGTTGGCCCAACTAGGATTTGAACCAAAGACCTTCCACCTATGAAGAAACCTAACATTAACGCTTTGAATTTCCTTTTCTCCCACTGAAATGGCTTTTCTGAAATATTCAATTCTGTTTATAATTTGGTGTGAATAAAAGTTTCTGTTTGTGACAAACTTGAATTAGAAATATGGCTGTTGTGTAACTTTTGAACCGGAGCATGAAAATTAACTTCAAAGCCGAACAGCGGGAGGAGGGGCGGAGGTCAGAAATATGCTCTTATTTTGAAAAGCCTGTGTTTGACTGAAGCATAAATTGTCTGGAACAAGCTGATTACATGAAGCAAAGAGTGAATAAGAAGCTTTGGCCACAGTTTGACAGAAAACAGCAGAAATGTTCATATTTGCTTACGGTTAATTTCCATGGCATAAACTGTCCATCAGCAGCAGAGGAGAGGCAGAAGAAACATCATTAACCTGAGACAAACACTAACAAGTCACATCTTCACAAACCAATTTAGATCAAAGTGTCTTCCAGGTGAAAATGAGGCAATGCTGCCACCTGCTGTCCATGTTTGCATTAACATCAAGAATATCTGCAGCTGCCAAATATGTCAGGAGAACTTTGATCAGACGAGGAAGGAAATGTTCAGATTGGCCTGATTTTAGCTGAAACCAGCTGGTGGATAAATCTGGGCTTGTTTGGGTTCATAGTCTGGATTTTTTTTGTTGCTCCGTTTTCTTTAGTCTCTTATTCTGAGATTAGATCAGCTTCTTTACACCCTTTGGTATTTTAGATGGTTTATTCCTTATGTCTAGTTATTCTTTGTTACAGTGAGATTCATTTTGTTTGTTTACTCGCCCTTTGTGCCATTCTGTCTCTCTCTCCTCACCTGCAACCTGTTAGCCAATCAGCTGGCTCCATCGCTCACCTGTCCTCTTCACTGGTTTGTTCCTGCTGCTCCTGAAAACCAGATTCACTGGATCTTCTGATCCCAGTAGATCCAGTGGATCCAGTGGAGCCATTCCTGTCCCTTCCTGACGTCACCCAGCGTTGTCATTATGATGCACAGAGCTGCCGAGCTGTGATTGGCTGATTGGGCTAACAGGTGACTGGAGTTGTGTGTGTGTGTGTGTGTGAGATGTAACTTTAACACTAGATCAGTCTTCAATGTGAAGCCAATGTGACATCATTATATGTAACTGAATTTTCTGTTTTTGACCTGAACTCAAAGACTTTGTTCTTCTGATACTGTTGGAAATATTTACTTAGAAAATTCTCCAGAAACTTTAAGTCCAGCTCAGTTTAAACAATAAAAGATATTTCAGGTTTACTTTACAAACAGGTGAAATTCATTTGCAGGTTTAGAGAATCCATGTGGATTCTCCCAGCTTCCTAATTTCTTTTCGAGATTAACTTCTTTTAAAGGAGATGTTTTCCTCCAGATGCGTCTGTCTGATCTTCTCCTTCGTCACTTTCTCTTTTCGTTCCACTCTTTAGAGAATCCACAGGGATTCTCTAAACCTGCCTATAATCCATGCTGGTTCTGATCTGAACCAGCATGTTGCTACTGCCCCCTGCTGTGCAGAGGAGCAGAACGGCGAGGATGAGTGAGAAGATGAGGTGAGTGTTGGAAGAGAGAAGTGGCAAAGAAGGAGAAGTCTTTATGGACAGAAGCGACATGAGGAGAGCAGCTGGGAGACAGATAGAGACCGGAGGGACCACATGCTCAGGATGGGGAGACTGAGGGAAGATTAACAGATGGCTTACTATGGACGCTAGTCTTACGGTCTATGGAGTCGGCAAACACTTCTCCGTAGATCATCCAGTACGGCATGTAGAAGATGTTCCTAGCCAGGCGCCATGTGGGTTCCTCATCCGGATGGAGGATGGCCTGCCGAGCCACCCCAAAACTCATCAACACCACCAGCATGATGACGACGAAGTACAGCATGTCGATCATCTGGAGACACGAAGGAGACAGACGTCAAAACACGTGAAAAATTTAAAGCTACAAATTCAAAATTCGACTTTATTTAGAGCCGGTTTCACTAGAACCATGAACCGGTTTCAGCCTAGTTCCCTCCAAGAATCCACATCTTCTTGTAATCTTTGAAAGCAGTCTTGATCAACAGCCCTCTGGGGTTTCTGAATGTCTTCTCAGTCCTCTGTGTGGTGTCAGAGCCTTGGTTAAAGGTACACATCACATATCACTGGGTTTTTCGCCTGGCTCCCTACCATCTTGCCGATCATCATGACATAGGGGCCCAGGTACTTGTTGACTCCAAAGATGTCAAGGACTCGGATGTACCAGAAGATGATGTCAACACAGTAGATGACTCGTCCATAGCCCATGGAGGGCTCGCCCTGGAGCCGCAGCAGGAGGCCAAGCAGGAAGACAGAGATGGCCACCAGGTCAGTGATGTTCCAGTAGTCCTCCAACCACACACTGATCTTCTGTTTCAGCTTCCCTGGCTCTGACATGAGGATCTAACAGCAGAAAAACTGTCAGGGTTCTCAGCCAAAGAAACACAGCGGTCATGATCTCACTGAGAAACCCCTACCTGTCTGACTTTCTCCAGCCCCAGGGTGATAATGTAGGAGATGACTATCCACTCCTGCAGAGAGGGCCAGCGTTCCATCTTCACCAGGATGATGTAGTTATAGAGCATGAGGTACACCAGGTATGAGATCTGAAACACAGAGTAAAATTAATCCAATTCTTCAGTTTAGGTGACTCTGACAGGACATAAGGGTCAAATCTGGGAAAAGAAAGTGACCAGAGGAATGAATAACAATCTTCTGACAGTTACAGACTTAAGGTTGTCCACCCACACATCAGACATTGCCCCCCTCTAAAACATGACAAGGCATATTTGGTCCATCCAGTGAGTCTGGAGTCTGGGTTGGTGAGTTCACCAGGATGTTTGTGAAAACCCAAGTGGCACCTTAGTCAAATCTTTGATGAACCTGATTCCTTTTAGTGAAGAAGTAGCTCCACCTTACAGACTCTCAGCCCGACAGAAGATCATTTGGAGCGTAAACATATATTCAGAGCTTTCCCGTTCAGTTTGCTCTCTCTACACCAGAACAGATTAGAGCACTGCCCTCATAGCTCCGCGGCGTCCTGCCAAACGTTGCAGCAAGAGAACTGTGTGTCCAAGAACACAAGAAGTTCTTGACTTCAGGCAGAGACCCATTACCAGTGAATTGAAGCATTTCATGTTATTCTAGTTTTTCACTTTAGAGGAGCTGACTCTCCTTTAGGCTGCTTCATGCTCCGCTCCTCACTCACCGTTAAAGAAACCCAACGGGCCGTCTAATGGATTCTGCGGCTGCTTTGTCTTTATGTGACATCTAACTTCAGTGGTACATAAAAACATATTTTATTCTGAAACCAGAAACAACTTAGTCACTGGATATTTAGTATAACCCCGCTTTCAGTACTCTTGCAATATTCTGCAGAATTGCCATCATAATTTCTCCTAGTCTGATTATGCCTGTGTGCCACTGCAGTCAACACGAGTCCATGGGAAAAGCCCAGTTTCTTCATTTACAAACTCAGCTCAGGTTCTCAAACCTTTGTTGAAAGAGTAAGCACTCCATATATGAGATAAAAACCATGGAATACAAACTGAATGTTTCTGAGTTATGAGAGTCCAGTCACTACCACCAAACATTAATATCAGTTTCTCCCTTCAAGGTGAAGCGAACTCGCCGTGTTGAACCAGAACTTGGTGAAAGGGGCGTTGTAAAACTCGTAGATCTTCCTCCCAATGGGAATCCTCAGGCTCTTCTTCTGGTTCTCTTCTTCATCTCCTTTCTTGGACATTGTGTCGACATTGGAGGCGGCATCCTGAAACCGATAAGCCGTGACTCAAACTGCTTTGATAACAGCATTAACAACATCTACTCTGCTTGATTTGTACCTTGTTGGATTTATTCTCATCTTTAGTTTTCCCAGTAGTGCTTTCTTTTGATGAATGGTGAGAAGTTTCATCTCCAAGTCTGAATTCAAGGAGCAGGATGGCGGGGGGGAAAATGATTCCTAAAATCACCTGAGGACAATTCAAAAAAGACAAAAGGTTAACAAAACTAAGACTCCTTCTACACAGTGTTGAACACAGAAAAATTTGCAAACGTTTAAGAAAAAAGAGTGTAGCACCACTGAAAATGCTGCAGTGGGTCAGCCAGGCCAATGGGTGGCGGTATAACACTATGAGTGGTATAACACTATGAGTGTTATACCGCAAGCAGAATAGAGATTGGACATTGCCTCAGACACATTGGCTCTGGAACCCGCCCGGTTTCAAAAATGATCATTTCTGGTCTCAAAATGCCGGATCTGTGAGGACACACAGTCTGAACGATGACAAACCGGTGGGACACGCCTCACACGGCGTCTGTGAGGATGGGGAATGAGTTATAATGAAGCCTGTATGTGGAAGCACTGCTGGAGTCCCTCAGGTTGTTCTTCAGCTTTTATGTGTGGAAAATGTTTGTTCATGAGAAAAACGGACTGGTGTACGTGCTGCTGTCTGTGTTTCCTGTTGTACCTTCAGGCTGTTGCTCTTGCCCATCCTCAGACAGCCCATCCACATGTCAGTCAGCAGCATCTGGCTGCAGGTGTGAGCGATGAAGTCTCTGTGTTTGGCAGCTACAGCCAGCTTCAGGCAGGTGGAGTTACTCCAGTTCTTCAGCTCATAGGTCAACATCTTCATGGCTGACTGCTCGTCGTGTTTGTATGACTGATCCAGCAGTTCGTAGGCCAGTTGACCAAACTCCCTAAACAGAAACACAGCGGCAGCGTTTCATGTTATGTACAGCAAGGCATTTTTCACAGCATGTTCCTAATAGATCAGCAGACATGAGTCAGCCTGGAGCAGGATGTGGACTTGACCGCTCTCCTGAAACACTGGCTTCATTCAGAACCACAGAACCACTACCAGGAACAGAGCTTGTGGTCCAAACATGGAACCAGAACTGGACCTGCGCGGTGTGGACTCACTTGGAGTTGTTCTCCAGGTCCTGGTAGATGTCGTCCACCAGCTCGCTCTGGGAGGATTCATGGGCCATGGCCTTGTAGAGCTTGCAAGCCACCAGAGCTTTGGCCATGGCCTCTTCACCCCGCTGCCACAGGAACAGCGCCATCTTCTGGCGCTTCATCAGCACAGCCCACACCATGAGCTCATGGAAGGGATACTGGAACCTGCTGACCTCAGGGTCATCCACATCGATGTCCACCTCCTCCTCCTTCTTCTTGTTCTTCTTCCCTTTCCCCTTCGGCCGCGGCTCATCGTCCTACAGACAGAATTCAGAATAGCTGACCGACTCTTCCTCTCTCTCACTGTTTCCCTTTCAGACCGGCAGTGACACATCCTCACCTCCATCCCAAGCAGCTTCAGAGCTTTTGGCTGCAAGACAAAAACATGGAGATGAGCCAACAGATCAGATTGGTCTGGGGTCTGCTGAGGTTCTCCTTCCTCACTCACTCGTTTCAGACCGTACAGGTTGTTGTACAGTGTCCTGAAGTTCTTCCTGGTGTAGTTGCAGCGGTAGGCGCCCCCCATTAGGAACTCCAGAACCAGCCCAATGTCGATCAGAGTTATCTGGTAATCTGGAGGAAGATTACCCTGAAACACACATCAGTCACTTTAGTTAAGAAGGAAATCAATCTGCTGCTCTACCCTTCTCTTTAGACCACAAGGTAACATGTGAAACATCCGCTGCCTGAACAAACCCTCCAAGGGAAACTGGCTCGCTGGATGGTAACAGGCCTCAGATGGTTTGGGGATGACCTTTGACCCTTCCCAGGCTGACAGCAACAGCTGCTTGTGCGAGCTCACTCCTGGTGTTATGTTGGGCTCCAGACTCTGGATGTCACTGCGCGTTAATGTGCGGTTAACGTGCCTTCAGTCTTAGCGGTGTAACAATCGGGAGCTCAGAGGAAGCCAGTGTGTTTGCTCAGTGGGGAAACTGGTCACCAGTAACAGCACTCACCTTCTTCACGTCTCGTACCACAAAGTGCAGCGTATTGGCAGGACCCAGCTTCTGCAGAAACAAAGACAACTGGAGGTTGACCTTTTCCGGTGACTGTGACCCTGAACATTAGTCAAGCCTTAATCCCTGAGTTGGACCATCAGCGACTGTAATCTGAGAGTGGCTGCTGTTGTTTTAAAAGCTTTGCATGTCGTTGGACAGATTAAGGTTAAAACAGCAGCGGCGGAAGAGATGGAGGACAAAACAAAGAGCTTTTGTTCTTAGATTCAATTTGTCTGAATAAAACCTCAATTTGACTCAACAACAGATTTACTGTAAAACTCTCAACATCTAAAAGCTTGTTTAGATGTTGGGGTTAGGGTTGGGGTCAACCCCTGTGGCTTTAAGTGCATTAATTAATATCAATGACCGATCAATAAGCAACGTCCCACTGTGTGTCAGTCGGCCATGTTTCTGCCTGGCGGAGGGTTTCTGGTACATGTTGTTTCCAGATGTTGCCTCACCGTGTTGTACAGCTCTTCCAAGCGCGGGATCGTCAGGAAATGATGGATGTTGACGCCGTTTTCAATCAGGAGCTTCACAAAGTCCACCCGGTCCAGAACCAGAGCGTCCATCATGGCCTGTTCCAGGGAGTTCACCTGTCCAACACATAGGCTTCGTTAGACCGTAGAACCGGCTCTGGGGTTCTGGTGGAACCGGTTCTTGGTTCTAGTGGAACCAGCCCTCAGCTATAGTGGAACTGGCTCTGGGGTTCTGGTGGAACCGGTTCTTGGTTCTAGTGGAACCGGACCTCAGCTATAGTGGAGCTGGCTCTGGGGTTCTGGTGGAACCGGTTCTTGGTTCTAGTGGAACCAGCCCTCAGCTATAGTGGAACTGGCTCTGGGGTTCTGGTGGAACCGGTTCTTGGTTCTAGTGGAACCGGACCTCAGCTATAGTGGAGCTGGCTCTGGGGTTTTGGTGGAACCGGCCCTTAGTTCTAATGGAACCGGTTCTTGGTTCTAGTGGAACCGATTCTTTGGTTCTAGTTGAACTGGTTCTTCGCTTTAGTGGAACCGGCCCTCAGCTATAGTGGAACTGGCTCTGGGGTTCTGGTGGAACCGGTTCTTGGTTCTAGTGGAACTGGTTCTTCGCTTTAGTGGAACCGGCCCTTGGCTCTAGTGGAACTGGCTCTGGGGTTCTGGTGGAACCGGTTCTTGGTTCTAGTGGAACTGGTTCTTCGCTTTAGTGGAACCGGACCTCAGCTATAGTGGAGCTGGCTCTGGGGTTCTGGTGGAACCGGTTCTTGGTTCTAGTGGAACCAGCCCTTGGCTCTAGTGGAACCGAGTCTTTGGTTCTAGTGGAACCGGCCCTCAGCTATAGTGGAACTGGCTCTGGGGTTCTGGTGGAACCGGTTCTTGGTTCTAGTGGAACCGGACCTCAGCTATAGTGGAGCTGGCTCTGGGGTTTTGGTGGAACCGGCCCTTAGTTCTAATGGAACCGGTTCTTGGTTCTAGTGGAACCGATTCTTTGGTTCTAGTTGAACTGGTTCTTCGCTTTAGTGGAACCGGCCCTCAGCTATAGTGGAACTGGCTCTGGGGTTCTGGTGGAACCGGTTCTTGGTTCTAGTGGAACTGGTTCTTCGCTTTAGTGGAACCGGCCCTTGGCTCTAGTGGAACTGGCTCTGGGGTTCTGGTGGAACCGGTTCTTGGTTCTAGTGGAACTGGTTCTTCGCTTTAGTGGAACCGGCCCTCAGCTATAGTGGAACTGGCTCTGGGGTTCTGGTGGAACCGGCCCTTAGTTCTAATGGAACCGGTTCTTGGTTCTAGTGGAACCGATTCTTTGGTTCTAGTGGAACCGATTCTTTGGTACTAGTGGAACTGGTTCTTCGCTTTAGTGGAACCGGCCCTTGGCTTATTGGAACCGGTTCTTGGTTCTAGTGGAACCTCAGCTCTTGTGGAACCGGTTCCGGGTTCTGATGGACCCGTCTCTCTCACCCAGCTGAGCAGCTCCAGTTTCCGCGGGTCGGTTTCCTCTGGCGGTTCCGCTTTGGCTTTCCCTCCTTTGCCTTTCTTTCCTCTGGCTTTTCCTTTTCCGGCCGGTTGGCGCTGCGCCGCCGGACTTTTGGGCCGGTCAGCCGTCGCGGCGCTGACAGGCTGAGAAACAGAGATTCTGAGGTCAGAGATGAGGTCAGACCGACAGACTGAGGATCGCTGAAGTGCTCACGGGCCAGTGCAGGCCATAGACGAAGATCTGGCTCCGAGCGATGTCCACGCGGTTCCAGGCCAGGGCCAGACTCAGCTGGTCGGACGCAGAAGCGTTTGTACCTGAAGACATCGAGACGGTCAGGTTCGCCACGTCTGAGTGAAGAATACCTGCAGTCTTCATCGCCACGGTTACCTTTGAGCAGGGCTGTGAGGATGGACATCTCAATGTCCTGCTGGCCCTCTGAGCCCATCCTGAACACGGTGATCTGCACAGAGACACAACCAGTCAGGACGCACCTTCCGGCTGCTCAGTCAGCTTCTTGCCGAGGACCAGAGCAGCTCCCCCTCAGAATGAGCCAATCACAGAGCAGTTCCATCGCCATGCAGCTGCGGCGCTGCAGGACTGCTGGGAGGAAAGATCTTTACTTCAAAAGGCCTTGAGCTTCATCAGGGTTTCATCAGCAGCAGCACATTCAGGCATCAAATGTTTCAGAACCTGCTGATCTACTGGGATTTTAACCAGCAACTAGGGGACTGAGGAAGAGAAAAGCAGGAAGCCTCACCTGGAGCCAGAGCTGTCAGGTAGAACAGCAGTGGCTCCATGCTGAACTGTTGGACCTTGTTAGAACGGCCCTTAGCGGCAGGTTTAAAGAGGAGTCTTGAGGCAGAGAAACAGTGCAGACCAACCAGGTGTTTAATCTCCAACATCTAACAAACAGACATTCCTGCTTACAGTGGACATGGGTCTCAGCAGCAACCACACCTACTAACCTGCAATATGGCCAACATGCAGGCTTTTATAGTCCCTGGCTGCACTAATTAACAACCCACCAAGAAACATGGTAGGACAAAAATACATATACACCAAACAACCAAATCTTCAACATAATATTAAACACTCTTCATCTTCTAGCAGTCGTTTCATTTCTAAAAATACCTTTCTATAAATATAAATGCAATCATTAAACTTCTAAAATGCATAGTGCTTTGCTCCCCCTGTTCCATCAATATTTGGTCTCTTCCAGAACCTTTAGAAGGTGCTCAGGAATCTTTTAGCCTGAACACCCTGCAGAGGAAGAGACAGAGGTAAGACACAATCTACAAACACATTTTAATGCATTTCAACAGTTACAATACTTCCATTTGTTTGTTTTATTTTAACAGGACACCATCAGTTCCAGCTGAGATGCAACTGCACAAAAACAATAAAATACTTTAATCCGTGTCTGTCTTTTATCCTTCACCACACATCAATAGTGTCTTCATCCAAGTAATGAAAACCTTCATTACATACCTGTTTGGATTAAAGTTGTTCTGAAAGTAAAATGCCTGTTTGAGCTGCCTGAGCTTTGTGAGGTCATGTGATCCTGTTAATCTGACAGCAGATCAGTTTAATGAATTGATGCTCTGATTGTTTTACAAGCTGCTGCAGCTGTTCGGTGGAAGAAGCACGGGATTGTGGGATTAAAGAAATGGACAGAACAATCTCAGTTAAGTGCTGCATGAAATGTAAAACCTTGATCATTATGTTAATGTTGCAGTGAACGGGTCAGAACCGGCTCAGATCCAGGACAGTACGGACTCGTTGTCCCAGAGTCACACGGAGCTGCTAGCTGGATGCTAACCATTAGACAGGCTCCCAGCTTCAGCAAGACATCCAACACTCGGCTGCAGCTGTACAGCTGTGCACACTGTGCTTAGCTTGGGATTTTTCATTTAGTAAAAATAAAATTATTAGAGATATTGGACTTATGTTTTTCCTCCTTTACTGTTAATATTGTGGACAAAAAATGTAAATGGTTCTGTTAAAACATCCTATCTGTGTTGGTGTGGCGGTTTTCAGGAATTGAGGAGCTGGTGGCAAATCCTGATTGCTTCTCCGCTGAGCGACTTTGACATTTGAAGCAGTTTTCCAGAGCGTCGGGGTTAAACCGTTAAATCGAACTGTTTGCCAAAAAGAGTAGAAATTAAACAACTGTGTCCCCCCTGGACGTCTCCGTCCTCCTCCTGCGGATCGCACCGTCCTTTACATTTAGTGAACCAGTGATTCTTGAGAAATGGGACAAAATGGGTTAAAATTTTCCAAAAAATTATTGTAATTATTCCTCAACCTTTTGTATACAAATATGACAAATGTTTTGGAAGGTGCTAAGGTGCAGACTCCCAGTTGCAATTTGTTTTGAAAATTACATTTTTAATGGACCTGACCCAGAACTTTGTCATCACCGTCTAACAAAAATAAATATAAAATGATTTTTTAATGATCCTATTAGTGATATTTACCATTGCTACTAAATGGTAAAATTCTCCTCCTTGTTCATTGGTCCAACAGTGACACCTAGTGGGTAATTTATGCTTTTATTTTGAGGAAGGGTAGATTTCTTCTTCTTGTATTTTGTGATATGCTGCACTTCCTGTTCTTACTAAGCGTGATGAGTCAGCGTTAGATCCTGAAGGAACCCGAAGCAAATCTTTAAAATAGCCCTGGGAAAGCAGAATGAGGTATAAATATGCACAATTGTGATTTGTGATAAGAATTGTTATTTGTTTACTTAAGAAGTAGTGAACTGTGCTTATGAGTTAAATGTATTTGTTTTTCGTATGTGTGAACATTAATATGTTAATTTTATACAAGATTAAGCATGTCCAACAATTATGTGTCCTTTTATTTCATGCTACAGTTCTCATAGTGTCTCATAGATTAAACTGCACCGTTTGAAATTCCCTGTTTATTCCAAGCAGCCGCTGCAGTGAAAACTCATCGCAAAGACCAGATCTTCCTGCAGTGACACCATCCCATCCACTTGCACCAATGATCTCACAAAGGCAAGATAAAGCATGGAATTAAAATGGACAATCACACGAAGAAGCTCACAGCATAACTGAATGGGTGTAGTGTGTCAATGGATAATTAAAAAGTCTTCGGTGAACCAAAGCAGTTGCAGAAAGCAAATAAAATGTCACTTGCAACAGAGAAAACAGATAATCCTGTAGACATGCCACTCAGGTCTAGCTCCAGAGAAAGAAAACTAACAGGAAAAGGCCAAGAGATGCACGTCCAAGAGAACATAAAACGTGAGAAAGCATTCCACAAGATCTATGATTCTTGGAAGTGGGTAGAAAGAGAAACTAGAAAAAAACTAAAGGCTCTCTGCACATGAACTCAATAATTTTGAGGAAATCATTCAAGCAAAGTATGCTGCTGTAAGACTGCAGTACAAACCCATTCTACATAACAGTAACATCACAGCACAGATTATCAAGAAGATGGAAGCTTGTGTTATACTCGCAAAAGAAATTTGTGACCTCATAAACAAACGTATAGAGACTATTGATAAAGATTATAATAGTCATCTTGAGAAAGAAAGAGCAAAACATTAAACAAAGATGAATATGGCTCTATCTTTGGTCACACAAACTGAAACCGGAAGCTCATCGAAATCATCAGAGAGTTCAAGCAGCCATTCCAGCTCATCTCGTACTAATAACAGGCAGATGCATAAGCAGAACTTGCTGATAAAGTGGAGCAATCAAAGGCCACAAATGAAATTCAAGCACAACTCCAAAAATTACAAAAGAAATGGAAACTTAGAGAGTCAAAAATGCTGTCAGAAATTAAACAAAAAGAAGTGGATAACAGCAGCTGGATCAGGAAAGAGCAAAACTGTAGCGGTTACAAGAAGAAAAAGAAATAGCTGCAGCAGCAGCTCGCCTGAGCACATTTGATGAATTTGAACGCTGTGAAATCCATCCATCCATTTTCTTTCACCCTTGTCCCTAATGGGGTCGGGAGTTGCTGGTGCCGGGCGAGAGGCGGGGTCACAGGTCGCCAGTTTGTCACAGGGCAACACAGAAACAAACAGGACAAACAACCATGCACTCTCACACCTAGGAGAATTTGGAAAGACCAATTAACCTGACAGACATGTTTTTGGACTGTGGGAGGAAGCCGGAGAACCCGGAGAGAACCCACGCATGCACAGGGAGAACATGCAGACTCTGTGCAGAAAGACCCCGGGCCGGGAATCGAACCCAGAACCTTCTTGCTGCAAGGCAACAGTGCTACCAACTGCACCACTGTGCAGCCTGCTGTGAAATCAATGTTGAAAATTTGATATTAATTACAGAACTAACTCTTTCTCTCTCTAGAGATAAACCCTGCTTGAATCCAGAAGCTACATCGTTCCGGCCTGACCAATCAGCTCCTGAGGTGACAATAAATCCAGAGTCATCCAATCTAGCTGAAGCAATCGCCAGCTCATTAAGTTTGAGTCGCTTACCAGTCCCTGAACCCACAGTATTCAGTGGGGATCCTTTAAGAATGTTTACTGATTGGAAAATATAATTTATGACTCTTATTGACAGAAAGCCCCTCCCAGCTAGTGAGAAGATGTTTTATCTCAGAAATTATCTTGCTGGAGAAGCAGGCAAAGCTGTTGAAGGTTTCTTTTACCGAGACTCAGAAAGTGCATACATTGGAGCTTGGAAAGTCTTACAGGACAGATATGGGAACCCATTTATTATACAGAAACCTTTTTGTGACAAGCTTGCAAAATGTCCAAAGATCAATGCAAATGACTTACTTGCACTGCATGAGTTTTCTGACTTCCTCCAAGGCTGCAAAGAAGCAATTCCACATGTCAAGGGATTAGCTATCTTCAGTGACTGTGAAGACAACCATAAGTTGCTGAAAAAATTAACTGAATGGGTTGTTCGCAAGTGGGATAGATAGATAGATAGATAGATAGATAGATAGATAGATAGATAGATAGATAGATAGATAGATAGATAGATAGATAGATAGATAGATAGATAGATAGATAGATTACAGACTCAAAGTCCAAATTACATAAAGAAAACAATAATACATAAACAACGGCTCCTAACCATTCAGGAGACAATCATACCAATGTCTCCAGAGTACAGATGTGTATTTTACTGCACTATATTTAACATTTGTCAACAGTAGAATAATTCTACTATTATTAGACTCGTTTACATGATAAATTTACACATAAGTTTTCTTTAAACAGCCATCAAAGTGCTGACGCGAGTGGATACAAACAGTTCACTGGCACTGGTCCATCTGGGCTTATTGAACAAAAGTCTTAATGCATCATTATAAGCCACCTTCAATCTTTGAAGACTGACTTTTTTTTTTAAAGTTGCACCATAAATGAGCAGTATACAGTGATGTACAATATGATCTAAACAAGTTCAATTTCACTTCATCAGAACAGAATCTAAACTTATGGACAAGGATATTTGCCTGAGCATATAATATTCGAACCTCACTGTAAATGTCCTCATCATCAGACAAACGGCCTGTCAACACATGACCGAGGTATTTCACTTCATTTGGTGCATTCAGTAAAGTCCCACGTAGCTTAAAATCAGAAAATACTCAATATTTGTCCTCCTTTGTGCGACAGATCAAGACGATACTTTTTCATGGATTGAATTTAACATCCCCATATGCTGAACAGATATAATTTCTGAAGACCAGCTGAACTTGCACTAAAATCACTAGTTCATCAGCATACATTAAGTGATTAATAATAGTATCACCAACCATGCAGCCAGAATAGTTGTGGACGAACTTGATGAATCAGGTGATTATCCAGATCTTAAATGCTTCACAGAGTTTTTGAGCAAAGAGGCAAAATAGCCTCTAATCCCATCGCCTCACCCCTGTTGGGAAATTTCAAGTTTGCAGATGACAGAACCCCAAAGAGAGCCAAAACTTTCAACACAAATGCACAACAAAAGGGTTTCAGTCATGGGACACAAGATACAAACGACTGTAAACCAAAATCACCGTGCTATGTTTGTAAAGGTGAAGCCCATGGCATCACCAGATGTCCCACTTTTGCCTCAGAGTGTTGAAGACAAAATGACATTCAGACATGAAAATCAGCTCTGCTTTGGGGGCCTTAGAAAAGGTCACGTGACCAAGGATTGTAAGAGATGACACACATGCAATATATACAGACATCATCATCCAACCTGCTTACATGAAGAGAGGAAGGAAAGATCTGTGGAGACAACAACAAAGAGCTCCACTTCCATAGAAGAACATGCAAGCCAAGAAACACAGAGTCCCATACATTAACACAGCATGCTTCTGCCACCACCAGTTTTGTACCAGTACTTGTGTCTTCACTACAAGAGCCACACAGAGAAATACTAACATATGCAATGCTGGACACAGAGTGACTCAACGTTTGTGTTAGAAGATGTAATTAACAGAATGAATGTGGATTACCATCCAACAAAGCTGAAACTCAGTTCTATGACGGCTGACAATCATTGCCAGCAAGAGTGTTCATGGACTACAAGTCTGAGGACTTAACTCTGAGAGTTGCATCACATTAAGCTTATAGCAGAGATTTTATCCCAGTGGACAATATCCCAACAAAACTGCATTAATGTAGCCTCATCTCAGAAATTTGGCAGATAAGTTACCACTCGTTCAAGACTGTGATGTAGGGCTTCTCATTGGATACGACTGTCCAGCTGCTCTAGCTCCACTTGAAGTTATTATAGATGACAAAAACCAACCATTTGCACAGAGATCAGAACTAGGATGGAGTATAATAGGCTCATCAAACCCCCACCTAGACAGACAAGGAAGTCAACCCCAGCCCTAACCCTAACCCTCCTTTGTTAGGAGTACTATGTCACTTCAGGAAAGAGACCATAGCAATAATTTGTGACGTAGAAAGGATGTTTTACCAATTTTCTGTCACTCCTGAATCCAGGAATTATCTTAAATTCCTCTGGTGGAACGGTGGAGATTTGGAGAAAGAACCACAGGAGTACAGAATGGCAGTTCACCTCTTTGGAGCTGCTTCATCTCCAGGATGTGCCAATTTTGGGTTAAAGCATCTGGCACAGCAACACAAGACTAACTATCCTCAAGCAGCCACATTTATTGAGAAAAACTTTTATGTGGATGATGGCTTAGTCAGTGTGCCATCAGTTGAGGAAGCCAAGAAACTGATCATTGAGTCACAAGAGTTGTGTATAAAAGGAGGTTTACAGCTTCATAAATTCAACTCAAACAAGGAAGCTGCTCTCGCCTGCTTGGATTCTTCTGAAGTAGCAGCAGCCATTGAGCCCCATGGTTTGGATCCATCCTCATCGGAGCGTGCACTTGGCATTCAGTGGTTGATAAAAAAATGACACCTTTGTTTTTAACATCGGCTTAAAGGATCAACCTTCAACCCGCCGCAGCTGCTTGTCCATCATTGCTTCGCTTTATGATCCTCTCGGCTTCATTGCTCCATTCAGCCTTAGTGGAAAACTTATTCTTCAAGAGCTTTGTCACAGAGGCATAGGATGGGATGATCTTCTCCCAGAAGATATAAAGCCACGGTGGGAGAAATGGATAAACGATCTACTGAAATTGAAAGAGATCTCGACTCCCAGATGTTATCACCCCCTGACTTTCACAACCTTGTCAGTGTAGAGCTGCACCATTTTTCTGATGCTAGTTGTGTAGGATATGGTGCATGTTCTTACCTGAGATACATAAATGACAAGGATGAAGTCCACTGCAGTCTTGTGATAGCAAAGGCAAGGGTTGGTCCCTCAAAGATCACAAGTATCCCAAGATTAGAACTTGCAGCAGCAGTGATTTCTACAAAGGTCAGTGTTATGCTAAGATGTGAACTTGACCTGAAGATTGATCAAGAATTTTTCTGGACTGACTCACGAGTTATACTAGGGTACATCAATAATGATGCTCGCAGGTTCCACATATTTGTTGCCAACCGTGTTCAACTGATTAGAGATAACAGTGACCCTAATCAGTGGCATTATGTTGAAACCTCAGAAAACCTGGCCGATGCATCCAGAAGTCTTTGTGCTTCAGATATTCATTCGACAAACTGGCTGCAAGGACCCAGGTTTCTTTGGGAGCATGAGTTACAGCTGACACCCAGCACTCCAACAGAATTACTTGTCGGTGATCCTGAAGTAAAGACAATTCAGGTGCAAAAGCAGTAATGACATCCTCAAAACGCCTGAATCAATTTTACTCTTGGACAACACTTCTCAAGGTGGTTGCAAGAATCAAGAGACTGGGTTCAAAGCAACAACATAACGAACATGTGACTGTTGAAGAGCTGCTGAAACAGTGATTAAGGTTGTACAACAACAGACCTTCCCAAGATGAGGTGAAGGTGAAAAAATCATTGCAAACACCAGCACTTTTTTCAGTTTTGGTCCCCACCCTTAGTGTGGGTGGGAGATTAAAGCAGTCATCTCTCTGTCTTAAAGTCAAACACCCAGATACTACCCAACAACAGTCATATTACCAAGCTGATTGTGTCCCACTACCATGCTAAGACATGCCATCAGGCTCGAGACCAGACCCCAATGGAGCTTAGAACCAATGGATTCTGGGTCATTGGTGGGAGTAAGTTGGTGGCCACGCTGATACGCGATTGTGTGTTTCGCAGAAAACTTAGGCAGCCAACGGAAAAGCAGAGAATGGCTGACCTTCCTAAAGACAGTGTCGAATCCTCTGCACCTTTCATGTATAGTGGCATGGACTGTTTTGGCCCTTTCATTGTGAAAAAAGCCTGCAAAGAATGCAAAAGATATGGCCTAATTTCACGTCTCTATTCGAGAGCTGTCCATATCGAAATGCTCAAAGACTTGTCAGCTGACTCTTTCATAAATGCACTGAGATGCATTGTCAGCATTAGAGGAGCTGTACGACAACTGCACTGTGATCAAGGCTCTAATTTTGTTGGTGCCAGGAACGAGTTCACACAAGCACTGAAACAATGTGACACTAAGTTACTAGAAGTTTTCTTGATGGACAAACAGTGTGAATTTGTTTTCAATTCCCTCTCTGCCAGTCATGCAGGTGGCATCTGGGAAAGACAGATCAGAACCATCAGAAAGGTGTTGAATGCTACCTTTGCACAATGCTCAGGCTGACTCAATGACGCCTCCCTCAGGACATTGCTATACGAGGCCATGGCTATTGTCAACAATAGCCCACTCACAGTGGACAGAATCAATGATCCTTGGTGTTATGGTTTGGAGCCCATAACACCAAACCATCTCATTATGATGAGATCTAAGGGTGCTCTCCCTCTCCGTGGAGTGTTTGTCAAAGAGGACCTATATGCCACAAGGAGGTGGAGGAGAGTGCAGTATCTCATTGAACAATTCTGGAGTTGCTGGAAAAGGGAATATTTGTTGAACATTTCCATGAGACAGAAATGGCACTCAGCTCAGCGCAACCTCAAGACAGAGGACATTATCATTATCAAAGACGATAACCTTCCAAGAAATCAGTGGCAACTAGGACGAGTGGTTGAAACTGTTCAAGACAGTGATGGATTGGTCCGCAGAGTCAAAGTTCAAGTCGGAGAGCAAAAGTCAAATTCCTCTTCTAAACCCTCAGTTATTGAGAGGCCAATCCAGAAATTGGTTCTTCTTTTGGAAAATTGATGAGAACAGATGAACAACTTTTGTACAGTTCATTTACTCCATGATAGTTTCATGCAAACATATTTAGTAGAGTCAAGAAATCCTGTTCAATTAATTTACACTTTATGTTTTACTTTGTTCATTCATTCATTCATTGTGACAGAATTTGGTGAGAGTGTAAATAGCTACTAAATGGTAAAATTCTCCTTCTTATTCATTGGTCCAACAGTGACACCTAGTGGGTAATTTATGCTTTTATTTTGAAGAAGGGCAGATTTCTTCTTTGTGTATTTTCTTCGTGTATTTTGTGATATGCTGCACTTTCTGTTCTTACTAAGCGTAATGAGTCAGCGTTAGATCCTGAAGGAACCCGAAGCAAATCTTTAAAATAGCCCTGGGAAAGCAGAATGAGGTATAAATATGCACAATTGTGATTTGTGATAAGAATTGTTATTTGTTTACTTAAGAAGTAGTAGAACATCATTGGTTTATTTGTTTAAAAATGAAACTGTGCTCATGAGTTAAATGTATTTGTTTTTCGTATGTGTGAACATTAATATGTTAATTTTATACAAGAGTTAAGCATGTCCAACAATTATGTGTCCTTTTATTTCATGCTACAGTTCTCATAGTGTCTCATAGATTAAACTGCACCATTTGAAATTTCCTGCGTCTGCCTGTTTATTCCAAGTGGCCGCTACATGCCAAACTGATGAAGATCCCCGTCGTCAGGTCAGGGGTTGATGGTGCATCAGAAGGAACTCTAGGTGTGGACCTGCAGGCAATGGCACAAAAAGAGGAGCCACGGGGGGGGGCGCGGATCCCCTGTCCATCGGAGACTGTCCACTGTCTCCGGTGTACAGTCTCTACCGGCTCCGATGGAGAGGATGAAGGAACTGGAGAAGCCTCACTCGGAGTCAGCTGGTGATGGGTGTCCCACGAAGACGGGCCGACCTGAGTCGGGGCCGGTGCTGGTCTTCTCTGGATGCACCCACTGAAAGGGAAGCTGCAGTAGATGCCAGAGTCGTAAATGGCAGAGAAGAAGCTGGAGACTCTGAGGACGGCACAGAGCAGTGCCTCGGGGCCAAGATCGGTGGCAGCACGGAGAAGTGTTGGCTTGCGAGGCATCTGGGGAGTTGGCCAGCAGATCTAAGCTGGATGGCTATTCCGGTGAAGATCTTGAAAGCGTCGAAGATGGCGGGGTCCGGTTTCAGGGGATGGGTTCGCCAACCTCGAACCCCACGGAAGTTCCCGGTCCTGTTGTGCCATTTGCTCGGCCTGCCGGGCAAAGTACTCGAATAAGGTTATCACCTCTGCCCTGGTGTACTTCTTCGGGGCTCTCCGTCTTGGTCGGATCCTTCTGTCATGTCTCACCATCATTTGGACGAGGAAGATCGAGCGGAGCCCAGGTAAGCAGTAAATGAGGTACTTTATTTCTTAAACTGGCAAGCTTCCACAGGCACCAGTGCAGACATGAGCAACACAGAGGATCCAGCAAAAAAACAGAGACAGAGATGAACTTAAATATACCGGTAACACTTTATTTGACGGGTTGTGTATAAGACTGTCATGACACCGTCATAAACATGACATAACACCTGTCATGAACATAAGTCTTCATGAATATTTATGAATGTTGTCATAGTGTCACTCAGTAAATCGTGACACTTTAAATACAAAGTTGACATTATTCAAAATGTCTTCATGACAACTTGACATTAGCCAAGAAATCATGATCTGACATAAGTTTGTTATAAAAATATTACTGATTAAACTTTAGCTTTAATAACATAAAGCAACATAATTTTTAAAGTTTAATTAAGTTGTCATAACGAAGACATTTTGAATAATGTCAACTTTGTATTTAAAGTGTCATGATTTACCGAATGACACTTTATGACAACATTCATAAATATTCATGAAGACTTACTCATGTTCATGACAGGTGTTATGTCATGTTTACGACGGTGTCATGACAGTCTTATTCACAACCGTCAAATAAAGTGTTACCAATATGCCCAGAGAAAATGATCAAGAAATCAAAAATAGCTGCGTCAATTAACGCCCAGGCGGAGGGAATTAAAGAGAAAACTCAAGACCAAAACTTGGATCATGACACTAAGGTTAAAGGATACGACACGTTAGAGGGGAACGCTCTTTTAGGGTGTAGCTTAGCTAGAAGTTATTAAAAGGATTTACAAATTGTTGCTTGATGCCATTTTGTTCTGCTAGCCCTTAAGGATAACATGAATTATGTACCAGCTGTATTTTGGTATTAATAAATAGAATTTAGGAATTCAGCTCACTGACTCTTCTTCAACCTCATACATCGAGAACTTAGCTTGGAGAAAGGATAATTCTCCACACTATGCAGACATATAAGTATGTGTCTGTATGCGAGTTTGTCGCGTTGTGCACATTAGGCCTTATGTGGATCAGATCCTCTGTTTTTGTGGGCTGTGGGCTTTGTGTTCTTGTCTTCTAATTTTGTGGGTTTGCCGGTTTTACGATGCGTGTTGGTGATGTGTGTCTTGTGCAGAAATAGTTTTGTGTATACCCTCTGATAAAGTCCTGCTGTAGCAGACCACTGTTTCAGTACAAATGACCATGCCAGGGTGTTTTTCTTGGATTGCTGATACACATGGGAAGTGAGGACTGAACCATGTGAAAACTGAAAACATTCCTACTGATTTTGTTAAGATGGTGTCAGAATCAGCAGAGAACCTGGGGGAGGGGTGTGATCTATTTTCTGTGTGAACAGGACAGGAAAAAGGGTTTCTGATGTCAGGAGGATGAATGATGATAGACAGGGTGATAAGAAGGAGATTTATTGTTGCAGCGATGAAGGGACTGAACAGGACAATGCGGCCATTACAACAGGTAGAGCTTTGCTGTCCTACCAAAGCCTTCTTCTTCATGCACTCCATCACCATCTGGAAGATCTGCTGTGCCTGGCTGCGGCTATAGTTGAAAGTTTTCTGGATGGTGACCAGGAGCTGATCTTTGACACTCTCATTCACCAGCCTACAGAGGTAGAACAGGACACTGAGGAGAAACAGAAGGTATGTTGACATCCTGAGATAATTTTGTGTCTGAGAATACAGCAGTCTCTCAGATGTGCAGCTTAAAATGGAGGTTTCTCATGGGACTGACAAGATGAATGGTTTCCAGCATCATATAAGGGGACATAGGGCAGGAATCAGTAACTAATAACAATTTTTAAAGGGTGGAAAGCCCAGCTGTGGTGATGTGTGTGAGTAGAACCAGAGGTCGACTCCTGAGATCTGCAGGAGTTCCTCACTGATAGGCATGATTCCCCCTGATTCGGTGGTTGTGCATAAAATCCTTTGCTGTCCACCTAAGGTTGTGTCTGAACAGCCTTTAAGCATCATCACACATGTACCTTGAAAATGACCACCAACAAATACACCAAAGCAGCAGAGATTTTCTCACCCATCCTCTTCGCAGTATCTATGAGCAAAGGAGATGATGTCAGAGGCCCGGCCGCTGCCGTCACAAACCACAACCGGGACAGGTGGTTCCTCCTTCAAACTCTCCAGCACAATAGAGATGACATTAGGACCCCCCTCTAGGATCAGGCAGACCACGGGGACACCCTGGCCCAAACCTGGCAACACAGCAAAGCGCCTGTCAGGATGACCGACGCCAGCCTCCCAAAGCTACGCTCAGACTCAGACAGGAGGAGAAAAGGGACTCTCATGAAACTAAAGACGAAGTAATGGAGGATTGTTGGTGAAAACAAGATCTGATTGTAGAAGGTCTGACCAGTAAGTATAAACATTTTATCAGATTTTTGTGCCTTCCAGGAACAGAAGACTTTACAGCTGCCCATGGCAAACAAAATGTCTTTTTCTACGATGTTGTGATTGTATCTGTGTTTTATTCTATGGTTGGAGAACCAAAGGAAAGGCTTTTTCTTACTTTTTATCTCTGAGGCAATGTAAACATGACCCTTTAAGCACATTCAAAAACTCCAGCTTTTTACTTCTTGTTCTGTGGACATTAGATCATAACACAAAGGAGGTTGAGTAGTTTCACTGATTTCCTGACATTGGATTGAGAGACTCTAGAACCTTCCTTTGGTTTTGTTTGGTTGGCTTTATGTTGATGGGTTTGTTCTGTCTCCGTCTGGAGGGTTGGACTCTCGTTTGGGTTTGCCTGGTTCTGTGGGAGTTGAAGGAAGGGGTGACAGCTGCCTTACAGACACCTCCAGGCGTAGGATGACAAAGGGAAACCCGCAGGTCACCCGATCAGTCACATGAGTAGAGGAGACTTAGCAGACCAGGGACGGGCTGCTGCAGGGTCACATGACTCACGTGTGTTGATCTTCTGCAGGGAGACATGTTTCTCCAGCTGCCGGCGGAGGCGGACCTCAGCTCCATATTTGCCGGTAGTGCCATTGTCGGATAGGATGAAGTGAGAGTGGCTGCTGTTCAGGACCGACAGCTTGCTGAGCGGGTTGGACATGGTCTGGTAGGGGCGTGTCACCTGAAACACAGCAGCAGGCTTCCATTAGAGGTCATCATGGTGACATAAACATCATCAATAACAATGAATTAAACACTTTCACAGATCAATGAACTTTCCCAACTGAGGATAAGGGTCCAAACACAGATGGAGCAACCGATCTTTCTTCTCTTCGACAGACCAGAGCAACAGATCACAGCATCATCACCCTGGCCATCTACACAACTCCTGGTCCATTGTTCCCTCATAACCTCTTAAACTCCAGCTCATGACTCTTATCCTGGTCACTTCAAACTCAGCTGTTAGCTTCTGGAGTGCATACTAAAGATGCCAACATCCCAACCAAAGACCAAGCCCGAGGTTCTCCAGGTCTTCTTCCTGAAGGTACCTTAAGATCTGGTCCATTAACTCCTGACAGAGGGCTGCCATGCTTCATCCTCCACAATGTGCCAGGAATCTGGACCTAGCTAACGAGGGAATGGAAGGAGCCGCACAGTACCTCCTACTCCTCCAATGATACCCTAAGAGCCACTAGCTCATGTCCTCTACAACCCCAACAAAGCTGGAACCAAATGAACAAAAGGTGAAGAGAATCCCTTCACCAATAGAAATGAATAGACCACTAGACATCAGGAGATATCACAGCCAATGTCATTCATGACTGTCTACTAACAGCCAATCAGAGCAAGGTACCACCAGGCAAATCCACCACTGAGTAAACAAAGGCAGAAGCTCAGAGAAGCTCTGGACTTGTCCACCTGATTTAATTAGACTCTTCTTACGTCTTTCCCAATCAGGTCCTCTTTGTTTTCGACAATTCCCCAGGGTGCGATGCCGATGGCGCAGACCTTTCCTCTGGACTTGGATGAATGATCTTTGAGAGCGTCTCCAACATGTCGAATCACCCCTGCAACAGCAGACGAAGGGAGCTCAGCAGAATCAGAGTTAATATGAACACACTTCTCTCTTGGTTTGGTTCTGCTGTAATCAGTTCATCAGGTTCTCATCCTGGATATTTGTGGCTGTGACAAGCACAGTGATGGTTATTAGTCTATTGGAGCCAAGTGTTGCACCTGTGCTGACTCCTCCTGTGAAGATCCAGGCTCCGGTGGTGACTGCGGCCTTGATCAGCCCCCTCCCAAAGACCTGCTTCAGTTTGGGGGGCAGGTCGAAGTTCTGCAGTCCCCCATGGACGGAGATGAGCAGCGTAGGCAGCTCCAGCTGCCACTCCTTGACCATCAGGTGGAGCAGAGAGTCTGGCTTGGAGTCATAGGAGACCCTGATGTACTGCAGGACAGAGACAGCATGAAGGGGAGAGAATCAGTCTGAGCTGCTACCATCATCCTAGTAACCTGGTCTGCTCTGTGTTACCATGGCCTTGTTGACGTGTCCTCCGCCCTGGAACTCCAGGACTCCATAGGCGTCTGTGGAAAAGGTCTGGGTGTGTTTCAGGATGCTCCATCTCTCTGCAGGCTGGACATCCAACTGAACCAGCTGGCCTGTCTCCTCCACTGCCCCTGCAGGGATAGGGGGGTGCTGCGCCACCAGCTGGCCACAGCTGCACCTACACAGCAGGAAGAAGACATCCACTTTACCTCACACTAAAGGCAAGTTTATTTATGAAGGACCATCATGCAAAAGAAAACTCACTGTGTCTCACTGACCGGAGATTTGATTTTAAAACAAAAACCAACTAAAACAGAATAAAAACGTCCTTCCAGAGATTATTATGCCTGTAAGAGAAGAGCTGACTGTCTTCGACCTTCAACCCCTCATTAATGATCAAGGAAACACAGCACTAGTGTCATAAAATGGTGGTGTTGAGGAGGCGATGAGGCAGACGCTGGAGCCCCAGGTAAGGCGAGTTGTGGAAGTTTAATAACTGATAATGTCCAGAAAACAAACAGTCGACAAACAAGTCCTCGGCCAGGCAGCACGGCTGAGCGGAAGCCAGGGTTCACACCGGTAGCAACAGGTCAAACAGGTGGAATACAACGACAAATTAGACAATGTTAGACGATAGACAAGGACCCGACGAGGAACAAAGGACACTGGAGGGATTAAATACACAGAGGGTAATCAGGGGAACAAGACACACCTGGGAGCAATCACTGGGAAGACAGGACAACGAGGAGACTCAGATAAACACAACAGGAAAACTCGGATCATAACAACTAGTCTTTGACTGAAACCTGAAGTCAGTTCGACTGCATCATTGACTCTTCAGTCCGCTTCAACCCGACTCCAGTCCATTTGCCTATGAAATCCGGTCCAGTCGGTATGAATCCTAACCGACCTCTGACCTCTGCTCCTCCAGACCTCGGTCTGGGTTTGGTTGAAGTGAACTCTAGTTCGGTTTGACTGTTAACACCAAGTGGCTCAGAGGCTCCAAAAGCAGGAAGTGGATTACAGTGCAGGGCATTCTGGGTAAATATAACCAAAGCTAACATGCTAGCCTAGCGCTAGCAGCAGAAATGGCTCCTGGTCTTTAGCTTAAAGAGAAATCCTCCAACACTAAAATCTGACGCCTCCATCTTGTTTCCATCTGGTGAAAAAGGAAGTTGTTCTCAGCGTCTTCAGAGGTTTTTGTTTCCTTCAGTGGTTGTTGGTGCAGCGCCCCCACAGGCCAGGAGGGGAACAGGTTGGTTTGGGTCAGAACCGCAGCAGCTGGAGGTGGAGCAGACATTTTCAGATTTTAGCTTCCCTGCTTTGCTCCACCTTCAGAAAATCTCTGAATATGAGAAGCTGCTCTGCTTTGTCCAGGACTGATTTCTTTAGAGTCACATGACTGAAACTCAGACCTGGTCAGCTGACCGCCTTGCTCAACGTACCAGAGCTTCTCTACATCAACAATATAACAGAGATCTGTGCATCGTTTCACCTGCTGGCATCTTTGCTGGGAATGATCTGGATGCATTCTCTCTTCTGGAAGGTTCTCTCGATCCACGCTCTGTGAACCTGCAGCAGGAAACACCAAGCAGAGTTTAAGGTGTTGCTGCTCTAAGACTCACTAAGGCTGGATATAATAACTACTGTTTATTTATAAAGCACTTCTCACAGATATAAGATCCAAACGTTAATACAGAAAAAAAAATCAAGACAACAAAAACTACGAAAATAAATGTTTTAAGTTGGTTTTTAAAATCCTCCACAGAGTCGACAAAACGAAGCTTCTTGCTTAGTGATCCCAATCACTAAACAAACTGGTCCCAGTCATGGACTGAAATGCCTCTTTAGGTTTCAGCCACTACGTTTGGCAGAGAAGGCCGAGGGCAGCAGAGTTCAGCAGCTGACTCAGCCAATCAGGAGCCTGGCTAGTTAAAGCCGTTGTCAAGGTGATAGGAAGCACAAATAATTTCCTCTAAATCAGCTCTGGAGGCCATGTTTTGTATTTTGGAAATGTTTCTTTAATGAAACAAGAACAGGAATTATCTGGAGTTTGACCTGGAATTTATCTGCTTCGCCAGGAGGCGACTGACTGATTTCAGGTAACTGGGAGTTTGTATCACAGTCTTACTGGTTTTTTAAAACCAGAATGTTACTGGAGAGCCAATCAGTGAAACTAAAGACAGAAACTGATCTGCTGGTCTTTGTTTTGCTGTAAAACTTAAATAACAGGAACACCAGAGTTCCTCCTGCATGGGGTCAGGTTAATTTCTGGGAGTTTAAGGGTTTTTTCCATTCCTCCAGTCAGTAAAAAACACAGAAATTGGCCCTTTAAATCCACATGCTCCTCAACGACTGCGTGTGTGTGTGTGTGTGTGTGTGTGTGTGTATATACCAGGTTTTCATATCGTAATGGGAACCTATTTTTGTCTACAATGTAGGATTATGGGGACCACTGCTCCTTGTGGGGACATGTTCTTGGTCCCCATGAGGGAAATTGTTGTTTTTGGGTTAATGGTTAGATCTGTGCTAGTTAGGTGGAGGACAAAGGTTAAGGTAAGGGTTACGGTTATTGTAAGGCTTAGGCTGTAGAAATGAATGGAAGTCAATGTTAAGTCCCCACAAGTGGGGTGCAAACATGACTGTGTGTGCGTGGGTGTGTCTTCCCAAATTTCCACTTTGTTAAATTAATGGATTACTGTCTGAGTGGAACATGAGATGCAGTGTGATTGTCTGTTTCATGTGCACAGAAATCATCATCATCACACGGTGGAGGAGTGACTCAACAACTGCAAAATAAAGGAAAAAAAAAAGAGATTAATCTTCAGTGAAATTGAACAAAATTACATTTTTATTCTTATTTTTCAGCTAATTTTTTGGATTTTTTTATATCTTCTGATTGTTGTTGAGAACAAAAACATTTTGCTCTCTTCCTCCTGGTTGGAGCTGGACTTGTGACTCAGAGTTTTGTGACCCATTTGGTTCGAACAGTTTCAGCTCTGACTGAACCTGCAGATATGGAGACGCTCCTCAGCCGAGGAAGCTGCTGAGGAAGAGGAGGACCAGGTGGAACCTCAGGTTCAATAAACCAGTTCGCGCCATCTGGACTAAACAGTTTGACATAGAGAACCTCTGGAGAACTTCAGAGAATTTCAGCAGAACTCCAGTGAAGGTCCAATAATGTGACCAGATCAGAAGGAAACTGAATCAAGAGACAACGAGCCCAGATGATTTCTGAGATTTGTCAGTCCCAGTTTGTTGGCTAATTGGGGGCACCGAGACATTTCTCAGCGTGCTGCTGTTCTGTTTATCTGTGCTACCCGTCAATCCGTCCTACCTGTGTAAGTTTTGTTTCATGTTATTTCATCACAGGTTACGGTAATCTTTATTTCATTTATTTTATGCCAGGCTTTCATTAAGCTGCTGCATTACTTCATGTTTTTACTTTACATAACGGGCAGCTTCAGTTCGCAATCTGCAAAGTCTTTCCTACTGTTAACAAGTCATTGTTTGGCGGTTAATTAGGACAAAATACATTGGTTTTTTTGGGCTATATTGTCCCTATATTTTAAAATATTTTAGTTTAATTACACTCTTTTTTATTATTTAACTTTGTTAAATAGATGTTAGCGATGCTATGTGGGATTGAAGCTGTGTAATGTCTGGTCCAAACCGTCTCCAGAAGATGCAGAGACTGTTCCATCTCTGCATCTTCTGACAGTCTGGTCTCTCAGCAGCGTCTTACCCTCTGGGATCCAGAAGACACGCTGCGCTTGATGGACGAGCGTTTCACTGACCCATCGGTTCCTCTGCGTCCTCTACTGTCCATCACAACATCACAGTTCCTGCAACAGCATCCTGAATGTCCAGTGTCCTCCTGCCTGTCCTTTCTGTCCTCAGCTCAGCGTTTCGCTCTCTAATCTGGATTAGCGGCGCTGCGGGTCGGGCTTTTTACCAGATCAGAGGAAGTTCTTCTGGATGAAAACACAATTATTTTCATATTTCCTTCAGTCAGGAAATTTAGAAGCTAACAGCACCACCTGCTGGCTTAAGAATAATAACGTACAATAACCCCAGATAGCAAAAACAGAGTGAAACAACATTAGGCAGAAACATTGAATCTACGTTGAAGCCTGACATTGAAACAAAATTGAAAGCAGTTGGTGACTCTCATGTTGAATCAAAGTTTCTGTGGGGATTTGGTTTTCTGTGTGTCAATTAAGTTCCTTTGTTGTCTCATCGGCCCCTGATTGTTCCCAACTGTCTTTTGTTTACCTTGATTACCTTCCCTGTGTATTTATACCCACCTGTGTCTCTCTTTCTGTCTCAGGTCCTTGTCATTTCTGTTATGTCATTGTCAGAAGTCTGGTCTTGTTTTTGTTCATTGTACCAGTTGCTACCAGCGTTTGACCTCCTTGCTTCTACTGACCTGTGCTACCTGGATTATAAACCATCATTTATAGCCTGGGTTAGCCAGTTTCAACCATAACTGACTTTGTATCAATGTTGATTGAATCATCATCTGAATGTGTATCTACATGATCTACATATTGAATAAAAAGTTAAGGAATCAATGTTCATTCATGTACATGTTTGCTCTGATAGTTCTACATCATAACATACCATTAAAAGTTTCTTCACTGGTGTCTTTTTGGCAGACGATGGTGTCATGTCATTCATAATTATCTTCCATTACAATATTTCCAAAAATGTGTTTACACAAGCTTAAAAATGACATGGCATTCATATAACATTTTATTTAAGAAAACAGGCATAGATCTGTAAACATATTTGACTCCTTTTTGACTGTCAGAACAACAGTCTATTGTCCAGGAGGTTCGGCCTTGTACTGTTTGAACCAGGAAACAGGATAAGTTGGGCTAACCCGAGTTTGACTGGTTGGCGACTCTTTGGTTCCTTGATGCCTTCCTCTCATTCTGACGCCTAATGAAGCCACTTATTGACAGTTTTGCACTAGTGAAAAATAAATACAGTAAGTATGTTAAATTTTAGTATACTTGAGCATACTTTAAGTCAGACTAATCATGAGGATACTTTAAGGTCACTTAGGATTAGTTAACTTACAGTGTGCTATTTTGGAACAACTAATTTTGTGTTTAGTGTATTTCATTAAAATACACTAAACACAATTTAAAGTGTACTTTCACATACTTTTTTGGAACAATTGAAGTTACACTTAGTATACATTAAGTATATTATTTTTTATGTAATATGAATGTGCTTCATTAGTATTTTTTGAGTGTACTTGTAACTGGGTCTATGTAAATAGTTGTATATTTTCACAAAATGTTTTCTCTGCCTTACTTTCTTCTTCTTTTGTTCAGGGTCCTCCGGGACTATTATAAATATTAAGTTATTAATTTCCTCTTCTCTTTAGTTACTCATTCCCTGGGGAGAGGCAAGTTTTATAATCCATTGGAATCCTTTCATTTATATTGTTCAAATGTTTCTTTCTTTTTCCTTCTGTAGGCTTTTGGATATTTTCATTTGAGTTGCTATTACGCCTTCATAACGTTTGATGCATGCTAACACTATTATTTTGTATAGATCAAGTTGGAGAACTGGAGCACATGCTATGTGCTAATGCTAATATCTCCCAATTAAATACACGCCTCCAAACCCAGACTTGTGGTTTGTCCGATCACTACATAACACACACAACAAAGAAGTCCACCAGTCACATACTATTTTTGTGTTTGAAATACATTTAAAATATATTTAGCATGTATTTTCAGTATATTGGCACTACATATTTTATATATTAGTAGTGTGATCACAGTATGCTGCAATTAACTTTAAAAGAAGGGAGATGTGAGATTAGTTTCTATTGTATATCTGGAGTAGTTTGGTTTCATGGCCATTGGGGGAGCACTAGGAAACTACAGAGAAAAAGGAGTTTGAATAGGAAGCAGTTCATATTACCTTATGCTGTAGATAAATAAAGAAGCACGGTTACGATTGTCTTCCCTCATATTATGGCAGGTGGACTTGGGATTTATTTACAAAATGATACTTTCAGGGAGCGTTGTAAATCTATAATCTATATTTGAAATTGCAAACAAACCATTAATATTTAACCCCATGTTTTCTGGTTCTGATCTCCTGAGTTCGATTGGGTTGTTTTATCACTTCCTCTTAGGGTTTCTAAAGACGGAAATTATCTAAATGTTTGATTTACCCTCAAGTACACCCGGGAAGTTACTGCGCCCAGAGTATATGCAGATCTATGCAGAGCCTTCTAAAATGTTAAATGATAAATGTACAGTTTGAAATTCCAGATTTAAATTTTATGAAATATAAAAGAATAACAGATAAATTGACAATGTACACAGTTGAATTAATGACTTTAGAATGGATTAAAGAAGTGAGAGAGAGAGGCTATAATTTGTTCAGATTGAAGTAGTACATCAATAATATTCAAGAGGTAAATTCAGAATCAAGGTAATATATTATGTTGGATATAATCCTCTCAATTTTCAAGATTAAGAATCATGTATCTCATATTAAACTAGTTTGGATTCCTTCCCTCATTGGAAATGAGTTGTCTGATAGTTTTGCTAAAAGTGCTGCAAAAAAATGATATTGATTTAAATATTAAAATAAATAAAAATTAGATAAAGAATATTTTAAAAATTTACACTAAGAAGAAATGGCAAGAACAATGGGATAGAGGAGGTAATGCTCAGTTTCATTATAGTATTTAAAAACTTGGGAATTTAGAAAATGTCATAGAATAAAAAAGAAAATATTATATCCACATTTGGACATGCAGAGTTAAATATTGTGAACAAATAGAAACAGTACATCATCTATTTTAAAACGTAATAATCATGAAAGAGGTGCTAATTATAAATTTAGATAGGAATGCAAGTAAATTAGATATAAGTTAATTGTTTGAGAGGTCATCTGGTGATTTTAATATTATTCTTAGTTTTTTTAAGAAAAATGGTTGTTTTGGGGAGATTATAGTCGTAAAAGAATCTGATCCTCACTCCAATCTGGAAGGTGGCGCTAGTGAATACAATGTTTGCCAACCACCATAAAAAGAGGAAGAAGAAGTTACTGCGCATGCTCAAATCGTAATCAGTGACTCCAGTCCGGTGGTGTGAGCGATACAGAACCAGAATCTGGAGCAATTTGGGGCTGCGATGGCGAGTTGGGACCAGAACCAGAACCAGCACCAGGACCAGTCGCCTTGACGGTCCAAAGGCCAAACACACACAGGTGAGACACCTTATTGGTGTGACGTGTGTGGGAAGGAATGTAAAACATTGTCCGAGCTGCAACAGCACCGGCTTCAGCACACCGGAGAGAAACCCTTCTGGTGTCAGGAGTGTGATAAACGTTTCGTCACCAAGCAGGTTCTCCAGACCCACCAGGTCACCCACTCTGACCTAAAACCGTTCATCTGCGGCGAGTACGGAGCAGCCTTCAAGCTGGCCTTCTCCCTGAGGCACCACCAGCGGGTTCACACCGGGTACCAGTGTGACGCCTGTGGGGAGATGTTCGCCACTGTGCTGATCCGAGCCAATCAAAAGCGCAGCCACAAGTGGCTGGATGTGCTGCGGCGCAATGGGCGTCTTCAGAAGATCCAGATGATGTCCGCCGGACACAGGGATCTAGCTGTGAAAAGAGAATGGACTGAGTCATGATCAGGACCGGCCGGCTGGATCCCAAAGGTTTCATGTCTGCCGTTCGTCAGCTGGACCAATAGGAACCTGAAGGTCAGAGGTCACCTTGTCTGCAGGAAGATTCTTCTGGATTTTAGTTGATGAACTTTAATGATCTGAATTCCTGCTGCAAATATTTAAGAAGTTGTCTTTCTGTAGTTTTCAGAATAAAGTTTTTGTTGCATCAAACAATTTTCTGTTGAGTCGTCACTTCCTGGTGGAGTTTGGACAAGTTCCTCAGAATAGCACAAAGTCTTTATTTACTATTAATTTCGGCATTACTGGCACCGTAAAAGATAAATATCTTATAAAACACCATATTTCTTTAATTTTTAAAGATGTCGAGCTCATTAAATGACATAAACAATACTTGTATACATTATAAATAATTGTGTTGGGGATTTTTTGTTGGCGTCTATGTGAGGGGGCTTTCCCTTTAAGACGTGCGGCCCAGCTGCATGTCATGTGACTTCGGCTGAGTTAGTTTTCATGTTACGCATGTGTTCAGTCAATCCACTTCAATCTGTAATCATCTTTGCCCTGACGAACCATTGTGGGTATGTTATGTTTAATATATCACTATTTATCATTAGTTTTTACATTATTTCCGATCTTTGAGGTTGATGTTAGATATTTTTGAATGTGTGCTGTAAGAATGTAAAGTGATGTATCCTGTTTTGTGTGTTTTAGTTTCACACTCCCTTGGTTTCAATAAACCTGTGGACAAAGACCAACGTTCTTCAGAGTCTTGTTATCAAGGAAGAGTTTAGCTGCACTGTTAAGTTGCATGTCACATGGCGAAGGCAGTATAATAATATCTATATATTTCCATCAATTATAGGAGGAACAAAAGAAATAATGAGACATAAAAAACAACATGATCAACTATAATAAAAATACCATTTGCAATGTATTGATAAGAAATTTAACTGATCAAAAGTCAATAAACAATTTAGTTCACAAACAAATAACCAGGTTGTTAAACAGATACGAGTTTTTACGGTGCCATGTATGTTATTCTGAGTCTTCTTGTTGGTAGAGTCTAATATATAGGAACAAATAAGATGAAACTATTTAGTCCATCAAGGTGGAAATTTTGCTTTGACTGAAACGATAAATCATATTCATAGAATCACATTATCAACAATTTGTGAATAGATTAAAACACTCAGCAAACTACAGGTAAATGTTATCATTTAGTTTGGTTAAGAATAATTATTTTCCTGTCAATCAATGATTTCTAATAGATTCTTAGTTGCCAGAGGAAAACAGTAAGGCCTTCATGAGCTCAGAGAGTCAAACTGATGAACCCAGAGGATGGATGCTCTCTGATAAAATACTCCTGCCATCTTCCAGGATCTTCCAGCAAACAGTTGAGACAATAAAGTTGTTTTTGGTTTCACCACCATTTACCTGCTGTTCTACCTGCCAGTGAAGGTTTTATTAAAAGATTGTCTGTTAGTCTGCAGATCCTGAGACCAAACCAGCCGAGGAGATGAAAAGTTAAACCTGGAGTTAAAATGTTGTTTTAACTTGAGTTAAAACTCAAGATAAATGTTAAGTTTTAACATTTTAACTCAACAACCTCTAGTTGGGTAACCCTAAGATCACTGGATCCCTGAGAACAGTTCTTAAAGGTACAGGAAGTGTTTTCAGCAAAGTTGAGCCGACTGTCCAGGAATGACACAAGAAAATTAAAATTAGCCTCAGTTTCAAGAAGTTGGTCATCAAGTGAAACTGGAATCACTTTCAGGTTTTGTTTATCTCATTTAATTATCTCTACTGCCTTAAGAAAATGAACAAATATGGTGTTTTATAATTTATCTTTTACAGTGCCAGTAATGCCAAAATTAATAAATAACATTGTAATTATATTAGTTGTGTTACCTCCCCCCGCCACTAGAGACAGTATCAGGTCCGAATAGATGTGACTAATGAGCAGATTTAGAAGAACACAGAAAGCTACAGAATCTGTTAAAAACTGTGATCTGAGCTGAAGTAAATAGAGCAGATCACTCTGCTCTATTTAGCAGATCACTAATAGATCCTTCAACCTTTCTCAGGTTGAAAGAGGATTTTCACTCTTTCAACCAGAGTGAAAATCCTTCCTAAAGATGAAAATATATCACGGATTTCAAAAGAAAATAAAAACGGGAGGATAATATAGGAAATAGCGCCCCCTTCACTTCCGGAGTGCAATGGTCCTGTTTCCATATAAGGTCTGAGTCTGACAACGGTCCGTCCCACTTCCTGTTGCTGCAGAGAGGTGGACTTGAGGTGGTCTGGTGGTTTTCATTTTGTTTCATTTCTTCATTAATGGGTTTTAGTTGGACTGATGGATATAGAGCAGATTTAGCATCCTGTATTATTGAAGCAATTTTACTGAAACATTTACAGATTTTCTTTTTGAGTAGTTGCATTCACTTTACTTTTCGAACACAATTATTTCAATAAAGAGTCAAGTAAAGGTCTGGATGAACCCAGAATCTGGTTATTTCTCCTATATCCAACAATGTTTCACAAAAAATGAGCAAACATAAAATTATCTGAAAGCATTAAAATGTTTGACTATAACTTGTTGTAGCTTATCTCTGCCACTAGGGGGGCGCTACACACCTGCAAAAGGTTTGTTGCTGTTGGACATTTTTTCTACCAGAATAAATAATTTCCTCTTGGAATATTTTACTTTTTAGATTTTAGATTTGAGCTTCTAATTTATATGACGTTCATTAAAATCATCTGAAAATATTTTTTCTCCAATTCAACATTTTCTATTTACCTCAGAAATCTAACAGTGATTCAATAAATCATATTTTCATAAACTCCATCATATGTGAAGTTTATTACAGGAAGGAGACATTGTGAAACAAAAACCTAGAAGCTTTAAATGTTGTTTATTAATTCCTGGTTCCACCAGCAGGTGGACCGGGGGTCTGTTCAGCTCCCTCCATGCAGGGTTTGGTCCAGTCCCAGAGGATTTCCTCTGGTTCTCCTCACTTGTCAGCGTCCTTCACCTTGCTGTCGTACGTTCCGGCGTCCTTGTACGCGTTCACGTAGCCCGTGTGCTCCACCAGGTCTTCGCGGCCTTCGCGGCCTTTGCCCCGGCCGCTGTCATCGAAGCGCTCCTTGTGGGAGCCGGTGTAGCGGGACGTGTCTGTCAGACGGTCCACCGTTGTCGTCTTTGCCACTTTCTGAGGGACACAGAAAGGACAGGAAGGAAATTGGGGGACAAGCGAAGCTACTTCCTTTCTGCTCAGCAGAATGCGACAGAAAAGTTAGGAGTTCCTGACTTGAAGATGAATTTGATCAGAAATATTTAGATAAAAATCAAGACTCCAAAAATACTTCAATTCTCATGATTCTAAGTGGAAGACAGATGATGAAGAACCCAATCAACAGCGAATGACCGTTTGGTTAAACAGCAGCAACTAAAGTCAGTCAGTTGGAGGATCTTATGACCCCCAGATCAGAAAAGAAGCATCGTCTCTTCCGACATTATTGGGTCTCCCAGTTTATGGTGGATAGAAAACGTCTGCAGAGTGGTCTTAAGGGACACCAGACAAACTTAACGCCCGGCTCACACGGTTCACATCATCCCCATCTCCTTCCTCAATCTCAAAGACGCTCCAGTTATCAGTTTTAAAGTTAGTAGATTTTCCTGCCGTGTGTTCAGTTTCACTCAGAAGGACATCAGGACCGTGGCAATTTAAGATATTCAACATGTGGGATCTTGACCCGATATCTGAGCGTGAGAGAACACCGCTTGTTGAATATGACCTTTAGCCAATCAGAAAGCGAGGCGATGGAAATACTGAGAATTCAAAAGAACAAAAGATTAAACCATGTGGAGGAGCAGAAAGTCCAGTGGACGTTGCAGACATCTTTGTATCGTTTTGTCCATTAAATATAGTACACAAACTGCTTCCTCCTAGTCGGCCATCTTTGTTTACTATGAGCTCACGTTGGGTCTCGAGAGATGATCTCACCTGGATATTTTTGAGTGAAAAGAGTTAGCGTGTGTGAAGAGCCGCTCCTGCCATGAGGCTCAACAACCAAACGGGTCATTGCTGCGGGGCGCCGGGGTGGGTGGAGCTTTGGTTTGAACATCGTCTGACGGTTTCTAAATCTTGCAAGTGAACCAGCTGGACGCCTTCAGGTTTACTCCAGTCTTTGTAATAAATTTAGTTTCATCAGCAGTTCAGTAATTTTCCTCTGAACATCTTTGCTTCTCAGAAAGTTGGATTAGCAGAAGCTAATTGAGGGTCTAAACTCACCCGATCCAGCATTTGTACAAGCTTCCAGTCAGAAACAGAAACTAAACGTGATTCAACTGAATAGGAAACGTCTCCACGAAGGCTCACCGTCACACCAACGTTGGTCGGCTCTTGGCCCTCCACCAGCTTGTGGATGGACTGCAGCGCTGCCTCTTTACTTTGACCTTTGAACCTCTTGGGAGCCAGCTCTTCCAGGGCCTGCTGGAACTCCTTGTAGCTGATTACGCGAGCCGACCTCTGTCTGCAAGACACAGAGATATTCTATCAACAACCTTCATCTCAGACCTTCACCGGAACCTTTATTTGCTCCAGAACCTTCAGTGGATCCAGCACCAAACTGAATCTGCTGCTTGCTCATGAGTCATGAGAGGAGACCCCGGCCCGGATACGCTCCAGAAAAACTCACTTCACTTTGGAGAAGACGATGTCCACGTCAGTGCCAGTGACGTTCTTCCCGTCGATGATCCGGCAGTCCTTGCACAGCTTGGCCCAGGCCTTCCCGGTCAGCTCCCTGCCGCTCGCCTTCGTGTCTCCGTAGACAGAGAACTTCTTGAAGGCCACGAAGAGCGGCTCCGCGTCTGAACTGACCGCCATGATGAGACGACTCCTGAAGAAGAGCAAAGGTCAGTGAACGCAGCGTCACTATGAACAGAACCCGGCTGACAACAGGAAGTAGGCAGAAGATCTCAGAAATCAACAAAGCATTCCATAACAGATCAGAACCAAAGACTCATCAGTCTAAAAACAGTTCAAGAACCAGAACTGTCTCTAAGGTTCTGGACTCCATAGAACCACAGAAGAACCATGATCCTCACCTAGACCAGAACCTCCTACAGCTGAACGTCCGACAGTCAGTTCTGGATCTTCAGCTCCAGAACATCTGGTTTGATCCAGACACCAACAGGTCGAGATCTGATTGGTTCTGGTGCCGTTAAAGGTGAATAAGATGGATTCTGGTTGATCCACAACATGCAGCCAATCAAATGAGCTCCTCCTGGTGTGACAGATTCCTGCCTCCCAGTTAAACAAACTGGTTCTGCAGTGCGGCGCTATCACTTTACCAGTTTACTACCAGTTTTACTATTCCTTTGGATGATTTTTATACTTTAACTTTTAGTTTTCAAACGTGTGTGTGCGTGAGAGGGTGTGTGTGTGTGTGTGTAGGCGTGTGTGTGTGTGCGTTTGTTTCTAATACCTTGTGGGGACCATCTTCCTGACACATGCTACGTTGTGGGGACCCACTGCTCCTTGTGGGGACTGAAGCCTGGTCCCCACAAGGGGAAACGTTGTTTTTGGGTCAGAGGTCAGATTTAGGACTAAGGTGTGAATTGAGTTTTGGTTCGGGTTGGGTATGTAGGGTTAGGGTTAGGACAGCGTTTCTCAATTCCAGTCCTCAGCCTCCTGCTCTGCATGTTTTAGATGCACCTCTATTCCAGAACAGCTGATTCAAATGATTGCATGACCATCAATGCTACAGAAGCCTGTTAATCTCCCACATATTCAATCCAGGTGTGTGGCATCAGGGAAACACCTAAAACATGTAGGGCAGGGGGGCGTTAGGAAACACTGAGTTAGGATTGCTATGGTAACAGTGTTGCATGTAAACAGTCTGAAGGACTCAGCCAATCGCTGCTGAGCTGAGCCAAAGTGGGCAGATCTAAGGCTCAGTGCTGAGGTTTGGGTCTGTTGACATGCAGAGGTCAGAGGTCACTTGGCTCCTCAGTGAGGAATCTGTTCTGATGCAGTTGATCCAAAAAATGTTGTGATGGAAACTAAAAGCCCAGATCAGATTTCTGTTTTAGCTTCTCTTCAACGACTCTTTTTAATCCAGATTATAATTTCATATTCTCACATATGAAATGTTAAATCATCAGATCCATCTCAGACCCAATTGGTCTAGATGTTCCTACCAGAAACATCTGGTACCAGACTGCTGGTACTGGAGGTTCTGGTTGCAGTGGGAGGTGGATCCGTCAGTCCCAGGTTACCGAGACGACGCCCTGAATATTTCAGATAATTTGCTGGAGGTTTCATCATGTTAAAGGGGAGTTTTTCCTCTCTTCTGTCGCCCCCTGCTGGCCAGGAGGAGTGATGCTCTGCTGGGTTTCCTTTGACAGAAACTTTGAATCAATTTGAATAATTAATGAACTGATATTTCTGTGAACTGACTCCCTTTTCAAAATGTTCCAGCGCCGCCTCCTGGCCGTCTGCAACCTGAAGTCAGTTTGCTGCCTTCAGGGTTTGATTCCTTCGTCCAATAGGAAGCCTGCATCAGTTCTCTCTTGGTTCTCCAGCTGCCCATTCACCACAGAGCTTTATCTAAAACAAACCAATCAGGTTAAAGCCTCTTAATGTCATCAGGTGAGGAAGATGAAGAGCAGAAAGAAAAGAACTGATTTCATCGAATGAAATCTTTGCAACAGTGATTGAAGTTGTTCTGTCCCTTCATCACATCTCTGACCAACGCTAAAGTTACATTCTCACCAGCCCAGTTCAGTCTGTTTGGTTGGTGTGAATGCTAGTTTACCTCTGACCTCTGCTCCTCCAGAGCTCGGTCTGGGTTCGGTTAAAGTGAACTCTGGTTCGGTATGAGTGTCAACGCCAAGCGGACCAGACACCACTCCAAAAGCAGGAAGTGGACTACAGCGCAGGGTATTCTGGGTAAATCCAACCAAAGCTAACATGCTAGCCTAGCATTAGCAGCAGAAATGGCTCCTGGTCTTTAGCTTAAAGAGAAATCCTCCAACACTAAAATCTGACGCCTCCATCTTGTTTCCATCTGGTGAAGAAGGAAGGTGCTCTCAGAGGTTTTTGTGTCGTTTCCTTCAGTGGTTGTTGGTGCAGCGCCCCCACAGGCCAGGAGGGGAACAGGTTGGTTTGGGTCAGAACTACAGCAGCTGGAGGTGGAGGAGATGGTGGAGTTCTGGTTCCAGTAGAACCAGGTCGACTGGACTGAAGGAGGAAAACATCCTGAGTCAGAGCCACCGACCAGAACAGAACCTCTCCGCAGTCTTCTGAACCAAATGGACCTCTTCACCACTTCACCAGAACTATATGGACTCTTCCCTCCCCCACATTAAATGGCATCATACTAATGCAGATTCAAGACCTCTGACCTCTGCAGACTAATTCATGAGTTATAGAACATCAAAGCTGTAGAGTTGGGCTAAGAAGGTAAAGATGGACATCAGAGCATTGGACCAGAGACCCTCCAGGTTTACCAACAACCTGAGAGGAGAGTGAAACTGGACCAAGACCAGAACCCAGCAGACATTTGTGATCATAAAAATCAACCTGCAGGTCAGAATCAAAATAATAATTCATCCATAAGATCCTTCCGGCTGCTTTGTTGCAGTGATAACGGTGTGTCAGAGTATATGATGGCAACCACATACACACACACCCACGCACACGCACACTCACAGTTTTAATCCAGTTTTCTCTGCAGGACTCAAGCAGTAAGATGCTTGACTAAGCAGCAGTTCTGAGGTCCGACCCGGTTTCTGGAGACCAGAACCCAGCAGGTCTATCAAGAAATTCTTTCAAGGTAAAAGCTTCAAAAGCTAAAATAAAATTTCCCAGAAGGTCAAAGTTCAAACCTGAGCTCCTTGATGTTTCACGTCCTCCTGCGTCTGTCTCCGTCTGTCCTCTGGTCCGAGGCGCGCTCTGCGGAGCTTGTTATCGTCTGTTTATCCCGTCGCCATGACGCCAGCCTGTCCCACATAAGGGGAGGGGCAGCGAGGCAGAGGAGGAGGAGGAGGACGAAACCAGGCAGCTCCCAGTGCTTCAGGTCAGAGGTCAACACACACACACACACATTCCCTTAATGAAGCCACAGTGAGGCACAATGGATTCAAACTGATGGAAACATGATAAGGTCAGAGGTCACATTCTGTTCCAGTGAGGCTGAAGCTATCAATAATCAATAGGTTTGATTATCTGCTCCTTCATCAGTCAGCAAAAAAAAAAAACAGAGTTGTTTGTAAACTGGAACACACAAGTTTCTCAGTGGGAAATTGAAGCTCTTGAACTTCCTGGATGTCCCACAGCTGTTGCTGTTTGTGTGGCCATCGCCATGACAACCATGGTCCACATCCAGACAGACAACTGTAAACATGCCGATGCAAGAGAAAACATGTTGGTGATATATTGGCACAAAAAAATCAACAATAATAATTACTGATCAATTATCCAGTTAATTACTGAACCAATCAATTGCTGAAAACACCTGATAAGCTTCGTTTTATCTACCGACAGCTGCTATCGTAGCCAGCTAAGCTAATGTGCTCCAGTGTCCCGAACCGCAACCCAGATGCCACCCTGGAAGGCGAGGGGACGGCCAGGATAGAAGACGGCCGTGACAGAGGACGGCTGAGACAGAGGACGGCCAGGATAGAGGACGGCCAGGATAGAAGACGGCCGTGACAGAGGACGGCCAGGATAGAGGACGGCCAGGATAGAAGACGGCCGTGACAGAGGACGGCTGAGATAGAGGACGGCCAGGATAGAGGACGGCCAGGATAGAAGACGGCCGTGACAGAGGACGGCTGAGACAGAGGACGGCCAGGATAGAGGACGGCCAGGATAGAAGACGGCCGTGACAGAGGACGGCCAGGATAGAGGACGGCCAGGATAGAAGACGGCCGTGACAGAGGACGGCTGAGATAGAGGACGGCCAGGATAGAGGACGGCCAGGATAGAAGACGGCCGTGACAGAGGACGGCTGAGATAGAGGACGGCCAGGATAGAGGACGGCCAGGATAGAGGACGGCCAGGATAGAAGACGGCCGTGACAGAGGACGGCTGAGACAGAGGACGGCCAGGATAGAGGACGGCCAGGATAGAAGACGGCCGTGACAGAGGACGGCCGAGACAGAGGACGGCCAGGATAGAGGACGGCCAGGATAGAGGACGGCCAGGATAGAAGACGGCCGTGACAGAGGACGGCCAGGATAGAGGACGGCCAGGATAGAAGACGGCCGTGACAGAGGACGGCTGAGATAGAGGACGGCTGAGATAGAGGACGTGACAGAGGACGGCCGAGATAGAGGACGGCCAGGATAGAAGACGGCCGTGACAGAGGACGGCCAGGATAGAGGACGGCCAGGATAGAAGACGGCCGTGACAGAGGACGGCCGTGACAGAGGACGGCTGAGATAGAGGACGGCTGAGATAGAGGACGGCCAGGATAGAAGACGGCCGTGACAGAGGACGGCCAGGATAGAAGACGGCCGTGACAGAGGACGGCCGAGATAGAGGACGGCCAGGATAGAAGACGGCCGTGACAGAGGACGGCCGAGATAGAGGACGGCCAGGATAGAAGACGGCCGAGATAGAGGACGGCCAGGATAGAAGACGGCCGTGACAGAGGACGGCCAGGATAGAGGACGGCCAGGATAGAGGACGGCCAGGATAGAGGACGGCCAGGATAGAAGACGGCCAGGATAGAGGACGGCCAGGATAGAGGACGGCTGAGATAGATCACTTTTAAGGTTCCGTCTCTCCAGCCTGCAGGATAAGCAGGTTCACAGTGGACGGACGGATGGACGTCTCTGTCCATCTGTCTTTGCTGGTCCAGTTTTTCCTGCTCTCTGTCTGTCAGGCATCTCTGTGTTTCGTGATTTTAAACTGAAATAAAGTGACTAGAGATCATTATGGTCTAGATGTATTTGAAGGACAGAGTTACTATGGGAACCTGTCCTCCTGTTGGCCGTCACACCTCATTCACTCTTTGCAAACCGCAGCCTGGCTGTGTGTGTGTGTGTGAAACGGGTCGCTATGTGAATTTCCCACGCTGCGTGGTGTGTGTCTTTCTGTGTGTGTCACATGCTTCTCGCTGCCCCTCCTTTGTGATTGACGTTGTTTAGATGTTGTTGGAGGCTGGTTGCCAGAGCAACCGCTCCTCATCCGGGGAGGATGATGACATGCAGCAACACACCCGATGATATCAGCCTATCAAAATAAAAGCCTGAAGTGTTGCTGGTGAGTGACGGATCATATTGGTTGGCTTTCGTGTGTGTGTGTGTGTGAAGTATGTATGAGCTGCATTGTGGGGACCCACTGCACCTTGTGGGCCCCATGAGAGGAACGCTGGTTTGGGTTTTGGGTTGGGGGTGAACTAAGTTTTGGTCAAAGGTTAGAAATGAATGTAAAGACAGAGACAGCACCCAGCAGCAGGACGTGATGTGGGCCGGTTCTGGTGGAGCCAGTGTCCTGTGGTTCTGAGCAGTCAGAACCGGAGGTCTGGTTTTAATAAACGTCAGAACCTTTGGGTGTCGGAATGAAAAGTTCAGCTCAGCTTTTAGATCCAGAAATGAAGCTGAAACGGGTCGGTTCTGACGGTTCTGGTTCAGACGGAATGAGAACCAACATTCTCTGAGCATTTGATACAAATTCTTCCTGAGGTTTTCGGTCATCGTGTTGTTGACCTTTGACCCCAGATGGCTCAGTTGTTGTGAAGGTGAAGCCCGGAGCGTTCTGACAGAACTTCCTGTGTCATCCACAGGAGGGGCGCCGCTGGGCTGTGGACTCGGACCCCTTCTGTTATGCAGGAAGTTCTTTGTTCCTCAGTTAGGAACAAAGAACGGGGTCACTCAGGCTGCGGTGACCCTGCAGCCTGAGTCAGGCTGCAGCCTGCAGGAACCACTTCCTGTTCGACTCTCTTCTATTTCTGAACTTTTTGCCTTTAACGTTTAGTGTTTTTATTTAATTGTGTTCTGTAAAGAAAGTATGGAAATCAGTCCAAACTTTTCTGCTACATTTTTCCTTTCACTAAACTTTCCATTAGTATTGTTGCATGCAGCAATCCAGCTGATTCAGTAAAATGATGCTTTTTGGTTGTGATGAAGAGGAATGTGCGAGTGTGGATCATAATTTATTGCAAACATTGACATCACACAGATGACTCCGCCCCCTGGCTACTCAAATTTAAAGGAACAATTCACACCAACAGATTCAGGCTTCAGGTCAGAAGCAGGAGGAGGCACAGCAGAGTAGAAACAACCTTTGACCTGAAAACAGTGTTCTGCTTTCTTTAAGCAGCAGTTCACATTTTAGCCCCTGGGCGTCGCCACACGGATGGCTGTGAAACACTGAGCTGAAGTGATTGGATTGATTCACCAAATATAATGGTCCAGTCTGAGTTACCATGGAAACCAGGTGACAAGGTTGCTAAGGAAACAGCAACAATAACATTTGAGCATGTGAAGCACCTTGGATCTGTTTTGACTAAACCCAATGAACAGCATCCGATCCAATGGAGCTGAAACTCAGAGGAAGTCACCTTGGCTTTCAAATTATAAGTCATGTCCACCAATAAATACAACCTTTCACAATAAAAGTCCCTTTCCAACAGCAGCTGCTGTTTCAGGTCAGAACTCGGTCCAGGAAGCTGGACCACAACCAGTGGACCCGGTCAGGACTCCACAACCGGTCTGGACCTGATCTGCGTTCAGCCGAGAACTTCAGCCGTCTCTCTGCTGGCGCGGCTGACGAACACGGACGGCGGCTGCGTTGACGCCATCTCAAACCTCAGCTGGGCTGTGGTTCTGTTCACTCGAGAGGACGGGTTCTTCTTCCTTGTCTTGTAGAGCGCCAGAGCGGGCCGATCCGGCAGGGGGCCTCGGGCCTGACGGCGTGACGCCCAGGTGGCATCGCCGGAGGACAAGGAGCCCAGCTTGGCCAGCGCCACGGGGATTTCCTCCAGGGACTCGGCAGAGTCCGAATGGTACTCGGCCGGGGGGGCGGCAGCCTGGATGGGGCCCGTGGCCGGGGCGTGTCCTGGGGGCGCCCTCAGAGGGAATGCTGGGAAAGGAAGCCGCTGACCCAGGGAGGACTCTGCTGGAGAATAAGAGGACAATGGGATCAAAGGTCAGAGGTTAGGAACACAACTTTAGATGAACTCATCAGTAAATACCGGGGGTCGACTTCAGCCAGTCAACAGTTTCCCATGTTTTGTTCTTCAAAGCTTTTCCAGAATAAAAAATACTGAGGTTCCCAACCTGCGTGAGCGATTGGACTGCCCGTGCAAGGCAGGCCGCTTGATCCAGCAGAGTGTTACTACTGCACGCTGGAACCCTGGGAACCTTGTTGGAACCCCGTTGGAACCCTGTTGAAACCTTGTTGGAACCCCGTTGGAACCCGGTTGAAACCTTGTTGGAACCCCGTTGGAACCTTGTAGGAACCATGTCGGAACCCCGTTGGAACCTTGTTGGAACCTTGTTGAATTCTTGTAGGAACCCCGTTGAAACCTTGTTGGAACCCTGTTGAAACCTTGTTGGAACCCCGTTGAAACCTTGTTGGAACCTTGTTGAATTCTTGTAGGAACCCCGTTGAAACCTTGTTGGAACCCTGTTGAAACCTTGTTGGAACCCCGTTGGAACCCGGTTGAAACCTTGTTGGAACCCCGTTGGAACCCGGTTGAAACCTTGTTGGAACCCCGTTGGAACCTTGTAGGAACCATGTCGGAACCCCGTTGGAACCCTGTTGAAACCTTGTTGGAACCCCGTTGGAACCCGGTTGAAACCTTGTTGGAACCCCGTTGGAACCTTGTTGGAACCTTGTTGAATTCTTGTAGGAACCCCGTTGAAACCTTGTTGGAACCCTGTTGAAACCTTGTTGGAACCCCGTTGAAACCTTGTTGGAACCTTGTTGAATTCTTGTAGGAACCCCGTTGAAACCTTGTTGGAACCCTGTTGAAACCTTGTTGGAACCCCGTTGGAACCCGGTTGAAACCTTGTTGGAACCCCGTTGGAACCCGGTTGAAACCTTGTTGGAACCCCATTGGAACCTTGTTAGAACCTTGCTGGACCTTTGTATGAACCCCGTTGGAACCCTGGAGGAACTTTGTTGGAACCTTCAGGATCACGCTGCTACTTGGTTACACATATTCAGGCAGATTCACCCGTAGGTGTCACTATGATAGAAGTACAGGTTTCAGCTTGCAGTTCTAAAACTGAATGTTCCATTAACAAAATTGATGTGTTCAAAGATTCTTAGAAAGAGACAGATGAGCTGCTGTGCAAAGGTTTCTGCCAAGAACAGAGGGGGTGTCTTCCCCCAGGTCCAACTCTCCTTCATAAGTAGTCGCCTGTCTGAAGACCTGCCAGTCTGTGCACTGAAAACTGTCCTGGGCCACACAGTGACTGTCTTCTTCGTTGGTCTAATCCGTCTCATGAGAGACGATATGCTGGCGCCAGCAGGATGGAAATGTGGTCGTTGAGGCCGAGGTGGGAGTGGGGAAGAGCTCTGAATGTTAGTGTACACAGTCCAGAGTGTTGCCTCCGCATGTAGGAAAGGCGACATGCTAGTAAAAACCGGGCGTTATCGTCCCCAGCACCCGCGTAAACCGCCTCCGGGTGCTTCATCTGCAGTGACCTAATGCTGTCATTCATGCAGTCGTAAGTGATGGCTTCTCAGCTTCGTAGATATTAAAATAGGGCTTAATCTCAGGAGCTACAAAGGCCAATGCACCTCTGTACAGTAACAACAAAACAAATTCAACATTTTCCTTCGTTCCACCAGTTACAAGCATTTCAACCATGTCCACCTGGTTTGTCAACTTTCCACCACTAGGTGGCACTGATTGGACCTTTGCCAAACTTTGCAGTACCACCACTTAATCCTAACTAAACTGCACACACTAGTGATACATATCAGCCTTCATTGAGTAAGAATCTGTGCTGCTTTGTTTAATTAACAGCAAATCAAACTTTCATTTGCTGTTATTTAAACAGCAAATAACACTGATTTGCACTTAAAGCATTGAGAGCATTAAGTGCTCTTAAAGCTTTATGCATTTATAATTCAACAGAACAGCATTAATAAAATTCAGCATAAATGACAAGCAAGGTTGGTCATTTGGTAAATTTTCAGATTTTCACTGCAAATTACCACATTTTGGACACCTTTTGAATTTCTTGAACATATAAAATTAATCGAACAAAGGACAACCTTTGTAGTGTAGTTGTCCTATCTGGCCACTTGATGGAGCCAAATACGCATTTTCTGGGCCAGCAACATTTGTAGTACTTAAATTCTGCTTCTTTTCACCTCAGTGTGTTTATCTCAACTACAATCAACTTCAAACGGTTTCATCCACACATACCGCCACACCTTCACAATGAAGATTATTTTGAAAAATATATCTTAAAATAATGCAGCATGGAGGCACAGCTTTTAAGTTTCTTAGTTTCAAATGAGAGAGGAAAAAATCCACCAAGATTTTAAAGAGGTGTTTAAATACAGCCAACCAAGCATGGCGCTTTTCTCACAGTCGAAAGCCAGCCAATGCTTTCTGTTGCTGTGACTGTCAATATGAGTAACTATCTCAGTTGTACAAGGTCGAAAGGCATTATAAATGTGAACACTGTCATAAGTTTAACAAGTTCTGACGAGTTTTATCGTCCCCATATAGTCATCCTATTTGGATAGGATGACTCATAGGATAATGACTTATTATGGTTCTTTTTGGTACATTTGTTTGCTGTGTTTTCTGAATTTGTTGATTTTGTTTCTTGTAAAGTGCCTTGAAATTACATTTTTGATCAGATGATCCTCTTCATATATGACACCAGCCTGTTCTTTGAAGAAGTGATGCAAGACACAGTTTAGCTGACTGTGGACATCAATAAGTGATGCTGGTTCACACTGGGTGCAACAGCACATTTATGTTCAGGATTCCTGCATTTGAAGCCCTTTGGGGCCAAAAATCACCCTGAAAAACAGTGAGTAGTTTGACACAGGCAGAGCAAGGAACCCATCACAGCTGCTTGCAGTTCTAGCTGTTGTTATTATATCCATCATTATTATTATTATATACCTGCTAGTAAAGCTTACTACAATATCTTCCATTATTGTTTGAAATGAAAGGTAATTATTTTTTATTAAAACATGGAATATGGGGACATGGACAGATCTTTCTATTATTCCAGACACTAACACAGTGATAAATGTTTTGTAATTTTTATGATAAACTATAGATCAGCCATCAGCACAGGACTCATTTGAGCAAAGATGTTATGTCTCTCCGATTAAAGCATCCTTACCTCTGCTAGAGACGAAGCTATTGGTGAATCTGGAAAAGCAACTGAAGTTCCCCAGCCACATTGCTGCCACATCCTTGTGTCTGTGATCATCAAGCAAATCGTGCTGCCGGAGATGACAGTCCCATGGGAAGTTTGAACAAGAGCCTGAGAAAAGGTTCTCCAAGAACGCAAAAGTTTTCCAAGAACGCATGGCTGATCAGTGACTGCAAGCAGGCAGGTTGGAGAGCAACGTGCTTCACATATGAGGTTGCTGCAGAGGTTTATGGCTCATTCTTTGGGCAGAGCTTTGAGCAGTTTTGGCATTGAGGGAGAACACAAGAGGAGAGGCCCCCATTGCACCACTGAAGCAGCAGAGATGGCCTCAAGATGGGTGCAGCTTAAGAGAGGAGAACTGTGGAGTCAATGTAGCTAATTAGCCATCTGCACCCAAGCAGGGACTGAACATCCCCGGAAGAGGGTGTGTGAGGGTGAAAGACCCAAAACACGCAGTGACGTGTCCGGACGCATCAGCGGACGTCTTTACACATGAACGCTCTGACACATCAGTGGCAGCCACAAAACACTGGTTGACGTCTAGCCCTGTCGCGATAAACAATAAATCAATTAATCGCACTATAAATTAAAACTATTGACCTCATTTCAATTATCGGCTTTATCGTTTCTTCCGGCCCTTTTCTCTTTCTGTTGATGACACTGAATGAAAAAATCCTCAACTGCGGTGCTTCCACTGACCCTCCCTTCCTCATCTCCTTAGTGTAATGCCCAGTGCACACTACACAATCTTATGTCGCCGATTGTCGGCCCATTTTCACAACCTGAGAGACCACAGACTAGCCCACAGAAATCCTAGGTATAACGGTTCGATCGGGTTCGATCGGGCCGTGTGGTGTCCAACAATGGGCACAAAATAATAAAGTCCAGTTCACTCATTGTGAAACAAGGCATTAATCAATGATTTACTACAATCTACCTGTAATGCATGGGACCAGTATCAGTCCTGACTGAATGAAAATCATTATAATCTATTTATGTCACCTTAACGAAGAACAGCTGAAAAGTTACTGGGTTTATCAACTGCGGTAGTGATTTCGCGCCAACTCCTCCTCTTGTCATTTCTGTTTTCTTTGCACGAAATGTTGAATGAACATTAATGTTTCCACATATCATCTCCATAGCGCCGTGTCAGCTGTTTGGGATTCCCTCCGTATTTCCCCTCAGAAAGCTCGGAGGGGAATCCGCGCTTTCTGATTGGCTACCTGTCAGATTCAACAGGCTGCCTTAACGCTCCCAGTCGGGGAAAACCCGATTTAGATCGGAGCGGCAACGACGATCTACCGTAACACACCACAGGCTTGATGATCGGTCCAACGTCCAATGTTCTAAGATTGTCCTATGGGGAAAATCAGGGCAAAAAACGGTGTAGTGTGAACTATTGCATCGACGTGTCCATGTTCTCTATTTAAATCTAATGATTACTGAAGGGCAGACTTCAGAATCTGCACTCTTTTGGTTGAATGCAGTAGTTATTTTCACTTTGGCTTTATGTTGTTTAGATTTTATTCAAGTGCATTTTTTGTTAATGGAGACTGAGAATCCATTTTATTTTTGTTTTGGACATTTTGTTTATTTTGTTGATCAGTTCCAGCATTAAGTGTTCTTTTGAAAATAAAGTGTTTCTATCTTTGGCAGGAAATTGAATGCATTATTACATAATTTCCATTAAATTACGTAATAATATGTAACAAACAATATTATCGTTTATCGCAATAATTCTTGAATTAATTACTCAGCAAAATTTGTTACCGTGACAGGCCTAATGACAAGCACGACTAGTGTAGCGACGGAGACGGCTGGTTTATCACAGGGTGTGACTCTGATCTCCTGGCCATGAATACCTTCATCAAGTCTGCAGAGCAAGTCTGTTTGGCAGACCTGAAGGTGGCCAAACTGGTATCCAGCTGAGGATGAACAGGAAATGGAGGAAAGAGGAAGAACCGAGCCGGGCTAGAATCTTTCCCAACTCCTGGGATGGACACAGAGGAAAGGAGAGACGCCGATATATCCAAGAGGAGAATACAAAGTGTGGAGGAGTTAAGCTCATGCAAGATGGTCGGAGGCAACAGGTGCGTGGGAGCCCCGCTTCTGCAGCGCTTGGTTTTCTTTATGGAAAAAGCCTTGGCTCTGCAGGAACTCCACGGGTTAACTTTGCTCCAGAAATGAATGTCTGGCTGATTTTGTGATCAAATTTCGATTTTTAATCAGCACTATAAATAGTGAACAATCAGATGATCATTAAATGCATCAGAAGTCCCACTGATTTCACTCAGAGAATCGACCAGCAGCTGGACGCCTCATCTCTGCTCTTTATTTAAAAGTTTTTCTGTTTGGGCCTCTGAGCCGATCAGAGGTCATCATCTCTCCACGCTGGAGTTGGCTCGCTTTTCACAGCTAGCTCCAGAGCCGGCGGGTCGGCCGGAGGCAGAGAGGCAGACGAGCTCATACCTGGGGGAGGGCAGTGGCTTCTGGTCATCTCAGCTGGAACCTGACGCCCTTTCTTCTTCTTCTTCTTCTGTGGTATGAAAGAGATAAACACAGAACCAGAATCATAACGAGCGGGCCAAACGGAGCAGGACAAAAATGCTTCGAAAACAACATGGTTCAGATGAAGTTCAGAGTTGAGATGAGATGAAACAACTGTTTGGGTTGTGATGATGGTGTGTGTGCTGACCTTTGTGTGTTGGTGTGTGTGTGCCTTCAGCTCTGTGGGGGCGGTGGGCGGAGCCTCCTCGTCACGGACCGGATCGGACGCGCTCCTCGCTCCGCCGTTGGCCAGGAACCTGAAACAGAGAGGGGAGCAGGCGTGACGGTGCAGTTCCTGCTGTGACCACCAGGGAGCAGATCTGATCTTGTTTTTGCAGAGGATTTTAAGGTTGCAAGTTGAAGGTGAGACCAAAAACCCCAATCAGAGCAGTAAAACTTCAACATTTTAACACATTAAGCTTTAATTGATCAAGTGTAAAAAGTGCTTGGTAAAAAATTGACTCAAGTCAATTTTTCAAGTCAACTAATAAAAACACATAATTTAAAATCTAAAGTCATGTCATCAGATACTTCTGGAACATTTCTGGTATTTTAAAGACTAATATCAGGATATTTATTTCGGTCCGCCATGGTAAGTTAGCTGCTCTCAGAGCTTCCTGTGTTTGTTTTGGTTATTGTTGTGACACTTGGTGTCGATGTGTGTCGAACAAATCGTCCCTACAACACACACTCCCTCAGCTCAGACACACAGCACACGCCCCGCTTGCTTCCTGGGAGTCGGAGACAGCAGTCTCCATGGCAACAAGGACCCCCTGCTCTGTTCTTGGACGTTACCTGGGGACCGGATCGGAACCAGCACAGGTGTCCGCCTGTCCCTGCTGGACGTCCAGCTGGGGGTTGGTGTACCCCAGGGTCCCTGAGTAGTTCACATCCTGTCGGGACAGCAGAGGCGTCAGGACGCGGCGGCAGGTTGGGCCGTTCAGGTGAGCGGTTCGTTACCTGGACGACGGACGGGCGTCTGCTCTGCTTAGCTGTGGCGGCCGTCCTCGGGTCTCTGCTGTCCAGGCGGTGGCGCTGTCGCACGATGTACTCATAGGTGCTGAGTCTGTTCCACACTGAGGAGACACACGGCTCCAGGTGAGCCAGAGCAGCCGGCGGGGGACGCAGGTGAGACAGGTGAGGCTCTTACTCAGGTAGATGTGGAAGCACAGTAGGTGGCAGAGAAGCCCAGACGACAGCAGCCCCATCGCCATGGTAACGGCAGCCAGAACCGGGATGACGGCGGCCGCTGACCTGAGAGGAGCCACCGGGAGGAAGACGAACCACACACCTGTCTGATTCTGGACTGTGGACACGAAAAGCACATCCCGTCTCACACTCCAAGCTACAAGCCTTGTTCCACAGGGTCAGAGGTCAAGTCTTACCCAGGAAGTGTTTGTCGGTGCGCAGGTTGGACGGGTCCCTGAAGAACTCGACAAAGACGTAGGAGGCGAAGACCAGAACCAGAGAGACGCCCAGCAGAGCGGAGACAACGCTGTGGAGGAACAACCTGCCGGACAGGGAGACGCGTGAGGCCCCGCCCCACTGCAGTGGGTCAGCCAATCAGAAGTCACAAAGAGGAAAGTAACACAAGCTGCTGCATCTCAATAAGTGGGAACATTATACAGTATTAAATCACACATCAAATTCATGTTTTCAACACTATCTTCTGTTAACTCTGATGAGTTTCTGCTTCCAACCAATGAAAACTTCAGACTAATTAAGACATTTTAATGCCCAAATCTGGGCTCCTCCCAGCAGAGAGCTGCTTCCTGGATCATAATCAGCTTTTCACTTTCTGACATGTAGCTGTGTTTCAGACTGGCAGGAGGACTTGGAGTTTCCCGATGCTTTCCTCCTTCAACCCGCCAGCCGACACGAGGAAACAGGAAGTACTCACTTGTAGTTCCTGCTGCCCACACAGTTGTTGAGCCAGCGGCAGTGGTGGTCGAAGTTAGCAACGCACTTGTTACAGGCGCTGCAGTGCTTCGACTTGGGTCCCCTGGAACAACACACACTCCAAGTGAAGTAAAATACTACAATCCCCAGAATGCAATGCAGTATGCCAGGTTAAATCTGTTTCAGATGTTGGATGAGCAGCAAAGGATCATGGGAGGTTTCCAGTCCCAGGAGACATCTCACTGACCTGGAATCAGCTCCCATCATGCTCCACCTCATAGGCACTTAATGCCATGTGTTGCCGCGGGCCCCGGGCCCCGGGCCCCAGGAGACAGGAACAGCAGCTCTGTCCTCACTGATCATGGCGGTTTTCTGAAGCCGTGTTTTCTGAGCAGAAGCTGCTCATGTGAGTTGGAGCTGAACCGGCTGACTGAGCTGCTGCTGCTGCTGCTGCTGCTGCACTGAGCGGCCTGCGGGGGGCGCTCCGACCTCCTGGGGCCGATTTAATGACTCCCTCTGCGGTGGTGCAGGTAAACACACCCGCAGCGGTTTGTGAGGCTGTTACTCACACATCCACCTGGCACAGGTAGCAGTGGCAGTTCTCGATGACGTGTGCGTGTTTGGAGCGGTCGAAGGCGGGGACCGGCCCTCTGTCGCTCCTCATCCTCACGTTGAGGTCGGCCGGGTCGACGGACACGGCCAGGAGGTGGACGCACAGGTGGGACACGAACAGGATGCCGGTGCACTGAGCGGCGGTTAGGGATCAGCAACAGGTGGATACTAGGAGAGACCTGTGGACGCCGTTTCCTGGTTTTTTGTTGCTGCATTTTTGTTACTAATGTTTGAAAATCTTTGTCAATATTTTGCTGATGTCAAAAAAACACAATTTCACATTTGTAGTGTTTCCATTAAAGAAGATGTTAATAACTTTGTTCACTAGTCGTTAAAAGCCATGCAGCTATGGATGTAAACATTTACACGAGATAATAATCCAGCCGCTGGCGCTCATCACCAGCCAATCAGAGGAGACGTTAGAAGTGGCGACGTTTGGGAAAACTGAGATTTTCCAGAAGAGTTATGAATTCAACACATTGAAATTACATAATGAAGTAAAGCTGTGATGGAGCCAAAAACCAGCGTCCTGTCGTCGTCTTCTGCGTTTCTGCCAGTAGTAATGTCCAGCTGTTGATCATTTGACTCGGATGAAGCGATTAAAATGTTTCCACTGCAGTTTTGAAAATAAATGTATTTTAATGCAGCTGAAAACCATCCCAGCACCAAAACCTTTTATCAGAACCAGTTTTCAAAATAGTTGTTTCCATTAAGCAAGTTTATTTTCATCCTTTTGTGCAATTCTGTGGATAATGGAAACACAGCTGCAAACTCCGGATCCAAGATCAGGACTTCGGTTCGACTGAGACCAGAACTGAACGACTGGATCAGGAACGCCAACATCAGACCCACTAAACCGGGCTAACCCGGGCCCTCTCTGCTCAACCGACCACAATCTTAACAAGAGGCACAGGGTGACGCGGTTTGACCTCTGACCCCGGCCGACAGCAGGAAGGATACGATGTAGCCCGCGGGGACCCAGTGAGACGGCAGCAGCGGGACGAAGACGCCGAAGCCGGTGACGGCGAAGTAGACGTAGAGCAGCCAGGCCAGCAGCTGGAAGGGATGAGGCGGCCAGGTCCAGCCGTTGGTCCGCGAGCAGAGCGGCACCTCGGAGCGCTGGGGGTCAGGGGTCGGCGCCGTGCGGTTTGGGTTCCTGCCGCACACCTCCATCCCTGAGGGGGGGGGAGGCATCATCAGTCTGAAGCTTCACCCAGAACCAGAACCACTAGATCCGTTCAGCTCCTGGTTCTGGGATCACTGGTCTCATTACTCTCGACTGGTCCAACTGGTCAGTGGTTCACATCTGGAGCTCAGATGATTGTTGGAATAATCACCAATAACTATAAAAACTGATCAATAAATAGAAACATTTAAGATAAAAATCTGTTTCTGTAAATCCGTTTCACCAGAACCGACCGGGTCTTAACTTAACCCGGTTCACATTCTGAAAAATAACCTCCAATTAATCACCTTTAGCATCCAGCTATTGATCAGCTAATCAATAATTTATCAGCCAATCGGCTCTGCTGTGTACTGATGTTCAGCTTTTCTCATGTTGATGTTAGAAGGATTTTTAGAGTCTTTGCTTCTGCAGATGATCCATAATCAAATCCAGTTTTTGACTTTTAGGTTTTAAAAGGAACTATTTGTTTATTTGCATTTTAATGTATTTTATCCATAAGATCAATGGTTAAAGCTGCAGGCCGGTCGGGTTCCTTCACTAGTCACACGGAGCTGTGCTGGCAGCATCATGCTGAGGGTTTTCCAGATCAGACTGCTGCTGCATCATCTCTGGTTCTGGTTCTGCTGGAGGTTTCCCGCTGAAACACAGTGGTACTCTCCACTCTCCAATCACATGCTGGGTGATTCCTGCTGTCGGCTGGGTTGACATATTATAATTAACTGACTCACATTGTTCTGATAATAATTAGAACCGAACTGGACCTGAATGAGACCCGTGATCCACTAGAAGCTGACAGGACATGGACCAATAGGAAATAATCCGTACTGAACTGATTTACAGTCAGACATATTTCATAGAGAGCAGCTGGTGTTATTTTAATTCATTTTTAGCCTGGAATCTGTTTTCATCCTTAAATCCTTAAACTGAACATGAAAATATCCCGACAGAAATGATCAGTTCAATCTTGATCATCATTGATTCAGTGCAGCGGGTCCATCTGACCTGTCACGGTTCCTCTAGTCCACAGGTGTCAAACTCCAGTCCTGGGGGGCCACTGGAGGCCCTGCTACCTTTAGATGAGCCTCTGCATCACCTGACTAGAACAATGAGGTCATCAGCAGGACTCTGGGGATCCGATCCACACAGAAGGAGGTCATGAAGCCGTTTCATTCCAGTGTTTAGTACCTGTGGCTCATCTAAAACCTGCAGGACACCTGGAGGACTGGAGTTTGACTCCCCTGCTCTAGTCGAACCGAGCCCGGTTCTGGAGGCAGCTCACCTGGCTAACACGACTGGTCAGGTCTGGGTTTCAGGTTCGGTCCGCGGCGCCTCATCTCATCCCGCATCCCTGTGTCGGTCTATCCGGAAGAATCAGGTCAGAACCAGGCCAGACGGTCCCAGCCCGGCGGCTAGCTCAGCTCCATCCCCGCAGCAGAGCCCACAGTCCGGGAGAGGTACCGAGGTCCAGCCGCTCTGTGGTCCGGTGCTAACTGGCTAACAGCTAACTGGCTAACAGCTAACTAACTAACCGCTGGTCGCCGGACTGAGCGCCCACCCCGGCCACAGAAGCGTCAGCCTCGGCAGAGATCCAAACCGCTGCCGGAAATATTCATTTTTGTCACAAATCAGCAAAAAACAAACAAACAAACAAACAAAAAAACAATATTGTAGAAGCTGCGCCTCGGTCCGCTGTCCCACGAGCTGCGCTCCTTGCAGCCCCTCACCGTCATGTAGCCTTGTACGCCGTTTCCTTGGTAACGCTCCAACTCTGCTCCTATTGGTCAACGTCAGCCAGGACCCGCCTAGCGATGTATGATGTATCGGGGTGATGAACTCTGAGTGCTATGGCAAGCCATTTTAACATAAATTCGGTTTCGTCTGACGATCTGAAACGTAATTACGTTCTCTGGAACGTAATTGACTATCCGGAATGGTAATTTCAAATATCTGCATTTACATTCTGACTATAAAAAATAATAATTCAAGATATCTGTAATTACATTTTAACGAGTCAAAATTTCTCTCAAGGTATCTCAAATGACGACACTGGATTGTCATTTGACGGGACTTATCCATCATTACAATTCAAGATATCTTGAATTTAATTATGACTAGTCAAAATTACAATTTTATATATCTGAATTAAGAATTGCACAGAAGCCCCTTTGTGCTGTCTAAACAGTTGCCTGCAGAATTTGATGTTTCCTGCACAAAATTGTCAGTAAATGCCACAAAATAGAAAGAACTCGGCAATGTTGGAAATGCAATGAATGCAAAACTTAATCAACTATAAGACTGCTTCTCAAATCTGCAAAGAATTTTCTGCTTATTCATTTCCGACAAACCGAATGCATCTAAAAACAGCCCTGAAAAGCTAAAATAGCTATTGTCAAAGCATCAACATGAAAGTTGTGCATTTTCAAACATCTTTCTATTTTTTCATTGTTTTATTAAACTTTCAAAATGCCACGTAAGTCGGGAACGTTTTTGGCGGATAATCAAAATTACAATTCAAGATATCTTTAATTTAGTTTTCACTAATCAAAACTACATTTCTCCTGTCCAGAAATAAATTTAAGGTATCTTGAACTGGCATCATTCAAGATATCTTTAATTAGAATAATGACAAGTCAAAACTAAAATCGAGATATCTTGAATTAACTTTATGACTAGTCATAATTTAATTGAAGATTTCTGAAACGATTTCTGATTTCAGACAGTCAGTAATTGATTGTAGATATCCATACAACTCAGTGGGAAATCTGACGTCATTTTGGTTAGTCAGAATTTAATTAGAGATATCTTAAATCGCTAAAACATCTAGGCATAAAACAATTTGAGATATCTGGAACTTAAGGGCGGCAAAACCGAATTTATGTTAAAACGGTTTGCCACAGTATTACTGTCTTTATGCAGATGTCGGGCATTTGATTCCTGTCCCGGGCTTGTATTTATATCTGTTATAACAAGTTAAAATACCAGAAAATAATAGAATATAAATAACAGCATCAGCCAATGGGTCATGCAGATAAAACAAATTTCATTTTTTTAAGAAGACAGAAAATGAAAATATTTAAATTAGATCAACAAGGAGATGTATTTTGAATTTACATTTCTGAATAAAATAGTTCAAAAATAGATGAGATTTATATTTTAAAAATTCTTAACATTTCTTTAATTCAATCCCAAAGAGAAATGAAAGAATATTGAATTGATGCACATTCTGTCAACGTCAAACCAAATCCTTATTTATATGTCCTGCACTTGAACGTTTGGTGCTAATTATATATAATTTCAAACTCCTGCTTCCATTTTTATCTGTATTTTTCTTTATTTTAACCCCTTTAGTGAAACATTAGTAAAATAGCTGTTTTTTGTTTCTTTTAAATAAATTTAAAAAAAGAAAAGAACAGTTTTCACAATAATAATTTCTTTTAATATACATATATAGATTATTTTTATTTGTTTGTAAACATACAGGTATGAAACATGAGGGTTAGGGCAGGTGGCAGACAGTCACACTGATGAACGTTACAATTTTGCAGACATTTCACTGCATAAAACAACAATAAATAAACAGAGGAAAACCCCCAGCTGACATGAATTGTGCATGTGGAGGTGAGGCAGGCGCTTGGAGACCCAGTTATGGTGAGAATAAAGATGATTTAATGACGACAAACAGGTACAAAATCCAAATAAGTCCAAATTCCTGACAGCGCAGCAGAGCAGAATACAGAGGCTCAGCACTGGCAGCAACAGGATATACCAAGGACTGGGAAACACATGCAACAAGCAATGACAAGGACCCAATGAGGAACAAAGCACACAGGTGGGGTTAAATACACAGAGGGTAATCAAGGGAACAAGACACACCTGGGAAACAATCAAGGGGAAGACAGGACAACGAGGAGACTGGGATAAACACCGAACACCAGATGTCTGTCCGAGTGAAGATGCAGAATCACAGAAATTAACTGCTTCACTCCTTTGGCAATAAAATGATCCCATTTTTCCCAAAGTTTCTCTCCTTTCTCCTTCTGGAGCCGTATTGTAAAGGTCATCATTTCCATATCGTGGATCAGGTTTATAATATTGACCAGAAGCTTCAGACGGGGGCGTTTGGGTTGGAGCCAGCATTTAGTCATCGCTTTCAGTCATAAATATCTTCAGCATGTATGTATTCATAGCAGGAAATGAAAGGATTAAAGTTATACCCATAATTTCATAAATTAGTCGATTAACGTCTTTCCAGAAGGTCTTCAACTGAGGACAGTCCTAACAGATATGCAAGCAGCCTGCAGAGACCAGACCGCACGCCGTCCAGCAGCAGCAGCACCGTGAACCACCCAGCTTCCATCTCTGCTTTGGCGTGATAAAACTGACTAGATTCTTCCAGCAGAAATGGCGCCATGTTAAAGAATTTGTGGTGGACAGGGAGTTCCTCCAAATTCAGGCAAAATTATTCCATCTGCTTCCCTTTCCCATCGTTGTCAGATATAATCAGTTGAGTTCTTATTCATAGATGTTGAGCTTCTGTAATATTTGCTGATGGTGCATTTTGTATTTTTGCCAGCATATGAATCCATAAATATTTGTTCTATTCCTGGCTCTGCATCCAACTCAGGGGTTTGATTTTCTTCCTAAAGAAAATTCAAACCTGCAAATAACGGTAGAAACCTTCTGCCCACCTCATAAGTCCGGCACAAATCCTCAAATTTCACTAACTGCCTATTTTTAATTATATTATAGGATGCAGTGATTCCCTGTTTTGTCCATCTTCTATATTTGTGATCTATCGATGCTGGAAGGAAACGCGGCTGGTAAGCAGGCCAACTCAATACTCCTATCTGTTTGTGGAGACTGAACTTTTTAACCACCTCTGCCCTCTTCGAGGAGAAACTCAGACACAGATTTTGGAAATGGTTTACCTGGGGCAGCCCATCCAGACACCCCAAAACAGACTGTATAGGGAAGTCCAACAAAGAAAGCTCAATGTGACATGATGGGTTTTAGTTTTCTGACCCACATGCAGAAACCACACGTCTCTTAGGAAAAGTGAATATTTTATTATCAAAACAGGACACACAATATTGCAATCCTCTGGACTTCAGCGGTTAGGGTGAGAATGACTCGACCAGGAAGGCCTGAAATGAGAACCGGTTTAGATGGCTGGGAGCGAACGGATAGATTGAGAGGGAAGTGGAACAGGCTGACTTCACAGTGGTTTGCTGAGGCGTGGGGAAGAGGTGCCAGGGTCCTGAGTGGAGAGAAGTTCTGCGGTCCCAGAGGTGAGTGCGAGGTGGGGGGTACGGAGAACCGGAGGCTTGTAGGAGTGGAGTTGCGGCGGAGCAGGCTGGCTGGCACTAGCAGGAGGATTCTCGAGCGGAGAGACAAAAACCTAGAGGCGGCAAAAATACAAAGATCAGGAAACTTCAGGTAAGCTCAGAAACTATTCTAAAGCAACTGCAAAAACGGGAGACGACCAGAGTGACTACCGATGAACGTCATCATCTAGCACTGAAGGAAGGATCTGCTGCTCCTAAATCCCCAGCACGCTCTGATGAGGCTGATGACTTCCACCTGTGCAGACTCCTCCGGCTCTTCACCAAGATCCTCTCTGGACAAGATGTGACACTCGCACTCACACACATGCACTCTAACACAGGAACCCTGACACAATGTCCTTCCATTTAGCCTCATAGGCTGGATTACACCAGCATACCGAAGGTCTAATCTGGGCAGACGGATAGTAATCTGCCAGGCAAGGCAGACCCATGCCCCCCCCGATCCCCAGGCAGCTGCAGGGTTGAGTATCTTACTCTTGGTCTTTTATTGCTCCAGATAAACCTCAAAAAATGATTATCCCACTCCCTACAGCATTTTACTGCAACCTCTACTGGAAGTGCTGCAAATATGTACAATAGTCTTGGAAGAACATTTATCTGTATTGTTGGGATTCTGCTGCCGAGGTCAAGGGGCAGTAGGCTCCACCTGTCCAGGTCCTCATATATTTTCTTATTTATTCGATTGTCATTAATGTCATATAATTGAGCCAAATTTTTTGTTAACACCCAAATACTCCATTTGTAATTGATGCCAATTAAATTGGTAACTATTTATTAACTGTTTTGACGGAAGAAAATGGAAGGTCAAAATTTGAGTTTTTTTATATGTTGAGTTTATAACCTGAGAGTTTGCCATATGTTTCCAGGGTTGGGTTAGGGTTGAATAGTGGCTGATCAGACCACTGCTACACACCCTAACCTAATTAAACACACAAGAACGTTAACAAATACTGGTAAGCACATTACTAAATCTTTAAATTAAATAAATATTAGAACTGAACTAACTTCAAAACAGAAGAAACATTAAAGAAATTGTAAAATTAAACTCGAGACCAAATTTCCCCTTCTCCTGGCAAGCAGATGGAACGACCCACTGAGGAAGTTTGACAGCCATTTAAGGACATCAGCTGCAGCTCATCTGTATGATTTCAGCAGCAGCTCCAGAGGAAACTGGCAACTCAAAAGAAGAAATTAATTTGTTGCATTTAACAAAAAATACAAAGAACTGACAGATAAAGTTAACTAAATGGGTGCACTACAAATAGTTAGCTAAAGAGTCAGACTAATGAAAACAATTTTAAAGATAAAAATCTAAACTATTTGCTAACCAATATGTGAAGTAATATTAAGGAAAAACAGAAAATTATCATTCCTGTCTCTGTGTGACAGTAGGGATAGCTGTCACAATTACCAATGAAATCTCATCTGTCAGGGAAGGCATCAGGGAACTTCATCTCTGAGCTAATATTGCAGCATATCGATTGTAGTCTATATTTAATACACTAGTTGGTCTACATCCTTTAGGATCCGTTTTGTCTTTCCCTCCCTTTGGTGTGACCGATATAGACGCCTCTCGCCATGATGGCGGGAGAGCGCCCCCTTCTAGGGTCTAGTTAAAGGAAGCCTTTAACAGTGGGAGAACAGAACCCTTCATGGTCTAATACCAACCCATCACAGCCTGCTGGTTTCACTTCCTCAGCTGATGTTTCTGCTATTAACTTGTCATTTTGGTTTTTTACTAGAGATGGGAGATCCAGGGAGTTAAGAAATGTTTGAATTGTTTGATTATCTATTTTGTCCGGCTGTGTGTACAGGGATGCATAATACCCTTCGAATGATCTCTGAATTTCAAAGGGTATTCTGATAAACTGATAAGTTTATCAGTTATTTTGTTAGTTTTTGGGTTCCAAACTTTATAAATTGTGTTTTCCACCTGTGGCTTCCTGAGCCTCATGAAAGCACCTTAGCAGCTTTAGGCCTTAAATGTGCGGCAAAACTAACGGTGATGAAGAGGGCCGCACTGGGTTAGCTCGGTGAATTTTGAGCTGTCAGACGTGTGCTTCAATATACTCCAGGCCGCTTCTTTGTTACTGCAATCATCGATTTATTCCACTTTATCTGCCACAACTTCAGACTTTACAGGACATGCTGACCAGGCTAAACCATACAATGGTGCCAACAACAAAAACGACATTTTAGCACGGTCAACAGAAATTATGACCACCACCGGCGCACCTGTTTCCTCATTCATACAAAACCAGCGCGCCAGTATGGCTCCCATTCATACCTGAGTGACAGCCACACCCACCTGGACACACCCACCACCCAAGTGTCAAAGCCGTGTGCTCCTGCTACATCATTAATTGCTTATTTCGATCACATGGCTCTTACATGCCTTCCCTCATAATACCTGTGCCTCGTATATTTATGTGTTTTTTTTTCAATTTCCTCACTTAAAATTTTGTGAATCTCCTGCTTAATAGGCCTAATTTGTTCCAGTAAGGAGGGGCTTTTGTTAATCGAATGCTGCTGCTTCAACCTTTTTAAATTTTTCTGCAAGTCTGTTAGTTTATCCGCTCTAATCTTCTTCAAATTAGAACATTTTGCAGTTATTTATTTTACCTGTAATATATGCTTTAGCCCTGGGGTGGGCAATCCTGGTCCTCGAGGACTGGTGTCCTGCATTTCTTAGACGTCTCCCTGGTCCAACAGCTGAATCAAATAGCTGAATCATCTCCTAAGTCCAGTCCGGTTTTCCAGAGTCCTACTAATGACCTCATTATTTGTCTCAGGTGTGTTGAAGTAGAGACACATCTAAAAGTTTCAGGAGACCCTTGAGGCCTGGAGTTGTAGAGCTAACTGTTCCATTATCATTAAATTCTAAGTAACATTTAAGCTCCTCTGCTATTTCCGTTTTGAATGTAGTACTATTTAATAAGCTTGTGTTGAGCCTCCATAAAGTGTTTTTACAATTTCTAATTAAACTAGAAAATTCCTGAAGAAATTTAACCGGGGCTGGCCAAAGTGTGCCCGTCGGTTTGGATCCAGCTTTCGGATGCTAAAAATTAGCATCAATGCTAAGCTTCGCTAAACAATTACATAGTATCATGTGGAGAATCACAAGATTGTTGACTAACATGGACTTGCACCATTCAGAATGTTAAAATGAGCTAAAATTAGTCAAAATGCTTATATAAGCCTAATTGCTGTCAGTAGCATGTGGGGTATTATTAGAATGTTGTCCTAGATTGACGTCCTACATTCAGGGCTAATAAGCAAGAAAAACAGCTGAAAGCGTTTTTTAGGGAAAATGCTAATGCTCTGCCTTGCTGTGCAAGACAGTGCCCTAACCTGAGGGAAAAAGATAATACGAGCTAATATTATGCAGTGCCTATGGCGGTGCACTAACCTCAGAGCAATATGGAGGCTTTTATTTTGAAATTTTCAGTAACTTCATTTTAAATGTCTAAATTAATCCTATGAGTAACAGTGATTGGGTTAGATCAGTTATATAATGATCGTGGAGTGTTTTATTTAGAAATTCTCATTAATCTTAATTTTAAATTGCCACATTATCCAATGTGTAACAATGGTTGGTTAAAATCAGTTATAAATGCCCGAAACACAAGTAGTTCTAACGGCCAGCTCATTCCTCAGAGTTCTGCCATAGTTAGAACTACAGTGATGCGTTTTTGTAGTCCGTTTGAAGTATCTGAGAGGGTTATGTGTCGTCTCCGATAGTACCGCAATTCATACCTATACCTCACTCACAGTAATAGCAGTGATGAGAAAAGATGGTGTGGAAATACATTGAAGTCAATCTGTGAGAGAGTGAGCAAATCCTATCGCATGACTTCGCTCTGAAGCACCTTGACAGAAAACTATAAGCCCTAGATAAATTTCGAAAACATTTCTGAGTTCTGAGACTGGACTCGTCCCTTCTTGTTTTTATCCCCACTCATTCTTCTTGAGAGAGAATAACTTTTAATAACACCTTGGATTAGGGGCCTTTTATGCCTAGCGATGCAGGATCTCTTTTCTATGCTGCAGTACTAATCGCCATGACACCGGACGTCCACACAATGATCATTTTTATTATTTCAAAGTCAAGTATAAATTTATTCCATTTGTCTCCCTTAGGGACACAAAAAATGATGTCTATTAACAAATTAAATTTGTTAAATTTAACAAAGCAACCGCTTGTTAAATTTGTTAAATGTTAAATTAAAGGAAAAAAATCTGAAAAGTAGTTTATTTAAACCATAAAAGTGAAGCTTTCTGATTGGTTATTGATTGGTTTCTGATTTATATCTGAAATGTTTAGGCACTTCTGTTCTTGTCCCCTCTGTGGTTTCTAGATTTTTCTATTTCTCTGTGTCCTTCCAGCAGGGGAACAAGAACAAGTTCCTCTGGCTTCTGCAGCTCATTCTCATTGTTGCTGAGGTCCAGGTTCGCCTGCAGACCCATCCTGCTGCCTCAGCGCACGTGGCATCAGCGTCTTCTTCAGAAAGCGTTTCTGCAGGAAGCGGTTTCTGATGCTGAATGGACAGCAGTCGTATAGGAAGTACATGAGGCCGAGGCCGCGCCCGGCGAAGTAGCGCGCCTGCGGTTGCGGCGACAGCAGCGCATGGACGATGGCGTCCACCACCGGGCTGAGGTCTGGGTTGGCGTGCTTGGCGAAGTTCTGGAACAAGTTCTTGGTCTCGGCGATGTAGTCCTCGCCGTATTCCTCTATCAGTGCCGGAGGCAGACTCTGGAGGAGCTGCTGGTGCTGCTGCTCCCAGTAGGCGTTGTTGCTGGAGGGAGCTGGGAAAAGATAGTGTGGTTGTTAGCATTAGCTCAGTATTAGGCCTGCTCTTTCTCTGCGTTGGTGTCATTTTGTCTGCTGTGTTTAAGGTTTTGTCTGATTGAAAATTTGCAATCCATAAATATCCATATATCTGTGATGTTAGCGTCTCTAGTTTGTCTGGTTCTTTCAGGTCTTCCTACATTGATGTTTTTAGCACCAGCGCTCTTATTGATGTGAAAAACAAATTCAGGACTTTTCGATTTGCCGTTTGATGCTCTGACCAATTCTTATAACTTTGGACCAAAAATGGAACTATAAGTACTTAAAATAGATTTTTACAAAAAGAGTGGTATAGTGATGCCGCTTCACTGATTCAAATAAAATATTTTTATGAGTTTCTTATATTAATGGCTTCATACAAGAATATATTTTGAAGATTGGTTCTAAGTGGTTGATCAGGACATGCATTCATGTGGCTGCGTGCTGAAAACCCATTATATCTGCTTTAGCTCTACCGGTTCTGATCCAATAGGGAGAGATATAGCATGAACATATTGCCAATGCCGCGTTCTCTAAATCAACCTGAAGCCCAATCTAAAACTCACCAAAACACAAAACAGAAAGAAACCCTGATCTAAGGAAATGAGTCCCTGCAGCTGTCCCTTGCAGGTGAGGGCAGGTCGGCGTCTGGGGGCGGGGCTTACCTGTCTTATATGAGGACGGCAGGATGGTGCTCACTTTGACCCCCCAGGGAACCAGCTCATGCCTCAGAGTTTCAGTGAACAGGTTCAGCGCCGCCTTGGACGCTCCGTACGCCGCCAGGCAGGGGAACGGCTGGTCACCTGGAAGACGAGGTCGGAGCGTCACTCTGATGTCACACACACTGACCAAGGAGATGCCTGCTCTGCCCACCGTCGGCCCCCAGTGAGTCAGCAGAGCTGGACTTGAATGTGTTAATGTCACAAAAACACCGTTTGCTCAACTTGTTGACCAGGGTGGAAAATATCTGTCCTTAAATCTGTGATTGATTAGTTTTGGCTCCCAGACAGTTTGAGTTGGAGAGGCTCAGTCTGTTTGCTTTGGCAGGTGTCTGACTCTGGAGTGGTTCAGAGTCCTGCCAAAGTATTTACACCCCATGAACTCTTTCACTCTCTGTCACTTTGCAGCCAAATGTGGTCAAAACGTGGCTTCGCTTTGGGATGTGGGGTGGGCTCCATCCACCCGTATGTCTGGGGGTTCGGTGTTTGGGCACGAGCGGGTTGGGTGTGTTTGTGGGGTAATGATGGTGGAGTTCGTGGGCGGATGTTGCAGTAATGGTGCTATTATATGTTAGTGTGCTTGCTTCTAAAGGCCTGCTGTGGGCGTGTGTCACACCTGTTGGGCTGGAGATGTTGATGATGCGACCTTTGGCCTGTCGCAGCAGTGGCAGGAAGCTCTTGGTGACGCTCACTGTGCCGAAGAAGTTGACCTCCATGCAACCTCTGAAGTTGGACATCAAGGACAGCTCTGCGTCTCCCAAGTTCACACACACACCGGCGTTGTTGACTAAACCCCACAGACCTGCACAAACACACACACACACATTGGCTGGCACACAACCATCAGCACATGGAAAACTGGCAGAGGTGTCATAATGACTGACTAAAAGTGCATTTTTAAATTAAACCGAGAACAAAAAAAACTTCCTTTTCCCAGCAGCTATTAAGTCCCTAAAAATGTAAAATGTAGTGGATATAGCCAAAGCTCCGGCCCCCAAAGCTCCGGCCCCAAAGCTCCGGCCCCAAAGCTCCGGCCCCAAAGCTCCGGCCCCAAAGCAAAGCTCCGGCCCCAAAGCTCCGGCCCCCAAAGCTCCGGCCCCAAAGCTCCGGCCCCCAGAGCTCCGGCCCCCAGAGCTCCGGCCCCCAGAGCTCCGGCCCCCAAAGCTCCATCCCCCAAAGCTCCATCCCCCAAAGCTCTGGCCCCCAAAGCTCCGGCCCCCAAAGCTCCGGCCCCAAAGCTCCGGCCCCAAAGCTCCGGCCCCAAAGCTCCGGCCCCAAAGCTCCGGCCCCAAAGCAAAGCTCCGCCCCCAAAGCTCCGGCCCCAAAGCTCCGGCCCCAAAGCTCCGGCCCCCAGAGCTCCGGCCCCAAAGCTCCGGCCCCAAAGCTCCGGCCCCAAAGCTCCGGCCCCAAAGCTCCGGCCCCAAAGCAAAGCTCCGGCCCCCAGAGCTCCGCCCCCAGAGCTCCGGCCCCCAGAGCTCCGGCCCCCAGAGCTCCGCCCCCAGAGCTCCGGCCCCCAGAGCTCCGGCCCCCAGAGCTCCGCCCCCAGAGCTCCGGCCCCCAGAGCTCCGGCCCCCAGAGCTCCGCCCCCAAAGCTCCGGCCCCAAAGCTCCGGCCCCAAAGCTCCGGCCCCCAAAGCTCCGGCCCCCAGAGCTCCGGCCCCCAGAGCTCCGGCCCCAAAGCTCCGGCCCCCAAAGCTCCATCCCCCAAGCTCCGGCCCCCAGAGCTCCGGCCCCAAAGCTCCGGCCCCCAGAGCTCCGGCCCCCAGAGCTCCGGCCCCCAGAGCTCCGGCCCCCAAAGCTCCATCCCCCAAAGCTCCGGCCCCCAAAGCTCCGGCCCCAAAGCTCCGGCCCCCAGAGCTCCGGCCCCCAGAGCTCCGGCCCCCAAAGCTCCGGCCCCCAGAGCTCCGGCCCCCAGAGCTCCGGCCCCCAAAGCTCCGGCCCCCAGAGCTCCGGCCCCCAGAGCTCCGGCCCCCAGAGCTCCGGCCCCCAAAGCTCCATCCCCCAAAGCTCCGGCCCCCAAAGCTCCGGCCCCAAAGCTCCGGCCCCCAGAGCTCCGGCCCCAGAGCTCCGGCCCCCAAAGCTCCGGCCCCCAGAGCTCCGGCCCCCAAAGCTCCGGCCCCCAAAGCTCCGGCCCCCAGAGCTCCGGCCCCCAAAGCTCCGGCCCCCAAAGCTCCGGCCCCCAGAGCTCCGGCCCTCGGCTCCCATCAAACTTTACTGCTTTCAATCCATTTAAGGTTTGTTTTCCTGTTGCCTTCATATCTGCATCCCACTGTGTGTTAGCTCAGGATGCTGTGCGTGTGCATGTACGTGCCTCCACCCTAACCCACCTCGGAGGCCCAGCTTGGCCTTGGTGTCCAGCAGCGCCTGCTGCACCTGCTGCGGCTGCGTGATGTCCATCTGCAGGAGGGTGAGGCGGGATGAGCAGCTTCTCTGCAGAGCTCTGGCTCCGTCTCCGTCAGGTCCAGAACGGTGGCGAAAACGTCCAGACCCAGAGAGTCCAGATGTTTGGCTGCAGTGTTCCCAAAGCCGGTGTCGCAGCCTGCAGGGACACAGAGGGAAATCTGGGAACCAATGATGCTTCCAAGCCAAACCATCATTACATTTCATTGATATAAACACAGTGGGCCAAGTTGACACAGGGAGGCTGAACATGGTGGCTCAATGCTTTGTTAAAGGGAAACATGTCTATTATACCTAGCCTGGCCAGCCTGAAAATAAAAGCGAGCCTCCGCTGCCGATCATCAGGATGAGTGAATGCAGTTTGATCGATTGATTAAATCGGAGTCCAGTTTGCTGCTTTGCTTCTATCATTTTAGCATTTCCTTGCTCCTTATAGTGGAAGTCACTGTAACGTTGTTTAACAAAGTAATACATATTTTGTTCATGCCTCAAACATCAAATGTTGGTAGTTTGTGATAGAGGTTCTGAAACAAGAGACACAGCCGGGAGCAATCAAGGGAAGACGGGACAACTCTGAGACTCAACACAACACAGAAACCTAAATTAACACACAGAAAAACCAAATCCTCACAATTAGTGAACGGCTTTAGCTCCAGTTCAGACTCCAGACCAGATGGTGGCGGTATTCAACACTTTTAGTTTTTTTAACAGCCTTATAAAAAGAAGAAACGCCACGAAGCCAGACAAGATAACAGATTAAATTGGCCATTTTTACTCGCATAATATTGAATTAAAAGTAGAGAGGCCTGATAATAGTTAGATGACAACACAACAGGACAAGAACCGAAGGAAATGAAATGTGGGTCACGAAAGGAGCCGAAGGGACGAAGGCCGCTAACGTGTTGCTAGCTGGTGGTAAGTTGGCTTCCAAATGCTAATTATCTTTGTTTAATTATAAACAGTGCAACAAAGATATAAACTAACTCACGAAGGTTTCAGAAATAATTATTTTATCAGTTTTATTGTCATTTTTAAGATTATTATACCAATCATTCAGCTTCATGTTCTGTTTGTTGCAACTTGATATAGTTTTCTTCATAACCTGGTTTTAATGAAGCTCATTATGCCAGAGAGACTTTGATATTGTGAGGCTGCTGTTATAACTCCTTCGTCATTCTTTGTTTCCTCGACATATTTTTGCAGTCTAAGCAGATTAAGATGAAAGAAGAAGCCAGAGATCAGGGATTAGAAAACCTAAAAACCTTTCCTGTCTCAGAGGATCACCAACCGGACCACCAACTGGATCACCAACCGGACCACCAACTGGATCACCAACCGGACCACCAACCGAACACCAACCGGACCACCAACTGGATCACCAACCGAACACCAACCGGATCACCAACCAGACCACCAACCAGACCACCAACTGGATCACCAACCAGACCACCAACCGGACCACCAACCAGACCACCAATCAGCTCTGAGGATGAAGCTCCACATCGTCTTCATGGTGAAGGAGTTTTACTTTACGGAGCATCTGGCCACATTTTAACAGCAGAAACCGGTGAGTTTCCAACACTAAGGGCTTAATGAACATGACTTGAAAATTATTGGACAGAATTTATTCCCCTTATTAATCCACAATTTCTTTGTTATACATTTTATTCATTGTTAGCTTTCAGGGGCCTGTGATTGGCATTTTCTGTAAAGTGAAGTGATGCAGTGAATAGGAATGTTCTGTCATTGATCCTCACTAATGTTAGCTACATGATGACTAGCTAATGCCGATATATCATGTTAAGCTTGTTAGCAAGAGCAGGCTCCTTGTTGTTATCCCTCAGCTATTTCAGGGTAGCTAGCTGCTCTCCATAAATTCAAACTGAGGTTTTGTTTGAGGAGAGAAAGTAAAAACTGTGTTTGAGGTTTTATTTGGAACCTGCAAGAAACTTAGCAAACAAGTTTCTAAAGCAGTGCTTCCACATTTCTCTGACCTTTGACCTTTTTATTGCTCTGGGCTCCTTGCAGGTCTGTGCAGCAGCGTGTCAGACATAAACTCCCAGCAGGGAGCCGCCTGCACACGTTCTACTCTCAGCTCGCTTCTCAGAGTTCGGCGCACCTGAGGAAGGAGGCAGAGCCTCCCCTTACCTGTGATGAAGACGGCCTTGCCCTCTGCGGGCGGGCCGGGCGGCGGGCCAGTCCCGGCGCCAGAGCGGACGTAGCAGACGACGGCCAGCAGAACCAGCAGCAGCACGGCCGGCAGGCTGAACGCCCACAGCCGCTCCACCAGAACCGTGGCCCCCAGCCAAGCCACCAGGGTGGGCCCCGCGCTCAGGTGGGATGCCAGGATCTTCTTCATGGCCCCGCCCACAAACACTGTCACCACGGCCAGGTAGATCCAGAAGGGAAGGTTGTAGTCGTCCATCGTGTACCAAGCGTCGCTTCAGTCTCTCTCTGCTGAACACACTCCTCTCGCTCTCTGACTGTCTGCAGGAGAGTGCAACCCCCCGGCTCCACTGCTCAATATATAGAGGCTGCAGGGGGAGGGGCTACAGGCTCTATTTAATCTGCACACACACACACACACAGTCGTGTTTTCATGTCTTGTGGGGACTTTCCTGCATTTCTCCTCATGGGGACCAAAATGTCCCCACAAACCTACAGTATAGACAGAAATAGTCTCCACAAGGATAGAAAAACAATGTTCATGCCCACACACACACCCCACTGAGTAATAAGACAGGTAGTCTTGATTCTTGAAGGTTTTCAGAGGTTTGCCCCACGCAGCCTGAGGTTAGGCCGGAGGAAACTCAGCCTCACATGGAAATCTGCTGCAACTCTTCAGCGCTGCCATCATCATCCTCACATTGTCTTGGGGAATTCTTTGGTTCTGTAGCTTCAGCTGAAGGATGAAGGTCAGTAAAATGTGGAGAGGAGCTGGACTTCATGTCTTCTCAGGAAATCAGGTTACTGTGATTGTTTCCCAAGAGAACTGAAAGACAGAAATGAACAATGTTTTCATCTAATCTCAGTGATCTGGCATTTTGACAGAATGGTGTATTTTCTAGAACCGCTTTCTGCTATAAACGATATGCAGTTCCTGGAATGAACCGTCTCAAACAGTTCATTCCAGAAGAAATGATAAGATAAGATGGTGCTTTATTCATCCTGTCAGAAATTAAAGTATCCTGTGGTGTCCATAAAAGTTGCACATGATCAAAAGATCATAATACACAAGATAAAAAGATAAGACAGTAAAGTAACTAGATCAGGGGTGTCAAACATACAGTCCGCAGGCCAGAACCAGCCCGCCAAACGATTTAGTCTGGCCCGGGGGCTAAATGCATTATCATTATTCAACAATGATCATTGAAAAAGACATGTATTTTCTTTAATTAAAAATCTGCAGTTCCTATATTGTCCACGAGGGGCGCTGTGTTTTATTCAGAGCAGACAACATGTTGCAACACTGCATAACAGCAGATGGCAGCACTGAGCTTCAAGTTCTGTAAATGGCTTCAATCCTATGCTTTACCAGCTTTTTATTTTGGCCCTGGCAACCTCATCAACGAAATGTCAAAAAAAGAGAAAGCTAGACACAGAGTGTCGGATTTTTCAAGAAAAATGGACTTCATCTTATTTGTTCACAGAGGTGAATGGAAAACCCGTGTGCCTTGTGTGCCTGCAGCAGGTGCTTAAGGAATACAATATTCTGCGCCACTATGAAACTCAGCATGGTGAAAAATACAAGCACTTGCAAGGAAAACTGAGAAAACAGAAGATAAATGAAATGCTGACGGGTCTGAGAAAACGGCAATCTGTTTTCACCGGGAGTCGAGAGGCCAGTGAGGCTGCGGTGAAAGCCAGCTATCTTATTGTTAGCCAAATAGCGTTAGCATCAAAGCCTTACTGTGAGGGAGTTTGTCAAGAACTGCATGCTGAAGGCTGCTAAAGTTGTGTGTCCTGAGAAGCGACAAGCTTTTGCCAGTATTAGCTAGACGAGAAATACTGTGGCAGACAGGATTTCGGAACTATCGGCAGATTTGGACAACCAACTCAAATGCAAAACGGAGTCATTTCTGGCATTTTCCGTTGCAATTGATGAGAGTACTGGTATTGCAGATGTCACTCAACTGGCCATATTTATTGGTGGAGTTGACAAGATGTTGACTGTCACAGAGGAGTTTCCCAAGTTGGTGCCCATAACCGACACCACGACAGCGAAAGACATTTTCCACTCTGTTGTTGGAGCGCTGGACCGAGTCCAGGGTTAGGGTTAGGGTCCTGTCTGAACGTCGCCATTTTATTTATTTATTTATAAATCATCTCTGTCCTCTTCTGCTCTGCAGTGACAGTTTGACTGACAGACCAGGTCAGTCTGCATGTTTACAGTTAACAATATTCACTGTTGCCAACTCAGTGACTTTCTTGCTATGTTTAACATTTCTGACAAAAAGAATTAATATCAGCCTAAATCAAAATCAGCAGATCAGGCTTTTTAAAGATTGGTAACCAGGGATCGGCCAGAAAACTGCAACCGGTGCAGAAATACACACATATTCATGACTTTCGGTGATTAAATTAATTTATCTTCAGCGTTACTCCCATCGCTAAAATGTAATTTATACCAGGTGAGTCTGAAACATGACTGCAATGTCTGACAAAAAAAATATGATTATTGAATGTTTATGTTTTTCAGTTAATCATATTATTATGTTTATTGTAGGTCGCGATAGTTCTGTCGTTATTGTCGTGTTTTAGAAGTGTTTATGAAATGGTTTTTATGGAAACACGCAGTAACATTATGGCTTCTCTTTGCGCCTGACCTTACCTCTGCTCAGTGAGAAAATACAGGTATGTTTTACCAAATAACACTTTATTATTGTAGCAAACGGTCAGCACGAAGACTGAGTTGTATATAGAGTTTCATGTAAAGCCAAACTCTTTGTTTAGACTCTGCAACGCCATGTTTGATCATGGCCTGTCCAGCCGGGCCTTGAAAGGCTGCTGGTTTTTACAAACTCTGCTCTCACAACACAACACAAGCCTTACAAGAATGAAGACTTCTGATGCTCGAGCAGCTGCTGGTGATTTATTTCCACACCAAGACACACCAACAGATGAATGATTTACACAATAAAATTATAAATATGCCTGAAACGGAAAGATTCTAACAGTAATACAATCAATACATAACTTACCATTCATAAGCAATCTAACAGAAAAATTAGTCATATGAAATCATTAAACTTGTAGGTTTTCCTCTGTAAGACAGTCACCTCTGCTCCGATGCCTTTCTATGTCCAGCTACTGAATATTTCTGAAGCATTTCTGTGGATGATGATGAAGCATCAAAAGGAGGAGAAAATACTTCTCATTTTGTCATGAGAGGAACAGAACAGCTGCAATGCTTTGCAGAGACACCAGATGGCAGCATATTTGTAGTTGGAGAAACTGATTCCTCATGATGATTTGACTCCACATGGCGAAGCAGCATTCTGTCCTGATGCTCCTCTGGTCTGGAAAAAATGTCAGGACAACAGAAAACTGCTGAAACACTGAGTTCCTGTTGGACCTGTTGATAAGAAACAGGAGCGTTGCTGAATCTTAGTATGACTGGCACATTTTTACTGCCGTTGCTCCCTGAGATTAATTGGTTCTTGGTTTCTTATTGTTTCTTATTGTGTTTTTATCATTTAAAGCATTTTGAACGTCGATGAAGCTGATCAGAAAACAGTTTCTGACTCTAATTAAAACTCAACAGACAGAAATGTTAGAGCTGCTAAAGCCACATTAGGAGCATTGAATTAAATCTGTTTGTTGCTCATCCTGCAGGGCAGCAGTTTTAAGTAACCCTGCAGGGCCGGTCCAAGGCTGCATGAGGCCTGGGGCAGAATCTGACCGAGGGGCCCCTCTTGCTGCTAAACCATCAGAACCTCTAGCAGCTTCTGTTGGATTTAATCTGGTAGATTAAAGTAGATTAACTGGCCAACATAAAAACAATCAGTTATAATTACAGTTTATTCATTTGTATTTGTGAACAAACAGCTCAAACTCAAAGATTAAACTCACAGCATCAGATTGTTGCTATGGTAACAAACTATGAATATTGTTCTTTGAACTTTTACATTGTAAACATGTCAGCTCCTTGAAGTCTTACATAGAAATGTAAAATAATTAAAAATCTTTCAATTTATGCTGAAACCATTTAATCAAATGTAGCAGCATTGATCATCTCAATGAATAAATGTTACATTTATGTTTCTGTGTTAAAATATTAGCGTTTATGGCCCCTGAAGCCCTGGGGGCCCGATGGAGCCACTGACTTAATGTGGATTAAACAGAAGTGCAAATAATTGATATTCATTTTAATTGTTATTTTTGCTTTGTTGTTTTGCAGACAAGTTGTGGATTTAATTATTGTTCCACTGGAGATGTTTTCCAGTAACATATAATTACCCAGTAATATTTTTACATTTCCTGTCTAATATCTTTAATACAAAAACACGGCAGGCGCCTCGGCGCTCCGACCGCCGGGCTGAGCGGGTTTACTGGGGGAAACTCTGCTCTTCTGTTTGATTCCATTTTATTGTATTCTATTTTATTCTACACTTCACTCCAGTTGTGGAGCCCTGCCGCTCGTCTAGCTCCTCCTACTGGTCAACACAGAAACAATGATAATAAATTCAGGCTTTATTCCTTTAGCAAAACCTCAGTGAAAAGCTTTGAGTTTAATTTAGAAACATTTATTCAGTGAGGAAAAAAGCCACACATTAAATTTTAACCAAATCATCTTTTGATTTGGTAACATTAGCCAGCAATACAGAGCTGGAGGTCTGGGTCTGCTGATCGATGAGAGACTGTTCTATTTTATGATATGAAATGATAGAAACTACTAATTTTCTCAAAGTTTTTCAAAGTTTCTTGATTAGATCTTGTTGCTTCCTAAAAGATGATCTCCAATCAGGTCTTCAAAAAATCAGCAGCTCTCATATCTGAAAAAGTCAACTTTATTTCTATGAAAGAATAAACAAAGTTAACATATATTTTTGTTACAGTCTTTCATTTGTTGTATAAAATTCACAGTTTAAGTGATAGGAGAAAATACGGCAAAAATAGTTGGATTATAAAACAATATAATGGGACGTTTCTACAGATGGTTCTTCGGACTCGGCACACACACAGATGTGTCCTCCAGTACACGGTAAAAGATTGGCTCTGTAAGTCTGCTGCACACTGGGACAGATTAAAACATTTCTCAGGGATGAAAGAAACCATGCGGCTGGTGGGTTCAGGTGTTCTCCCTCTGGTGATCTCATTGTTGCATTCAGTTATGAAATCTGGAGCATGTGTCTGATTAAATAGATGTTTTTCATTTAATATGTGCCTTAGGCTGTGACAATGTGCTACAGGTACAGCAGCTTTAACACAGAAGGACTGAGGCTTGGTATCACCAATGTTTTCTATCATTTGGGGACTTTTATTTTGAAGTGATTGGCCACATCCTTTAAGAGGAGTGTGATGAGGTAAAACAGAGAGGCTGACGGTCGGGCAGTAGCTTGTTTGACTGAGAGCGCTCACTTTAGGAGTTCAGGCATGCCAACCGGGTGGAGTCTAAGGAACCAGTGACTGAATGATTGACGTGAGCGCCCCTTTTGGTCCATGTGTGGCATGAGGCTTCTGCTCTCTTTGTGATGAAGGCATACAGAGCACACCTGAAGCTGTTCTCTGATCAACTCGTGCTGCTACGGCTAACAGGCTCCGCCCCCCGACTTCCAGGTGAATAGACTCCTAGCTGGACGGAGTCAAACAGATACAGAACAAACAGGAGGGGTCTGGCTCTATGAGTGTTACCGGAGTGGTCCTCTACTTTTTACAGCGGCTGCAGCTTCTCCTCATTGTTATTGTTGTTGCTGAGGTTCGTCTCCAGACCTGACTGCTTCCTCAGGGCGCGTGGCATCAGCGTCTTCTTCACAAACAGTTTCTGCAGGAAGCGGTTGCTGATGCTGAATGGGCAGTAGCTGTGAATGAAGTACATGAGGCCGAGGCCGCGCCCGGCGAAGTAGCGCGCCTGCGGTTGCGGCGACAGCAGCGCATGGACGATGGAGTCCACCACCGGGCTGAGGTCTGGGTTGGCGTGCTTGGCAAAATTCTGGAACAGGTTCTTGGACTCAGCGATGTAGTCCTCGCCGTATTCCTCTATCAGTGCCGGAGGCAGACTCTGGAGGAGCTGCTGGTGCTGCCGCTCCCAGTAGGTGTTGTTGCTGGAGGGAGCTGGGAGAAGAATATAAAATTACTGTGGCGACCGACAGTGTTAGCATCATCTGTCGAGAAAAATTTTACTTCAATGACAAGTAATGCTGCCAAGCTCATCTGATGTGATGCTTTAAAAGGCCAGTGCGGCCAGATCGATGTCATGACGGAGATTGGTCGTGTGTCAGGGCGATCGGTCGTGTGTCGGGGCGTTCGGTCGTGTGTCGGGGCGATCGGTCGTGTGTCGGGGCGATCGGTCGTGTGTCGGGGCGATCGGTCGTGTGTCGGGGCGTTCGGTCGTGTGTCGGGGCGATCGGTCGTGTGTCGGGGCGATCGGTCGTGTCGGGGCGATCGGTCGTGTGTCGGGGCGATCGGTCGTGTGTCGGGGCGATCGGTCGTGTGTCGGGGCGTTCGGTCGTGTGTCGGGGCGTTCGGTCGTGTGTCGGGGCGATCGGTCGTGTGTCGGGGCGATCGGTCGTGTGTCGGGGCGTTCGGTCGTGTGTCGGGGCGTTCGGTCGTGTGTCGGGGCGATCGGTCGTGTGTCGGGGCGATCGGTCGTGTCGGGGCGATCGGTCGTGTGTCGTCGGGGCGATCGGTCGTGTGTCGGGGCGATCGGTCGTGTGTCGGGGCGATCGGTCGTGTGTCGGGGCGATCGGTCGTGTGTCGGGGCGATCGGTCGTGTGTCGGGGCGATCGGTCGTGTGTCGGGGCGTTCGGTCGTGTGTCGGGGCGATCGGTCGTGTGTCGGGGCGATCGGTCGTGTGTCGGGGCGTTCGGTCCTGTGTCGGGGCGTTCGGTCGTGTGTCGGGGCGATCGGTCGTGTGTCGGGGCGATCGGTCGTGTCTCGGGACGTTCGGTCGTGTGTCGGGGCGATCGGTCGTGTGTCGGGGCGATCGGTCCTGTTCGGTGCGTTCGGTCGTGTTTCGGGGCGTTCGGTCGTGTGTCGGGGCGATCGGTCCTGTGTCGGGGCGTTCGGTCGTGTGTCGGGGCGATCGGTCGTGTGTCGGGGTTCGGTCGTGTGTCGGGGCGATCGGTCGTGTGTCGGGGCGATCGGTCGTGTGTCGGGGCGATCGGTCCTGTGTCGGGGCGTTCGGTCCTGTGTCGGGGCGATCGGTCCTGTGTCGGTGCGTTCGGTCCTGTGTCGGGGCGTTCGGTCCTGTCGGGGCGTTCGGTCGTGTGTCGGGGCGTTCGGTCGTGTGTCGGGGCGATCGGTCGTGTGTCGGGGCGATCGGTCGTGTGTCGGGGCGATCGGTGTCGGGGCGTTAGGTCGTGTGTCGGGGCGTTCGGTCGTGTGTGTCGGGGCGTTCGGTCGTGTGTCGGGGCGTTCGGTCGTGTGTCGGGGCGATCGGTCGTGTGTCGGGGCGATCGGTCGTGTGTCGGGGCGATCGGTCGTGTGTCGGGGCGATCGGTGTGTGTCGGGGCGATCGGTCGTGTGTCGGGGCGATCGGTCGTGTGTCGGGGCGATCGGTCCTGTGTCGGGGCGATCCGTCGTGTGTCGGGGCGATCGGTCCTGTGTCGGGGCGTTCGGTCGTGTGTCGGGGCGTTCGGTCGTGTGTCGGGGCGATCGGTAGTGTGTGTCGGGGCGATCGGTCGTGTGTCGGGGCGGTTCGGTCCTGTGTCGGGGCGATCGGTCGTGTGTCGGGGCGATCGGTCGTGTGTCGGGGCGATCGGTCCTGTGTCGGGGCGATCGGTCCTGTGTCGGGGCGATCGGTCCTGTGTCGGGGCGTTCCGTCGTGTGTCGGGGCGATCGGTCCTGTGTCGGGGCGTTCGGTCGTGTGTGGGGGCGTTCGGTCGTGTGTCGGGGCGATCGGTCGTGTGTCGGGGCGATCGGTCGTGTGTCGGGGCGTTCGGTCCTGTGTCGGGGCGATCGGTCGTGTGTCGGGGCGATCGGTCCTGTGTCGGGGCGTTCGGTCCTGTGTCGGGGCGTTCGGTCCTGTGTCGGGGCGTTCGGTCGTGTGTCGGGGCGTTCGGTCGTGTGTCGGGGCGTTCGGTCGTGTCTCGGGGCGTTCGGTCGTGTGTCGGGGCGTTCGGTCGTGTGTCGGGGCGATCGGTCGTGTGTCGGGGCGATCGGTCGTGTGTCGGGGCGATCGGTCGTGTGTCGGGGCGATCGGTCCTGTGTCGGGGCGATCGGTCGTGTGTCGGGGCGATCGGTCGTGTGTCGGGGCGATCGGTCCTGTGTCGGGGCGATCGGTCCTGTGTCGGGGCGATCGGTCCTGTGTCGGGGCGTTCCGTCGTGTGTCGGGGCGATCGGTCCTGTGTCGGGGCGTTCGGTGTGTGTCGGGGCGATCGGTCGTGTGTCGGGGCGTTCGGTCGTGTGTCGGGGCGATCGGTCGTGTGTCGGGGCGATCGGTCGTGTGTCGGGGCGATCGGTCGTGTGTCGGGGCGTTCGGTCCTGTGTCGGGGCGATCGGTCGTGTGTCGGGGCGATCGGTCCTGTGTCGGGGCGTTCGGTCTGTGTCGGGGCGTTCGGTCGTGTGTCGGGGCGTTCCGTCGTGTGTCGGGGCGATCGGTCGTGTGTCGGGGCGTTAGGTCGTGTGTCGGGGCGTTCGGTCGTGTGTGTCGGGGCGATCGGTCGTGTGTCGGGGCGATCGGTCGTGTGTCGGGGCGTTCGGTCCTGTGTCGGGGCGATCGGTCGTGTGTCGGGGCGATCGGTCCTGTGTCGGGGCGATCGGTCCTGTGTCGGGGCGTTCGGTCCTGTGTCGGGGCGTTCGGTCGTGTGTCGGGGCGATCGGTCGTGTGTCGGGGCGATCGGTCGTGTGTCGGGGCATTCGGTCCTGTGTCGGGGCGATCGGTCGTGTGTCGGGGCGTTCGGTCCTGTGTCGGGGCGATCGGTCCTGTGTCGGGGCGTTCGGTCCTGTGTCGGGGCGTTCGGTCGTGTGTCGGGGCGTTCGGTCCTGTGTCGGGGCGATCGGTCGTGTGTCGGGGCGTTCGGTCCTGTGTCGGGGCGATCGGTCGTGTGTCGGGGCGTTCGGTCCTGTGTCGGGGCGATCGGTCGTGTGTCGGGGCGTTCGGTCCTGTGTCGGGGCGATCGGTCCTGTGTCGGGGCGTTCGGTCCTGTGTCGGGACGATCGGTCGTGTGTCGGGGCGTTAGGTAGTGTGTCGGGGCGTTCGGTCGTGTGTGGGGCGTTCGGTGTGTGTCGGGGCGTTCGGTCGTGTGTCGGGGCGATCGGTCGTGTGTCGGGGCGATCGGTCGTGTGTCGGGGCGATCGGTCGTGTGTCGGGGCGATCGGTCGTGTGTCGGGGCGATCGGTCCTGTGTCGGGGCGATCGGTCCTGTGTCGGGGCGTTCGGTCCTGTGTCGGGGCGTTCGGTCGTGTGTCGGGGCGATCGGTCGTGTGTCGGGGCGATCGGTCGTGTGTCGGGGCGATCGGTCGTGTGTCGGGGCGATCGGTCGTGTGTCGGGGCATTCGGTCCTGTGTCGGGGCGATCGGTCGTGTGTCGGGGCGTTCGGTCCTGTGTCGGGGCGTTCGGTCGTGTGTCGGGGCGTTCGGTCCTGTGTCGGGGCGATCGGTCGTGTGTCGGGGCGTTCGGTCCTGTGTCGGGGCGACGGTCGTGTGTCGGGGCGTTCGGTCCTGTGTCGGGGCGATCGGTCGTGTGTCGGGGCGTTCGGTCGTGTGTCGGGGCGATCGGTCGTGTGTCGGGGCGTTCGGTCCTGTGTCGGGGCGATCGGTCCTGTGTCGGGGCGTTCGGTCCTGTGTCGGGACGATCGGTCGTGTGTCGGGGCGTTAGGTCGTGTGTCGGGGCGTTCGGTCGTGTGTCGGGGCGATCGGTCGTGTGTCGGGGCGTTCGGTCCTGTGTCGGGGCGATCGGTCCTGTGTCGGGGCGTTCGGTCCTGTGTCGGGGCGTTCGGTCGTGTGTCGGGGCGTTAGGTCGTGTGTCGGGGCGTTCGGTCCTGTGTCGGGGCGATCGGTCGTGTGTCGGGGCGATCGGTCGTGTGTCGGGGCGTTCGGTCGTGTGTCGGGGCGATCGGTCGTGTGTCGGGGCGTTCGGTCCTGTGTCGGGGCGATCGGTCCTGTGTCGGGGCGTTCGGTCCTGTGTCGGGACGATCGGTCGTGTGTCGGGGCGTTAGGTCGTGTGTCGGGGCGTTCGGTCGTGTGTCGGGGCGTTCGGTCGTGTGTCGGGGCGATCGGTCGTGTGTCGGGGCGATCGGTCGTGTGTCGGGGCGATCGGTCGTGTGTCGGGGCGATCTGTCGTGTGTCGGGGCGATCGGTCGTGTGTCGGGGCGATCGGTCGTGTGTCGGGGCGATCGGTCCTGTGTCGGGGCGTTCCGTCGTGTGTCGGGGCGTTCGGTCGTGTGTCGGGGCGATCGGTCGTGTGTCGGGGCGATCGGTCGTGTGTCGGGGCGATCGGTCGTGTGTCGGGGCGATCGGTCGTGTGTCGGGGCGATCGGTCCTGTGTCGGGGCGTTCCGTCGTGTGTCGGGGCGTTCGGTCGTGTGTCGGGGCGATCGGTCGTGTGTCGGGGCGATCGGTCGTGTGTCGGGGCGATCGGTCGTGTGTCGGGGCGTTCGGTCGTGTGTCGGGGCGATCGGTCGTGTGTCGGGGCGATCGGTCGTGTGTCGGGGCGATCGGTCGTGTGTCGGGGCGTTCGGTCGTGTGTCGGGGCGATCGGTCGTGTGTCGGGGCGATCGGTCGTGTGTGTTTCTTCTACAGCAGCAACCCTGACAAAGAGGATCAATTGTTACAAGTTCATAAGTTTGGAGGATGAGGAAATAAGTGACCAGCTGTAACATCTCATTTTATTCTTCATTTGAAGAAGCGAAGGAGTCAGTGGGATGCTCCCTTGATCTGTTGGACCAGAGCTCTGCAGTGAGTTCTGTGTTCTGGTCCAACAGTAGGACCTTCTCCCTGACTCAGACAGTTGATGCTCAAACCTACCCGTCCTACTTGCTGGAAATTGAGGAGCTTCCACATTAACACACACACAAACGGAAACCAATAAGTTCACATACAGAGGCGGCTAAAAGTTCATCAAGGTGAGTTGTGACAGGAAGAGGCAAACGACACGAGGCCAAGAACAAATTGATGCGATTTTTGTCACGTAGCTGCACCAACAAGAACTGGTGTCAGCTCCTCACCCAGAGTGTCACAGGCTTTAAGGTTTCCCTTTCTCCCTTCTGGTTGGTTCTGATCCAGCTCAGTTTGGACCTGGTGCTTTTAATAACCAAGACAGTAACTGGAAAAGTAAGCAGCTTTTATTTGTTGTTCTGAGACGGGATCTCTAGTATGCAAAGAGTCTGGCCTCTCAGAACCACCCAGACAGAAGTCCAGTGTACCAAGATGTTTTGTCTGACTTCAAACTGGACATTTCTTCTTTTAGGTCAGATTGGATGGGGAAGCAAGCAGGAAAGGGTATAAATCTTTTCAGGGATCAATAATAAGAATCTGGTTATTATGGATCAATAACTACTATATGTCAGACTCCGCAGGGAAGGTTTCTGGTCATCCTTAATTTTTATTAGTTTGGTTTATGACTTTTGTCTGTGAATAGAAAAAATTAGTTTAATAGTAGATGTTTTCCTTGACTCATTATGATTTGCTCCTGGTGTTTGACGGAATCATTGCAGTGCTGATGCTGGGAATAACGGGTCGGTACTGGAGCGGAACGGGTCCACAGACACTAAAAACTGATCTGTACTGGTGTTGAGCTGGGAAGCCAACTGACCAGCTGACTGAAGTAAACTCTTTCTCATAAGTTTGTAGTTTTGATCCAAACGATTTAAATTTGCTTACATGATATGTTTTTAAGACATCTAGTCATCGTTGGGCGCTCTGTCCCATCAGAAGCTGAGATACAGGTATAGATCTGAACAATGGCCAGCAGGGGGAGCTGCTCTGCTCCTTCCAGGTCGGCGTCTGGGGGCGGGGCTTACCTGTCTTATATGAGGACGGCAGGATGGTGCTCACTTTGACCCCCCAGGGAACCAGCTCATGCCTCAGGGTTTCAGTGAACAGGTTCAGCGCCGCCTTGGACGCTCCGTACGCCACCAGGCAGGGGAACGGCTGGTCACCTGGAAGACGAGGTCGGAGCGTCACTCTGATGTCACACACACTGACCAAGGAGATGCCTGCTCTGCCCACCGTCGGCCCCCAGTGAGTCAGCAGAGCTGGACTTGAATGTGTTAATGTCACAAAAACACAGTTTGCTCAACTTGTTGACCAGGGTGGAAAATATCTGTCCTTAAAATCTGTGATTGATTAGTTTTGGCTCCCAGACAGTTTGAGTTGGAGAGGCTCAGTCTGTTTGCTTTGGCAGGTGTCTGACTCTGGAGTGGTTCAGAGTCCTGCCAAAGTATTTACACCCCATGAACTCTTTCACTCTCTGTCACTTTGCAGCCAAATGCTGAACCAACAGAAAGTTGGTTCTGACTGAAGAGGAGAGAAAAGCACTGACAGTTTTTAGCATTTTCACTAAGAAATATCTGTTATGTGGCGAACCCCTTAATGCTGATCCACCTGAATTAAATCCAATCCAATTTTCAGATGTCGGAGCTAGGAACCAGAGTGCAGATGTTCTGGTTCTGGCCTCAGGTTCTCCAGAACCTCCAGTACTATGGAGACCCAGCAGGTCCAGGAGGATGGAGTTCATGAGTTTACAGCAGTGGTAGGTTCTACAACAGGGGAGGGAAATCTCAGCCCTCCAGGCCGGTGTTCTGCAACTCTTACATACATGTCTTCCTGGTCCATCGCACTTCAAACTGCTGGATCTCCTCCTCAGTGCAGACAGGTTCTCCAGAGTCATGCTAATGACCTTTTTATGTGACTCAGGTGTGTTGAAATAGAAACACATCTAAAGTTTGCAGGACTCCGGCCCTCTAGGCCTGACGTTGCCCACCCATGTTCTACAAAAATATAACAACTGCTGGGCTCTGAATATAAATGTATGCCACAAAGTTAACAACCTTGAGATATGTACTGTGTGTGTTACACACCGGCTGGGCTGGAGATGTTGATGATGCGACCTTTGGCCTGTCGCAGCAGTGGCAGGAAGCTCTTGGTGACGCTCACTGTGCCGAAGAAGTTGACCTCCATGCAACTTCTGAAGTTGGACATCAACGACAGCTCTGCGTCTCCCAAGTTCACACACACACCGGCGTTGTTGACTAAACCCCACAGACCTGCACAAACACACACACATTCATTTCTACTGCCTAAACCTTACTCTATCCCAACCCTAACCATTACATACCTAACCCTAACCAAAACTCAATTCACACCTAAGTCCTAAATCTTAGGGCTGACCCATAAACAGAGTTTCCCCTTGTGGGAACCCACTGCTCCCCACAAGGAGAAGTGGGTTCCCACAACGTAGCATGTGTCAGGAAAATGGTCCCCACAAGGTATTAGAAACAAATGCACACACACAGAGACACACAGCCATCAAGGACTGAGGACTGTGAGCTGGATCTAAATGGTTCTGGTTTGACTTTAACTTCCTGAATGTTAATGTTGGAGGAAAGTGGAAAAACACAGACAGCTCTGGCCTACTGATATCCTAACTGGACCGGGTTCTGTGGCTTTGGGGTCTTCGTGACGGACCTCCGCTCCATGTTTACGGGTCAGCTGCGGAAACCTACCGACGGTCTCTGAGGGTTTATGTCACATCTGCAAGGTGGCTACATGCAGATAGGACCGCGGTCGGGTCAGCAACAGTCGGCCTCTCTCTCTCCCAGTCTGTAAACAAGCCTTGATCGCCCCGCCTGGGGTCAATGACCCAGAATCCAAGGCTTTGTTTTCGGTCGCTGTGGGATCTGTGTTTAGGTCTGAGAATGGCCTGTAGCGGCCTCAGAGGGAGCGACCAGGTGACTTCCTGCCAAATAAGTTTCCCATCAGCTCCACAGAACCTCAGATTATTCATGGAACTCGGCTTGATTATCAAGAAAAAGATATCATTTAAAAGTTTCCGCTTGACGCACAAACTTTGACCTCCAGAGAGGTTCATGTTCAACTCCACTCATCCATCCATCCATTTATCCATCCATCCATCATCCAGCCATCAGCACAGGTCATTCTGGGTAAATATAACCAAAGCTAACATGCTAGCCTAGCGCTAGTAGCAGAAATGGCTCCTGGTCTTGAAGAGAAATCCTCCAACACTAAAATCTGACGCCTCCATCTTGTTTCCATCTGGTGAAGAAGGAAGTTGCTCTCAGCATCTTAAGAGGTTTTTGTGTCGTTTCCTTCAGTGGTTCTTGGTGCAGCGCCCCCACAGGCCAGGAGGGGAACAGGTTGGTTTGGGTCAGATGATGTAGTTCTGGTTCCATTAGAACTGGGTCTACTGGACCATCAGGAGGAAGCCAGCCTGAGAGACGGTGTGAGGTGTTTGAACAAAATCAGGTTAAACCAGAATAAAGACAATAAAAACAAGTCATTGTTTTTATTGTCTTTATAAGAACTAAGAACAATTCTGGCTTAAAATGCTTCTGGAGATCAAAGCAGGGATCTAAAGATGAAATAAAGCAGTCTGCCCAAGGCCGGGTTCATTGGTCCACATGTGTTTGGCCATCCTGACTAAGCACATGTCGTCTTTCATTTCTCCATCCCTCCATTTCTCTTTCTAGGACACATGTCCGGGGACATTTGAGGACAAAGCAGTATCTGCAGCCTCAACAAACCCTCTGAATACTTCTGCAACTGAAGGATTAAACAAATCTGCTCAAGTGTTCCATAAACATTTTCTCAGTCAGTGCAGGAGGTCCCGATACATCTCTGACTTTTCCTGGAAACTTGGCCCAGACCTCAAACCGCTGCATTAAACTTTAATGACTCAAGTGATGAAGACTTCTGATCTTTGTCCTCAGAAGTGAGGAGAGTCACCGCAGAGAGCTTTATGTCCCTACAACATAAGAACCAATAGAAGCCCTGAGAGTGTTTGTGACCTTTACCTTCATTCCTTACAACCCACACACACACGTTTGCGCAGGTATCTTTGTGGGAACTTTACATTGACTTCCATTCATTTCTATAGCCTAAACCTTACCCTTATCCTATCCATTACATACCTAACCCTAACCAAAACTCAATTCACACCTTAGTCCTAAATCTGACCCCTGACCCGGAAACAGCGTTTCCCCTTGTGGGGGCCAGGCTTCAGTCCCCAAACGTAGCATGTGTCAGGAAAATGGTCCCCACACGGTATTATTAACAAACACACACATACACACACACAGCAGCCAGCGTATCCCTGAATGACTATGAGCAGCAGCCAACTCTCTGAGCTCTAATTATGAAGCCTGTGGGAGCTGCAGCTCTGAGCCAATCACAGAGAGTCTCACTCCTGGGTGAAACACGAGACCGCCCCCTCCGCTTCGTCCCAGTGGACGCCGCCGACTCTCGGACTGGACCCAGAACAGCTGCTTGTTCCAGGGTTTCCTAGAAGGCTGTGGCACAAACAGTTCACTGACTGGAGGGACCAGCAGAACCAGCAGAGGAAGTCAAACTTGGACTGGAATGAATGCGGCTGTAGAGCTTCATTCAGATTAACTCAGAACCGGTCCAAAACGGTCGGCGGCTCTGAGACCTACACGTCCATCTGGACCAGTTTTTACGGTCCAAACCATCCGGACCTGTTGAGTGGATGTTTGTCCCTCTGGTCCTAGTCCTCCTGTCCATCAGTCCCGGCAGCTGCTGCCAAACATCTGGAGCTCATGACTTCCTCCAAACCTCTGTCCCCAACACTCCAACCCCCAAAGCTCCGGCCCCCAGAGCTCCGGCCCCCAGAGCTCCGGCCCCCAGAGCTCCGGCCCCCAAAGCTCCGGCCCCAAAGCTCCGGCCCCCAGAGCTCCGGCCCCCAGAGCTCCGGCCCCAGAGCTCCGGCCCCCAAAGCTCCGGCCCCAAAGCTCCGGCCCCCAGAGCTCCGGCCCCCAGAGCTCCGGCCCCCAGAGCTCCGGCCCCCAAAGCTCCGGCCCCAAAGCTCCGGCCCCCAGAGCTCCGGCCCCCAGAGCTCCGGCCCCCAGAGCTCCGGCCCCCAAAGCTCCGGCCCCAAAGCTCCGGCCCCCAGAGCTCCGGCCCCCAGAGCTCCGGCCCCCAGAGCTCCGGCCCCCAAGCTCCGGCCCCCAGAGCTCCGGCCCCCAGAGCTCCGGCCCCCAGAGCTCCGGCCCTCGGCTCCCATCAAACTTTACTGCTTTCAATCCATTTAAGGTTTGTTTTCCTGTTGCCTTCATATCTGCATCCCACTGTGTGTTAGCTCAGGATGCTGTGCGTGTGCATGTACGTGCCTCCACCCTAACCCACCTCGGAGGCCCAGCTTGGCCTTGGTGTCCAGCAGCGCCTGCTGCACCTGCTGCGGCTGCGTGATGTCCATCTGCAGGAGGGTGAGGCGGGATGAGCAGCTTCTCTGCAGAGCTCTGGCTCCGTCTCCGGTCAGGTCCAGAACGGTGGCGAAAACGTCCAGACCCAGAGAGTCCAGATGTTTGGCTGCAGTGTTCCCAAAGCCGGTGTCGCAGCCTGCAGGGACACAGAGGGAAATCTGGGAACCAATGATGCTTCCAAGCCAAACCATCATTACATTTCATTCTTTATTGCAAAAGTATTTAATTTAATTTAAAAGATGTAACTATCTTCCATTTAAGCTCTTGAGGTGTAAAAACATTGTTTCTGCACCATTTTTATGTCTCACTTTCCGAAACATTAAAAGGAACCAAGATTAGGTAACATGTTGGTGTAAATATGTTGCAATTTTCATATTGCCTAAAAAAACACACCTACGTCTTGGAAAACTGTGTTTGGTGACTGACGTTTATTTCTGTCGGGCTTCAGTGACAAAAGTTGGAGAAAGACAGATTCTCTAGGCGTTGAATATAACACAAGAAAAAAAACGTAAAAAGACCAATCTTCTTATTTTACAATTTTGTAAACAACAGCTGTCGATTAAACTGAATTTTACAACCTTGACATGATTATATGACTTGTTTTACCAAGAAATTGATTAGAAGCGCTGTGAAAATGGGCAGATCCGCCTCTCTGGCTGCAATGCGCGCTCCCGACACAAGGGGGAACGGATTTTCACAGTGGAACCGAATTTCGCACAAGACCGGAAATGCTAACCTCGCTATTACTGCTGGAAATGCTAACCTAACTATTACTGCCGGAAATTTTAATGTAGCTATTACTGCTGGAAATGCTAACCTAACTATTACTGCCGGAAATGTTAATGTAGCTATTACTGCTGGAAATGCTAACGAAGCTATTACTCCTGTAAATGCTAACGTAGCTATTACGCCCGGAAATTCTAACCTAGCTATGCTAACGAAGCTACTACTAGTGGAAATGCCAACGGAGCTATTACTGCAATGAATGCTAACCTAGCTATTACTGCCGGAAATGCTAACGAAGCTATTACTCCTGTAAATGCTAACGTAGCTATTACGCCCGGAAATTCTAACCTAGCTATGCTAACGAAGCTACTACTAGTGAAAATACCAACGGAGCTATTACTGCAATGAATGCTAACCTAGCTATTACTGCCGGAAATGGTAACGGAGTTATTGCTACTAGAAATGCTAACGGCGCTAGATCGTCGGTGCTGAATGTGAGACCACCACCTGTAGCAGCTGTTGCCGAACCGGACTCAGAGCTCCAGAACCAGGAACCGGACCACGCAGTGAGTCTCATTCATTGTTTCACTGTGAAGCTGAAGGCAGCAGCAGCGGCCAACTCTTCCTCTATTTGCTCCTCCTCATCATCACCTGCTATTTCTGGTTCTGGTCGGTTTCAATGCTCCGGTCCAAATTAAAAAGCCTTAATAACGTTACTCATCACTGGAGGAGCCAGTTGGACCGCTACACGTCATTTACCCAGAATGCATTGCAGCGTGAACAACATGGCTACATTCCTGTACAAGATTTTATTAAAATGTCTAAAAACTAAATAACCTACAGAATTATTACTGTATTGTTTTTACATCTAAGGTAAATATTTCCCAAATAAGGTTTATTTTTATGACTAATCGAGGATCCCTTTAAACTGTGATTGATTCTGTGAAAAGGTTCATAAAATCCAAACAAGCAGCTGATTACAGACTTCTTAATTGCTTGAACACAAATCTGTACGTCCAATGTTTTCTTTATAGACCTGCAGAGGGCCAAGTTCAGAGTTCACAGGTCAGCAGTGTTTGCTGTCGGTTTATCTTCTGATCCTGAAGCAGCTCCACTGAGCCACTCAGTAACTTTGCTTTGAGACGTTTGTGTCAAACTGCTGAAAACTGAGGATCATTTGCTTCACTGCCAGATTTCTACTATTCATTTTTCATAAATTTATGTGACAGGAACAAACAGCGACGGCCTTTCTATCCAGCACTCATACATGCTGATGTACACACACAGTAACACCCATCCATATATTACATGTAATAGATATATAAAATGTTCTCATAAATGATCACATAGTCACAGTATAAAATTCAGAATCTAAACATCGTGACCTCTGACCCTAAAGCAGGGGAGTCAAACTCCAGTCCTCCAGGTGTCCCAAGTGCTTTAAGACTTGGAGGTGGAGAAACTCAACATCCATATTAACATCATTTTCAATGTTTTAATTGATGATTCTGGCAGAACCAGCTGGTTCTGTTGGGCCCACACCCGATAAATGGACTTCCAGGTTTCTGATGTCCATCCTCTCTGGTCTTCAGACCCAGTTCATTGTCCAGCTCTTCCAAAGGACTGATCTACAGCAGAACTTTCTGTTCTCTTTGGGCCTCTTTGTGCGGCGGCTCTGCTGGCGAGAGCGGCGAGGCGTTGGCACGCTGCTGCTGCCGTGTCCTTGGAGGACGTCCAGCATGGCGTCCTGAGAAAGGAGCCACTGAGTGGGAGTGAAATCCATCCTCTGCTCGGCTCCCCGCTGCAGGCCGAGCCAGCTGGCTTCACCTGCCGGGTTATTCTGAGCCGCAGTCTGACAGCTGGGGGCGATGAAAGCAGGTATGGGGGTCCGACCGGAGCCGAGGGGCGAGCCGCTGCACAGCGGCGCAGATTTAAATGTACAGAAATTGAATGAAAGTTCATACTAACTGCTGCTCAGTCAGACACCAACCGGAGCATCAGCAGCCTCCCAGAGACACAGCATGTTCTTACAACATGCTCACCACAGGGGGGCGCTCATGCACACTGACTGGACGGACTAAGCAGCAGGAGAAAACCATTCAAAGTGGAATCAACAGTATGCATCATTGTGCCTCCCCTCAGGCTTTGCTGCCCTGGGGAGAAAGCCGTTTTACTGCCAGAGTCGCAGCATGAATGCAACACGGCGTCATCCTGAGCCTGGTGCTTTATTCTTTCTCAGCCCAGGAATAATCCCGTGGTGCTCCAACTAACTATTAACTAATTATTAACCAATTGTTAACTAATTGTTTAATTGAGCTTACATAATTCATGTTTGAGTTTTAGAGTAACTGGTGAATGCTTGCATCTGATTGGAGGAGAGCTCAGTGCGTCCCTCTGTCTGCAGGGTGAGCTGGGGTCAAGAGTCCAGTTTTAGACAAAGGAGGACAGCTGAACATGTTGTAAAGCTATCGGGGGCAACGGGGCCAAGGCTCCAAGGGGCCCCACGGTGAAGAAACAAACCAACACTGTCAGACACAGAGACACGTACAGGGTTAGAAACACACACCTGTGTGTGAGTGGAGGCCAGCAGCAACATCTGCAGCTCTGGTTACTGAGGCCACAGGGGTCCGCATAATCCAGGTTCTGCATGGTCCGCTTGGTTCCGCATGGTCCAGGTTCCACAGGAACCAGGGTCTGACTTTGGGTCGGCCGGCTCCAGGAGAACATGGAGATAAAACTTGATGTTCTCAGAAACGTTGAGAAGATTCTCTGATCTGGTTTCTGAATCTCGGGTTCATCGGGGTCTAATCGGCCGTTTCTCATATTTCTGAAGGATTTTTATCAAATTGTTTTAATTTTCTTCCTTCTGCCATCCAGCTCTGGTTCTGAATCGTCTGCCTTCATTCAGTACACCTGAAGATACCAGGATTTATTGTTCCTGTGTCAGGAACCCCTGATCATTCATGGACCTTCTCTGATGTCTTCATACATGTATTTATAGACATGAATAAACATTGTACTTACCGAGAGTCAGAGTGTGAACATCAGGCTTCACCGCGGTGCAGCGTTCGCTTATGCTGGTTTGGGAACTTTCCTTTATTTGTGTTTGTATTTGGACCTGATAAGGAAAGATCTGGATTTGAAACAAAGTTTTCATCTCGTGTTTCCTTCATTTTAAGATGTAATTTCTTTTCAGCAGAGATGAGAATCAGTCAGAGTAGAGCTCTGTCGCTTTGACTGATGGTGCAGACGTTTTGTGGAAATATGCTTTGTGTTCTGCGGCTCCATTAAAGCTTCAAGGACGTGAAAGAAGAGACCAGAGAGTTTATAAATCCGTCAGGAAGGTCGATCATGCAGCCGGGAGCCACACCTTAAGGTCATGAGAAGATCTCTGGTTTCACCAACAACAAGACTGTTGATCACAGAGACCTGGAGGGACTTGGCCTGCTCTCCACAAGCTGGAGGAGATGAAAGTGTCCACTTCCATCTGAAGTTCTTCCTTGATTTTCTGGGCTTTATGTTCTGTTCTGGAAGACTAAGGTGTTCTTTCAGAGAGAATCAAAAGTTTTACTGGTGACCCAGAAGATCTTTGAACTGGATCCCAATAAGACAGACAAACAAACCTTTCTTGCTATTCCTGACACTAATTTGAAGAAAGATGGTGATGCATAGCGTCTGAGCAGAAAGAAGCAGAAAAACATCTTTCTGGTGACATTTGGAAAGGTGTCCAAAGATTGGAGGAGGAGGAAGGACAGATGTTGGAGGTTTCCTTCACCGACTAAATGATGAATTAGTGTGGAGTGCTCTGGAAGGTCCTGTATCTGCTGTGTTTGGACCCGTTAGACTCAGAGGCACCTGTGGGGTTTTGTTGGGCTCAGCTGGGCCGCCGGTTGCCAGGCTGGAGACAGCAGGAATGAGAATCAGAGAGCTGTTGAGCAATTTGTGGATCTCTGGGCATGCTCCAAGATGTTCTCTGTCTCCAGGTTATGTAACAGCCAGAAGATGGGAAAATATTTCATGAGACTCGTGATCACGCCGTGTCCCAATAACAAATCTGAAATACTTTGAGGTGGTCTTTATTACTGGAGTCTCATTAAAACCGCCGGAGCCTGAACCACTGCCCCCTGCTGCTCTCAGGTCTGTAATGAGATCAGAGACTCGTCAGGTTCTGTTGTTTCTTTATAAATAACATCAGATGTTTTTCCTCTGCTGGCGTTTACCCAAACATTTCATTATGTCTCCTATGATGTCCAGACACTGGTTCTGTGGTGCTGCAGAGGGTTCTGTGGTACAGGACCATTGTGACGTGTTTCTGCGGCAAAACCTGACGAGTCTGCACAAGTATTAGGCAACTTTCTGCAGCTCTGGGTTGTTTTCCTCCATTTTACAGACAGCAAAGGTCAGCATTGCTTCTTCTGAGAGAAAAACTCTCCATAAGCAGAAATCCACTCGGAGCGCAGCGCATTGCACAACGCTCCGACGAGCACAGAACAAGGCGAACTCTTCGCCACCGATTGACTTGGTTTTCACATAAAGCCGAACTCTGATGAACTCGGCAGCAGCAGGGGGCGGAGGGGCATTTGTGGGAACAGAATAACACGAAATATCAGAGGCAAAAACAGGAGAAATAAAAAACAAAATAATGAAAGCAGTAAAAATGACTTGGCAAGGAAAAAAAGACTAGAATAAATCACTTTGATCCAAGTCTGTGTCAATGACTTGTCAAAGGAAGGACCTGGATAAAGACTCGAACAGAACCTGGCAGCTGACCCGAGTCCAAACCTTTCCCGGTCTCCTCCAAGTGTCCTGAAGCCTTCAGTGGAGCTCTGAGGATTCTGGTCGTTTCTCTGACCTTTGACCTTTGAACCTGCTTAGAAGGTTGGCAGCTGAAGAGATGTCTTGGATGGAGTCCAGATGGTTTGGACATGACCTTTGACCCTCCCCAGGTTGCTGATCAGTTTTTAATCTGGTCTTTGTAGAAAGGATGATCGATTAGATCGGAGCCCGGTCGTCTCGTCTATGACCTCTGACCTTTCAACGGCAGCGTCTCAGAGGACATTTGGAGGTGTGCTAATTGCAGATGGCTGCTTGGTGCCGTTAAGGTCACAGATGGAAACGGAGCGTCTTATCTGGCCCGCCAAAGGTTATAGGTCGCCTGGTTTGCTTGCATCATTTTAGCATTTCTCTGACACATGCTGCGTTTCCCCTGACGTCAGTTAGAGGCGGAGCTTATACGCTGCTAACAGCAGGCCGCCTGATGGCTCCCAGTCTCCATGGCAACGCCTGTTTTACTTTTGAGAGAGCTGAGTGGAGCGGCCATTTGGAAACGTTTCTACCGCCGGAGAATTATTAAAGAAACACACAGGCACACACACACACGTTTGCGCAGCTATCTTTGCGGGGACTTTCCATTGACTTCCATTCATTTCTACAGCCTAAACCTGTACCTTTACCCTTATCCTAACCCTAAGCAAAACACCTTATCTGACCCCTGACCCAAAAACAGTGTTTCCCCTTGTGGGGACCAGGCTTCAGTCTCCACAAGGAGCAGAGGGTCCCCACAACGTAGTGTCAGGAAAATGGTCCCCACAAAGTATTAGAAACAAACACCACACACACACACACACACTGCCTGTTATCAGCTGGATCTCTGATAATGTGGGACAAAAACACAAATCAGACCAGAAAACACACTGCAGATCTTAATGACTTTTAATATGAAGGGGACTCCCTCCACCACACACACTTAAAACAAACACATGTAAAACACACACACACATTGGCACACACCTCCATAAGTTCCGGTTAGCTTAACTAACCTGAACTTATGGAGCTGCTGTCCATAAATTCAAACTGAGGTTTTGTTTGAGGAAAGAAAGTGAAAAACTGTGTTTGACGTTTTACTTGGAACCTGCAAGAAACTTAGCAAACAAGTTTCTAAAGCAGTTCTTCCACATTTCTCTGACCTTTGACCTTTTTATTGCTCTGGGCTCCTTGCAGGTCTGTGCAGCAGCGTGTCAGACATAAACTCCCAGCAGGGAGCCGCCTGCACGCGTTCTACTCTCAGCTCGCTTCTCAGAGTTCGGCGCACCTGAGGAAGGAGGCAGAGCTTCCCCTTACCTGTGATGAAGACGGCCTTGCCCTCTGCGGGCGGGCCGGGCGGCGGGCCGGTCCCGGAGCCAGAGCGGACGTAGCAGACGACGGCCAGCAGAACCAGCAGCAGCACGGCCGGCAGGTAGAACGCCCACAGCCGCTCCACCAGAACCGTGGCCCCCAGCCAGGCCACCAGGGTGGGCCCCGCGCTCAGGTGGGATGCCAGGATCTTCTTCATGGCCCCGCCCACAAACACTGTCACCGCGGCCAGGTAGATCCAGAAGGGAAGGTTGTAGTCGTCCATCGTGTACCAAGCGTCGCTTCAGTCTCTCTCTGCTGAACACACTCCTCTCGCTCTCTGACTGTCTGCAGGAGAGTGCAACCCCCCGGCTCCACTGCTCAATATATAGAGGCTGCAGGGGGAGGGGCTACAGGCTCTATTTAATCTGCACACACACACACACATACTGGTATCTGACCAGCCTCACTGCTGATTGGAGCTTTGATCACGTCTCTGGTGTGCAGAAAGGAGGAGCTGCTGACTGGCTGGAGGAAGTTGCTGCTCTGAGGGGCCCCATCCAAGGGGCCCACCTGTCCCCATCTGTTCCCCAGCAGGTCTGAGCAACAGAAAATGATCAAAGTCCAGAAGCTTCTTCCTCACATCCAAACCCTCCAGGCCTTCAGCGCCTGTTAGTTGCCATTTGCTCCACTAGGTGTCACTGCGTCCCTCAGCTGAGCTTTTAGCGTCTGGGTTTTAAATGAGAAAATATTCAGGAAAGAAAAGTTTTATGAAGCGTTTTGATTTCTGAACCTGTGAGGAGAAGAACGGAGAGACGAGGCGCCGCCGGGAGAATCTTTAAATCTGGACTTTCAGTTGATCTCAGCTCTGTTTCATGACCGCGGGACATCATGTGACTTCCTGCTTGGTAGTTGAATCATTTCCTTTTTGCTTCGACTCGCTGTGATGCTGACAGTGATGTGGATCATGATGTGGCTGCCGCCGTGCTTCGCTGTGGCTCAGATGTTTTTATAGATGCTTCCAGGTTTCCTCCGGTGCCGGCCGGCCAATCAGCCGCCAATCATGACCCTGGCTGACCCATTTTGCTATTACGGTTGCAGATGTATAAAAATCTAACGTAATATTGATAAAAAGCGACACGTCGCCTGGAGGGTGAGACCGACGCCCTGCTTCATTCATTCTTTCCTGCCTGAATTGTGTCCAAAGGCTCCAGTTTGTCTCATAAGACCAGAAGACGTCCTGCGTCAAGGCTGGCAGTTCGTAGTCCAGACTTGAGGAAGACTCGGCTGTCTGACGGAGAATGGTTGGAAGCTGCTGTCCTGCAGCCTCTCTGCCTTTCTGCCTCTTTCTGTATTTCATTAGAGACGTTTTTTATATTTCTCTCCCCAGCAGAAGAAATGTCAGGTTTCATTAAGTCGTCTCTACCTGGCACTTTAACAGGGAGCAGCTGTAACTTCAACACGTCATTTCTGGGCCTTCCAGTAAGTCTGCTCCGTTTCTCTGCAGCGAGGAAAAGCGACATTAGGAGGATGAAGGGTGGAGGCCGGCAGCACCTGCTGAGAGGAGCGGCAGCTGAAAGCTCTCGGAAAATCTGACACGGCTCTTTGTTCAGAGAGTTGAACTCGTCGACCCCAAGACGGGACAAAAGCAGAGACGCACTGCACAGCAGCTGGGAGGAACAGGAAGTTTCTGCAGTCAGACAAAATAAAAGCACTCTTAACGCCTCCGGGCTTCAGACTCCCCGTCCTCCGCTGTCCTGCTGGAACAGCAGATCAAATATTCACTCCAGTTTTATTGATGATGCAACGTTTCACAATAAATGTTGTCTTTACAAAAAATCCTTTCAGTTTATTCAAATTAATCTTCTGTCTGAGGAATCCCAGCAGCAGAAAAATTCCCCTCGAACAGAAAGAAACCTCCAGCAGAACCAGAACCGGGCTCGGTACCAGGTTCAGCTTCCATGGAGAGAAAACAGAAACAACAGCAAATAAGTCAAACCGGAGAGTAGTAGGGGAAAAAAGAGAGGAGCAGAGGTCAGCTTGACCTCCAGCAGTCAAAGGTCAGGTAACCTAAAGCCTTAAAGAAGTCCAGCCTGGTAGGAGCCAATCAAGGACCAGACCTCAGCGTCTCAGAGGTTCTGGTGGATCTACAAGGGGAGAACCGGTCCGTCTGGTCCAGAGGAGCTGCCATTTTACTCAGACGGCCTGATCGCACTGCATCTCCCAGCATTCATTGCACCAGGCGCCGCCATAGCTGCATCAGCAGCCAGCGAATGCTGCGGGTGGAGATCAGGGAGACTTTGGAGCAGAACCTCGATGGAGACGCCGGACCTGCTGGACAGTTAGAACCTGAGCTTCTCCCACAGCAGCAGTACCATCCAATAGAACAGGCCCAGTTCTGTTCTGTTGGACCTGAACATGGCTGGAATCCCCTCAGTCAGACCGAGCCGCGGCTAAGTGTCTGAGATCATTTCATGCCATGTCATTTCTGAAGAGCGGTTCTTATATTCTGTGTGAAAGTTCAGGCGCCAAAGCCGACCGGCGGGTTCTGATCTCTCTCCGTTTGCCTCACGCTGAGGTTTCCTGGTTCTGAAGCTTTGGTCCTGGTCTGCCTTCATCACCCTGTCTGCTGCTCCTCTTCCTCTTTGCTCAGTCATGACGTCATTGTATAATTTGTTTTGCTGATATTTCTTTTTTATTATTGAGTCTGTTAGTCTTGAAGTTGTGTTTCAGTGTGTTGATTTGAATCCTGATTGCTCATTCATCAGGATTTAACCAGCTAGCTGGTGGCATGCTAGCTGGTTGCATGCTAGCTGGTGGCATGCTAGCTGGTGGCATGCTTGGTGGTTGCATGCTAGCTGGTTGCATGTTAGCTGGTGGCATGCTAGCTGGTGGCATGTTAGCTGGTTGCATGCTAGCTGGTTGCATACTAGCTGGTTTCATGCTAGCTGGTTGCATGCTAGCTGGTTGCATGCTAGCTGGTGGCATGCTAGCTGGTGGCATGCTTGGTGGTTGCATGCTAGCTGGTTGCATGTTAGCTGGTGGCATGCTAGCTGGTGGCATGTTAGCTGGTTGCATGCTAGCTGGTTGCATACTAGCTGGTTTCATGCTAGCTGGTTGCATGCTAGCTGGTTGCATGCTAGCTGGTGGCATGCTAGCTGGTGGCATGCTTGGTGGTTGCATACTAGCTGGTTTCATGCTAGCTGGTTGCATGCTAGCTGGTTGCATGCTAGCTGGTGGCATGCTTGGTGGTTGCATGTTAGCTGGTTGCATGCTAGCTGGTGGCATGCTAGCTGGTTGCATGTTAGCTGGTTGCATGCTAGCTGGTTGCATACTAGCTGGTTTCATGCTAGCTGGTTGCATGCTAGCTGGTTGCTTGTTAGCTGGTTGCATGCTCGGTGGTGGCATGCTAGCTGGTTGCTAGCATGCTAATTTGAGTTACTTGATTACTAAAATTCTCCAAGGAAAATGTATCTGCCTGGAAGTTTCGTTAAACTGGTTTTTATTGTTTAGAGCACCGCATTCCCGCTGGGTCATTATTTGCGTTGCGCAGCGCTCTCACTTCCTCCAGAGTTGTGGAAAGCTAAGTGTTAGCAGCGTAATGACCAGTTCTTTCATGGACTGATGATCGTGTCTGGGTTTGTGTGGTTTCGGGGCCCGGTAAGCGTCCTGCAGTGAGTTGGAGTCGCAGCTCTCCTCCTGGTTCAGAGCATATGTGTGAGCCTGCCTCTTTGTTATTAAATTGAATATAATTTCAGATTTTTTATAAATTTTCTTCAGATAAACTTAGAAAGTGAATTATTATTGTTACTAAACTACAAAAACATTAGGGAAGCTCAAATATAAGAAATTGGACTCATGTTGATATGTGATAGTAACACTGCTGTTAGATTTACTAATATTGTATCAGATTAACTCTCGATTACTAAAATATTCGTTGACAATAACAAACTGCTGACGATCATGAACAGTTACATGAGGCAAACTTTGATGCATCAGTGAAGTGAGACTGAATGAAAGGCTCTCCGGACCGATCTCTGTCCTGCAGGTTCTACCAGCTGGTTCTGGATTCAGAACCGCCTGGGGGTCAAAGGTCACAGCAGGATGAAGTTCTGCCACGCACAGCGCTCCTATCTGTCTCCTCCTCAACCTGTTGGAATCGGCTGCAGGCAGGAGAAGGAATGGAAATGATATAAAGGATAAAATACGGCTCCAATCTGGAATAATGTCTTTTCCTTCCAAACGTGTCCTCATTGGACCCGATGCACCCCGACTGCAGTGATCCTGCATCGACTTCAGGATTGGGAACGGAATGTCCTCGGCATCAAAACAGGTTTTTCTGTCTGTTTATTTATCTTTGACTTGAGAGAACCTTCACGGCTCAATGATTTGTTCCCGCTTGTTCATCTGACTCAGGTTTCAGTCAAACAAACAGACCGGAGTCAGAGAACGGCCCGGACCCCGGGAAGGAGTCCTGCACTGTTTCCTTCAGACCTGCTGCTGCCGTCGGCGACCGGTCAGCACAACGTCGCCCATCTTCCCCTGCCTGACTGGATCACCTGCCAGCTCCCAGAGCAGGTCTAACCTCTTCCCCTTAATCCCAGCAGCGTTTCCCATCCGGTCCTCACGTGTTCCAGATCAGCTTTAGCTCAGGAGAAAGCCCGGCCTGGGTGGGATGCGCTGCAGATTACATGCAACCTGCCGACTTCCAGAGGAGAAGCCGACCCGGTCCCTGCGGTGGACCCGGCATGCCGTGGGCCTCCAGGTCTGAGAGAAGGAAACAGCTCTGCAGGATCAGAGTTTAATCCCGACCTTAAACGTGTCTTAATCCCCGAAGGAAAACAGGGTTTTCAACAGAAAGAGCCGCTAACTTAGAATGAGATCCAGAATATCCCCAAACTTCTCAGCTGGACCTCAAAGTCTGAGGCCTCAAAATAAACTGGAAGTTTTTAGAAACAAGAGAAACACGGAAACAGAGTCTGATCTTCATCCTTCACCTGATCGTGAGAGGTTGCAGCTTCATGAATCCAGACGAAAGCAGAGCAGAGTCCAAAGGGCGGCGTGATGTGATGAGGAGGAGCAGAGACAAGGAAAAAATCCAGGATTACAGGATTGGAGATATTTGGGTCAAACCAAAGAGGGATTCTGCCGGGTGAAGACCTGCAGCATCCTGGAGGGAGATAAAAGATCAAGAAGCAAGCTGCAGGCAGGAGGTTCACCCAGATATAACTTTATTGATATGATACCTAGAAACAGGAAGAGACGTTTCCTCCTGGCCGAGGGACAGACTGCGCCGCTATCTGGGCTGGTTTCTTCCTGCTGGTGTTTCAGGTTTTACTGGGTTGAACTGCTAAATGCTAAAAACCAGCATCCGGTTCAGACCAGAACTCGGATCACAGCCAGCTTGCAGGTCAGACTCCGAAGCTGACAGGAGGGACGCTGGCACCGCAAACAGGAAGTACGAGATGACCAGACTGAGGCGGCTTCCATGGAGATCCTCTTGAGAAAGCATCAACAAACATCCATCCTCATGGAGTCTGTGTGTTTACTAGGGATTGTTTCACCCGCAGAACCAGAAAGAGAGAATCACACAGGACATGTCGATGTAAAGACACACACTGCTACACACACACTCCTGCATGGCCGGGATTTGAACCCAGGACCTTCTTGCTCGCAGCCGCGCCTCGCTGCAGCCGTTAGGTTTCTTACGGCGGAGCGGCGCTGCTGAGGACGAACCGGATCTGCAGAAGGGAAACCAGGGAATGTAGAATCATTTATGCTGGATTATTTTGGGATGTAGTGTTGAGGAAAAGATTTCCTTTGCAGCTCATAAGAAAAATCCTTTTGATGTTTCTGAAGTTTTACTTTCCAACCTGAAAAGTTCAGCCTGATCTTCCTCCTCCTCTTCCTCAGCTGGTGGTTAATTGTTTCCAGGTCAAACTGATTCATCCAGTTTGGTTCTGGTTTTACTGTTGCTGCTGGAAAACAGCTGGACTCAGAGACACCAGGAGCGCCAGTCAGAACGGGACAGCCTGTTTCATCATCATCATCATCATCATCAATCACACAGAGCCACTCAGCACAGCTTGATCTAAATGTCATCAGCCTGCAGCCTCCTGGTTTTCAAGCAGAATCAGAACTTCAGATTAAGGTCAAAAACATCCTAACCCTCAAAAATATAAAAAATAAAAAAGATTTACATATTAATTGCAATTAACTAATTCCGTAGATTTTAACGTTAAAGTTTTGCAATTACTTTTATTTTTCATATACAAAAGTCCCGAGGCGGAACCTTTGTCATTCACGTGTTCCTGTAGGACTATAAACCTGATGCACAGCTACGTTGCTAATGGCAGCAATGGAAGTTTCAAAACGGAAAACACTATTGTTGTGTTCAAGTTGAGCTAAAAGCAGTTAGCCTATCAGTGGTAGCCTAAAATAGCGTCTGGCAGCTAATGCTAATGCTAGCGTCCACTTTTCAAAAAAAGTCGAATCAGAGAAACTCTGGAAAGATGAACTTTGTTCCAATCTGATGGAGAAGCTGAATATTAAAAACTATAAATATCTGGTGGATATTTATTCCCCAATTTAGCAGAAAAAAGTTTTTTTTAATTAAAAATGTTGCTGATTTTGTCAATATAGTTTTTGATTTATTGTGATTACAAAGACCCTGAAAATTATTTGAATAACATTTTTGATCAAGTTTTTACATTAAAATAAATCAACATATTTTATTGTGCAATTGAAAACATGATTGAAAATGTAGGAGCAGAAGGAGATGAAACGTTCCAGTTCCAGGTCAGACGCAGCAGAGCAGCTTCTGGACGTGACTGAGCTCCAGAGACGCTTCCTGTTCCTGCGTTCGGACGGTCGGCGGTTCTGAGAGCCGCCCTGAAGGTCAGCAGGAGTGGAAGGGTTAATCTGGCCAACAGACATAGAGCATCAGTCTGTCCTGTCCAGGCCTGTCCTGGAATGACATAGCGGGGGAGGGCCGGGGCCCGCCTCCCCTCGGGGCCCCTCTCAGGTCAACGCTCTCTCTGCGGTGAGAATCGGGTCCTGATCCACACAGGGACACAGAGGAACATCGTGACCTAACGCAGCTTCTGATCTAATTACTGTCCAGGAAACATTTCACAGCCACACAGGTCAAAGGTCAGCCTGATGAAAGGCCATCGTTCTGCCTCCCGATGGAGAATGTCCAACCGTTTGGGTTCTGGACTCACATGCTGACATCAGAACCCTCGGCGCCGGTCCGTCTTCCAGGTCCATCCAGCTGATCTCCTACCCAGAATGCACTGCTGCTCCTCTGGATCAGTTGGTCTCCCTGAGCTCCAGACATAGACACGAACACGGAGCTGCAATGCGTCGCAGCGGCGGCCATATTGAATGTTCCCGTGAGCTAACGCTAGCAACTGGACTGAACTTCACAAAGTGCCGTTCTGAGTATTTGAAGTTAATTTCTGTCACTGACATTTTGTCTAATATATTTGGTAATCAAATATATTAGTGTGAGATTTGATGTGATTGGATTTCTGAAGAAAGAGCAAAATGTTTTTATTTGATAGAAATGATTCTGATCAATAGTTTTTATATTGACTCTGATGAACAGACACTTTCAGTGTTTCATTAAAGAACATGTTTACATGGTTCCATAATTTAATGTATATTTAAGATATGAAGAAAAAATTATTTTATTTTTTGACATTTTATTGTAAAGACAAACGTTTGCGCTACATTTGTGCAGCAAAAAATTTTGTTTGTGTTGATTTGGCTTTGAAGATATTAATGAAAGGTTAAAGGTCAAAGGGAGTCAACTCTAACCCTTAGAGTCAATTAACTCGGCTACGTTTGTGCTGGTTTCTAGAGGTCATCAAAGGTCAAACCAGCACAAACTTTTGACACCAATTTTGTCTGATTTGAAGAAGGTGGAGGGGAAACTTCACTCAGTCTGGAAGATTTAAATGAGCCGAGTCACTAAAGCAGAGACGCTTGGATCCAACCTGTCCAACACGTCCAACATGAAGACGATGTCAGACTGAAAGGCCGTTTGCTCTTTGATCAGGTTCTTCAGGTTCTGCTCGGCTCAGTTTGCGCTCAGAGGGAAGAAGCAGCGTCCAAAACGTTCCTGCTGCTTTTCTTAGAGAGATCTGAGCGGAGTCCACATGATGCAGATTAACAAGCTGGCAGCGCAGAAACACGAGGAAAACCAGAAGGAAAAACAAGCAGAGAACAAGAGATCCCAACGCAGCCAGCTCCATCCCGCCGCGGCCTGTAAGCCATAAAGAGAGCCATTAAAATTCTCCCATCAGTGGAAACATCTGTCCCACTGATAACTGGACGAGATCTGATGTAACTGAACGCAGAAAGTGTCTTAAATCATCCTCACATGGAAAACATCTGTCCCAGTCCTTCAGCAGGAACTGTTACCACAGAGACACGGATTTACAGCTCTGGACCCCAAAACCAGGTCTAACCTCTGAGACGGAGTCGGGACGAGCTGTCCTGGTCCACAAACGTCCACTGATTGGTCAAGGGAAGCTTCCTGTGTCCGACCGACCAATCGTCCTGGACTTCTTATGAGGTGAGAGGATCAGCTGTGCAGAGACGATCATGTCAGCTTTAGCTGTAGGTTCGATTGACGCAGGGCCATCCAGAGACCTTTGGAGACTGTAGCTGTTAAACAGACCAGAGGAGAGGAGGTCAAAGGTCATGAAGTTATGAAATAAGAAATCTTATGCTATTTTATTAAATAAGCCCTGCTACTTCAGTTTAACCTCTAACAACTCAGCTGCAGATGATTTCAAGACCAAAAACCTCAGAGGGTTCACTCTACATCAGTTTTCTACGTTAGCACCTCTGGATCTAGAGTTGTAGTTTATTTAGCTAAATATTATTGCTGAGGGACACAAGCAGGCCTCCTGATGCACAGATTAAAGAAAACACCCAAAAGGCTCGCTGGGCATCAGGGACAAAAAGGGCCCTGCTAGCAGCTGATGCTAAAACCGCTAATGTTTTAGCATCAGCTGCTAATACTGTATGATAATAATGTTGCATCACCATTCAGCTCCTTATTTTGTCCAGTTGGTTACATAATCTACCAAAGTCAAGTGAGGATTTTCTGCTGGTTTTCATGGTTTGTTAGGAATTGTTTCTTTAGCTGAAACATTTGGGAAAGATGAAAAAGGTTGTAAAACCTCAAATGAGAGATTCTCCATGTGCAGCAGTCATTTCCCCTTCATATTTAGATTTATATGTAACCTATAGAGATTTAAAGCTTCTTGCTCCAAAATCCATCCTGATGAAACCAGGATGGATTCATCCTCCTGTCACCGGTTTCAGTCCTGCAAACCCGTCCACCGGTGCAGCGTTGTGTCCATTACAGGTGAGTCCAGATGTTTCATCTGTTCTTCATGTCCAGATGAAACAGGATGATAGGAGCGAGGACGGAAACACAGCAGTTAGTAAAAACAGAAACTGACTCCTCTAGATCTCCACACCACTAGGGGGCGTAGCTAATTTTACCAACAGAAGTAAAACACAGCTTTCCTTCCTTCCTTCTGCTGGATTCCAGTTTCACCAGCGTTCCCAGCATTCAGAGTGAGGCATGGAGTCCTGGGACGTTTCAGCTAACGGCGCAGAAGAGCTCTGAATATTTCTGACTTGCGTGTCAGGAAACGGGCGACTGCAGAACTCCAAAGTCTGACATCTGAAAGCTGCTTTCCTGGTTTTCAACTAACCGTCGGCATCGTGGTTCTGCTGAGATCCTCCATCTGGATCGCCAGCCACATCACAGACAGTTTGGACGTTGCGGTGACCCGACGGACTAAAACAAGGCGATCGTTTACCACCTTCCTGTTGCGTGCTAGCTTAACCCGTCTGGATCCAGAATCACTGAATTTAGCCTTGCTAGCATTCAGTAGCTACTTTTTCCTCCACTTCCTGTTTCCTGCCACTTCTTTTATTAATAAATTCATTTCACTTTGTAGTCATTCAAAACCATGTTTTCTTTGTCCAGCTGGAGGTCAGCAGGGCCACGTGTTCTGATCCATTGATCCAAAACGAATCAGAACCAGAGTGAAGCCTGGGCTGATATTTGGCCAAAGCGCCGCTCAGTTTCACTCTGTGCTGCAAATCTGGTTCTGTTCCTGTTGGTCATTAGATTGGAGTCTGTTTTTCACTTGGTTTGCATGAATGATGCAAACCAAGTGACAACACAACACAACCAAGTTTGTTGTGTGTTTGTTCTGTTTGTTGTGTGTGTTGTGTGTGTGTTGTGCGTTTGCACCTGATCCTGATTGCAGAGGCTCTGAAATCCTTGCTGGATGTTTCTGGAAGAGGAGAGGATCCAGAAACATCCTCTCTGAGGCCCATCTCTGAGGAGGCCCATCTCCATGTTGGCCTCTCTGAGGAGAACAGGATGTCCTCTGGGCTGGATGGAGCTTCTACAGAGGTTCTGATGGCTCTGGATCAGAACCGGCTCATGGCAGCGCACCGTGGCTCCTCCTTGTCCTTCGCCTTCACAAGCTGCTGTGATGAAACGGACCCGACCGGAACCGGAGCGGGCGTGGGTCATGTGACCACCTGCAGAGCGCCAGAACAAAGCGGCTCCAGAGAACAAAAGAGCTGCAGATTTAGGTCAGTGTGTCACACAGTCCGACCAGAACCGGAACCAGAACCAGCAGGATTCTGGGAAAACCCGGAGCTGGGTGCAGCTGGTGGTGTTTACTGGAAAATGAGCCGGACCGCTTCATGACATCATCCGGTCTGCAGTCCGGCCGTCGTCAGCAGCAGTTTCTATTTTATCCACTTGAGCTTTAGGATAACTGAGGCTCTCCAGGGGAGGGTCAAAGGTCACCTCCAAACCATGTGGGGTCCAGCAGTATCCAGAGAGGAGAACATCTCATCAGCCTTTGACCTTCTCAGCAGGTTCAGCCCAACCTCTGACCTTTGCAGGGACTTTCTGGTTCCTGGCTGAAAGAAGGCGCCTGGAGAATCATCAGTTCCAGTCCAGACGACTTGCGACTCCTCCTGCCACGTGAACCCAAAGAAACCAAAGTTTTCCAGATGTCCTGCAGCTCCAACGGCTTCATCTGCTGCAGATTTTTCTCAGCTGAACCAAACGGCTCTGGAACAAAGGACACATTTCAAAACCACAACGTTAACCACGGCTCTTTACAAGGTCATCAAAATCAAGCAGGAAAGAACACAAAGCAATAAAATTAAGGAAATAAAGCAGATAAAAAGCAATGCAAGTAAAAGGCTAATCAGTGTGAAGAGGCAGCTTGTTCCAGAGTCTTTAGCTGCACATCTGGCTGGAAGACGCCGTGGCTCCTCGGGTCACGCAGGTCCAGAGGCTCGCTCAAATAATCGGCTCTCTGACCGTTAAACGTTTCACAGGAAAACATGGAGGCAGCTGAGGGAGTCTGCTGGGACCGGGGAGGTCAGGGGAAGGTCGGGGAGGTCAGGGGGATATTGGGGAAAGATCGGGGAGGTCAGGGGGATATTGGGGAAAGATCGGGGAGGTCAGGGGGAGATTGGGGAAAGATCGGGGAGGTCAGGGGAAAATCAGGGAGGTCAGGGGGAGATAAGGGGAAGGTTGGGGGAGATCGGGAAGGGCAGGGGGAGGTTGGGAAGGTCAGGGAAAGGTCATGGGGACCGCAGCAGGAGGATCCAGCCACCCGTCCTACCAGACAAAATGCTAAATGCTAATTGGACTGGTATAGCACTCCATCAAGTCCAGAGGACTCCAAAGCTACAGTCATTCCCTTCTGATGGTGCTGAGCTACTGCATAGTAGCCTTAGCTGCCCTGGGCCAGGCTGCCCCACACTGGTGCCCCCTGCTGGGCACTCTGAACTACATCCTGCTACAGCAGGAACCGACCCAGGCGTGGTGAGCTGGCAGAGGGCTGACGCTTCCCATGAGAAGGATGATTAATTTAGTTTGTTGGGACCAAACCGTACAGAATGCAGAACATGGGGGTTGAAGTTTAAAAAGTGGGTTTTTATTTACCCCCAAACTATGAACAATGATTTACATAACAATGAGAATAAAAGGGTTCTGGGCGAGAGGCGAGTCACCTGGACGGGTCACCAGTCTGTCATAGGTTTAGCTAAACCACATGAACATAATAGGGGGGGAAATGGCTGTCACCTGACAACCAAACCAATGAAATAACCCCCCAGCATGAAGCCCGTGGTTCGCCAACGAGGCCATCAGCACTTCAGGAACCTCGACCCTTCGCCGTCCAGGGAGCCAAACACCGGACAACTCAAACAAAGAAAATAATATTAATACAGCATAACTGACTTTTGACCTTGCAGTGTTAATGTGTGTTCACTCCATATTAATATAATAAGAAATAACTGCAAAGAAAACTAAAGTAAACCAAGTTATGATAAGGTGTGGGTCTAACCCAGTGTGGCTCGCCATCCTGCACATTGAAACCACAACGGGCCCAGGATGGACCCCTGGGGTTCACCACTACTGGTGGGAGCTGAGTTTTTCTCCACAGACACTGGAAACACCTTCAGATAACGCAAGATAGAGCAGCAGAGCGTTCAGGCCGATGCTGAAGGCTGAGTTTGATCTGAAACAGCGAAACTCGTCAGGACATTTCAGACCCAAACTGGAAGCTACAGGTGTTTTCTGCAGCCTGAAGGTACAGAGAACACCTACATCATGATCTTTGGGACACCATCACCTGTCATGTTCTTTCAGTTTAAGGTCAAAGTTTGTTTTTTCAGGACTCTCTTCTCTAGTTGTGTTGATCAAAGGTTTCCTGACCTCGAATCTTCCTGTATTTGTTTTCATTATGAAACAATCAGAAGCTGTTGGGAAGCTTGGTGGTCGACACGCAGTCCTGAAACGGACCAGCAGCTCAGAACAAACAGGTCCATCTCCCATGAAGAGAAGCCGAACATTCTGACCTGTTTTCTTCAACGGGACTCGGAGATGATTCAGCCCAACATGTGAGCGCTGCCATCGGTCAGCAAACGGTCACCGTGGAAAGTCAACATCCTGCAGAATGCGGCCTTTGTGGCGGTGCTGCTGCTGTAGCCGTCCTCTCATTAGAGGATGGCGTGACACGGAGACCTCCAGCATGGACACAATGTGTTTGAAACGCTGTCAGGACATCGCATGTCCTCAGTAAACAGGAAGCGGGACAATGGCGGGCCGTGTGCGCCTCATTTAACCGTTAGCAGCAGTAAACATCATGCGGAGGATTAAGCCTCATTATTTCACGTGTGAATCTGATGGAGGAGGGTGAGCTGATGACTGGCATGTCTGCCGGAAACAAGACGACCTGGATGGTCACATGACCCTGAAACATGTTGATTACCTTTAAACTGCAGAGAGGTCACAATGTTTGTTTCAATTAATTTTGATGATATAGAACAAGAAATACGGAGAAACGGTCACGCTAACTGAAAAGCTAGCAATGCTAACTGAATATTAAATTGTAAATATCTTTGTTTTACCAGTAACTTAAGCTAACCTGAATCTTTACCTGCTTCCTCTTCATACACAGACAGAGTGCATGTTATTCATATCATTTATTTCAGAAAAGTCCAGATTCTGCATTAATTTTGGCGCCCGCACAAGGCAGCACCCGTATGCTTTTTGCATCACTACGTCTTCCATGGAGAGATCCTTGGAACCGTGCATGTTATCTATCACTGACATTGTAATCACTGAGACTTAACAGGGTCTCCTCTTCCTCACCATCATCTCATTTAGTGCTAATGACTTGATGGGGCTTTAGAGGCGCTCAGTAAGGCTGGTGTTAAAGGTGTCCCTGCTTTTGGACCGTCCTTCAACTCGTCTCAGGGTCACTTTGCTCCATGATGGCATGAAGTGCAGCGTTACTCAACAGCTAATCGGCGTCCATGACAGGACTTCCTGTCCCTAGGTGGAATGGGTTTTCCTGGAGCGGCGCTGTTTTCTCTGCTGCCGTGCTGCTGCTGTGGATAGAAAGGTCATGACCTGTCTGAGGAGCTAATCTGCTCACCTTGCTTCAGGAACAGCTGCCCTCTTCCTGACTTCACCAAATCCAAGGTTGGCTTCAGTATTTATTCAGTTATGGTTGGTTCGGTTTTGCAGAAAGTGGTGGAAACCATGGAAACCATGGAAACCATGGCTTCAGTAAAACCAAATTATTATCCGATTCATTGACGTAGTTATGAACATTCTGATTGTAGAAATGGGTTCGTTATTCGACTGATTATCAGGCTGTCTTTGGTTTTCTCATTGCTCTGGTTCTAACTGGTTCTAGAGGTTGTAGCTGGTTCTAACTGGTTCTAACTGGTACTAGCTGGTTCTAGATGGTTCTAGCTTAGCGGAGCTGCTGCTAAAGAGAAAGAAGGAAATCCGCCCAGGACGTCATGGCAGTGAAACAGGTTTTTCTCTGCGTTTCTGTGCTTTAAGCCGATAAATGTATTCCTAGTTTATGGCTGGAGGTCCGAGCCTCGCTGCACGTCGTGGTGAGCAGTACGCACTGCCCTCCTCTCAGAACAATTACCACAGAAGAAGAAATGTGTAGGGCCTGCACATTCAGACAAACTGGTCACCGTCTCCAGCTGCCAGCCCACCACCTGAAATGTGGATGGAGGATTTAAAACCTGGAGGCAGCAGCTGCTTCGTCTCGCTCTGTAGTTTCGTTAACATGAGAGTCCAGGTCAGGTTTTGCGTTTCCAGATGCGTTTGACATCAGCAGCATTTAGCAGAGGTTCTGCTGATGATGCTTCACCTGGTCCAGGTGAGTTGGAACAGGTGAAGACATGCAGGACCCGGAAGACGAGCTCTGGACTGAACGTCCTTGTTGTTCTGTGACTCGTCTCCGTTTGGGATAATCTGCTGTGAAAGGAGCGGATGGAGCAGTGGCGGCCAGATTAGAGCGGCCAGCTGGCTGCTGTTGTTGTTTTGGAGTAAAGCGCTCCTCGTGGTCACTGTTCCTAACGTAATGTTCCCGCTGCATGCTAAGCAGATTTACTGTAGTAGCTGTTAAAGATAGCTGGCAGCTTTTGCAGGATTGAGCAGGAATTTTCTAAAACACAGGTTGACCTAAAGCGCCACCTTAAGAAGGGATAAACCCAGAGTGGACAGCAGAGCCGGGCCAGTGTGTTTCAGAACCACGCTACGCTACGGCGGCCGGAGACACGTGGCTCTGGCTGCTCCAGTCAATGTGGGGCTGTCCTTCTGCAGCGCGATGACATGAAGCTCCTGCTAGCTCAGGCTGTTAGCATGCAGGGAGCAGGTCAGTCACTCAGGCAATTAGAAAAGTTAAGCTGCAGTGCACAGAAGAAGGGCATTAATAATGATGGGGTGGCACTCCTCAGGGACCCTGCAGCAGCTGCTCTTAAAGGGCCAGAATCTTTTTTCCAGGCAACAATTCTTTTCAACCCTACAAACACAGTAACCCTAGAATCAAGAAAATTTTACTAGAAATTACTGCACATCACCACCTTGTGGTCAGATAGATGATTTTATCACAGACTGAATCAGTTCAGTTGCAGTTCACCTCAACCTCTCCATCCTGTGGATTTCCTGTGGTTCTTCCTCTCTGCTCTGACCCAAACCAACCTGTTCCCCTCCTGGCCTGTGGGGGCGCTGCCCCAACAACCACTGAAGGAAACGACATAAAAACCTCTGAAGACACTGAGAGCAACTTCCTGTTTCACCAGATGGAAACAAAATGAGGATTTCTCTTTAGTCTTTTGCCAAAGACCATAAGGCCTACACAAAGTCCTAAAAGTTCTGGTGGTGTCACAACCAGAGGAGACAGCAGGACCAGGCAGGGATTCAAACTCAAAACCTTCCTGCTGCAAGGCAGCCATGGTGAAAACATCCTCAACCCTCAGGTGGGGTCAGAGGGCGGCGCTAGAAGGTTCTCACACGTCTCATCTTGTGCCGTGGTATTGTCTGATGGTAATACCCTGATGCGCACACACACACACACACACACACACACACACACACACACACACAGACATTAATCTGGTGTTTCCCGGCAGCTCAAAGACTTGGCAACAATAAAGTGATTAAACAGAGAAAAGCACCATGTTCCCACTGATTTAATGAGTTTGTGGCGAAGTGTGTGTGTGTGTGTGTGTGTGTGTGTGTGTATTTTCTCTAACTGTCCTGATAACTGATTGTTTTCAGTCAGTTTTTGTTTCATCTTTTCACTTTTCCTTTGGCAGCAATAATGAGCTACAATCAGTTTTATTGATAATCATTGATCAGTTCTTGTCATGATCCGTGTTTTCCTGTTATTTATTTGAGTTTTCTGTGTCCCAGTCTCCTCGTTGTCCCGTCTTCCCCCTGATTGCTCCCAGGTGTGTCTCATTCCCCTGATTACCCTCTGGGTATTTAATCCCTCCTGCGTCCTTTGTTCCTCGTCGGGTCCTCGTCTATTGTGGTCCTAGTGTCTTCGTCATTGTTGTACTCCGCCTGTTTGACCAGTTGCTACTGGTGTGAGCTCTGGTTTCCTGCCCCAGGCCGCGGACTGCTGTTTGTCTACTGTTAGTTCTGGACATTATTATTATTAAACTGCCACATCTCACCTTCCCTGGGACTCCAGCGTCTGCCTCACCGCCTCCACGACACCACTCCATGACAGTTCTATTGATAATCATTGATCAGTTCTATTGATAATCATTGATCAGTTCTATTGATAATCATTGATCAATCAGTCTCTTGCCATCAAGCCAGAACCCTGATGGTTCTGAGGTCCATCTTCTTTTTGGACCAGAACCAGCAGGATCTGGACCTCAGGTGTTGCTGTGGTCCCAGCTCGGGTCAGAACCGTCCATGTCTGGCGGTTCCCTCTCTGGTTCTGCTGAACTGGGTTTCTTGCTGAGCTCAGCAACAAAATGTCTGAAAATCTTTCATCCGGTCTCCTCCTGGACTGGGTCAGCAGATCCCCAAGGTTCTGATTGGGCCAGCTGTCTGCAGTGGACTGGTCGGCCAATCAGGAGTGGGCTTGCTGTGGAGCTACTCTGAGTCAGCCAATGGGAAACAGTCTGGCTGGGCTCTGCAATGGAACCGTAAATGACGGAGAAATGATATGAACAGAACCGATCCAGACCAAGAACTCTCCTTGAAGCAGGTTCTGACCCGGTGCGGCGGGCTCACCGTCAGCACCGGGCCGAGTCGGAACCACATGTGGAAGCGATGAAGCGTTCGTGATGTGATGCCTGAAAACTTCTGCTCACAATCCAAGCTGTAAAAGTCTAAAAGTGGACTTTATTACCGCGCCGCCATGTGGGCCATAAAACGGCTTTTATTGAGCAGAACCATGTCGGGTCAACAGGATCGGCTGAGTTTACGGTCCAATACAGAAGTTCTTACCGAAGCTGAGAGGAATCGCTCCTCCAAACGTCGCTCGCTTTCCACCTGCTTTCTCCTCCTCAAAAACTTTGATAACTTTTTGTTTTTGTGTAAAACTTACAACAATGTTGCTAATATTTCAGCTTATGGGAGGAGATGAACAGGGATACTGGAGCATTCCCAGTATACTGGAGCATTCCCAGTACAGCCAGTAGCTCAGGACTGGCTGCAGCTAGACCAACTTCTCTGGTTTGTTTCAGTCACCAGAACAGAGTCGTCATTTGAAGCTTGAAGCGGCGTTGAAAAGGAAAGCTGAGCGTTTTGTGAACTTATGCAACCAAAACCAACTTGATGGTTTGACGCATCAGATGATCTGAAACGATGATGTAAACGTTGAGTTTCGGACCGAGCCGCGCTGCTCATGACAACAAACCGTTTCTCTTCTAGGTCTTTATTTTGCTAACATCAGTAGCGGGGTCCTGCCATGGACCGGTGACCCGTCCAGGGAGACCCGCCTCTCGCCCGCTGGACAGGCAGCAGCGCCCCTGGTGACCCCAGAGGGTCCGGGTTAGGACCTGGGGCCACAGGAAGGATTTCTGCGGCACGAAGGAACGATCCAAGCTTCATCTAAACCCAGACTGACCTGACGGGAAGAGACCGTCCAGGACGTCTTTATCTTCCTCTTCCTGTGCTGCTTCTCCCACTGAGCGCAGAAATCACTGAGCTTTTCAACTTGCAAACATTTAACTTTCAGTTATTCTCTGGGACAGAAAGAAGTCAGACCGTAATGGAGGATCAGGGTTTAGGGTTAGGGTCAGGGTCATCACACCCCGACTCTGGGTGGGTAGAGGTGGCATCATGGTCTGGGCTTGTCCAGCTGAGCAACATCTGCTGCCTTCAGACTGTTCACTCTGTTCATGTGCCAGACCATTTATTGGCCCGTTTCAGGGTGGCAAGTCTGTCAATATGTTTGGAAAAGATCCATGTCTCTAGTTAATATTTTGGCTTGATAGCCCGTCCAAAATGGTAGCTGGGTCAGAGTTATCAGCTCATGAAATCAACAACTCTTTGGACAAATGACTTTCTTGTATTTTCTTTATTTAACCTCGTTGAGATCTGGATCTCATTTTCAAAGAGGGCAGAAAGTCTGCAACACAGCAGCCTGGCTACAAAATAGAGACCAGCTGCATGTCTGTTTTAGGCTCATGGTTGGGCAAAAGGTCAGTAATATAATGCTTGGTGTCATCTTCAAGGGGACACTCTTGGCTTTCATTTAAACCAGGTTTGAGTGTCTCTGACCAACACAGAGGCCACTAGAGCTCGTTACATCAAAAATATCACGTTTCCACAAAACTTTTTGGCCAAACTAGATACATGTCTTTTCTCGGTGGTTTCCAGGGTCACAAGAGTTAACAGCTAAAATACTCAACAGGCTCTAAGGAGTCAGACAATGTGTGATGTGCCTTTGCAGTCTGTCTATGGGAGGCAAATTTGAAGCTTCAGACTTCTAAACTTGTTAATTATAAAAAAGTTCAGCACTTACATAAACTTTAGGATGCTGCACACAAACCTATTTATCAGTTTTTCCATCCTATGTAGCCCAGGATGGAAAAGATTCTTTTCAGATGCTTATGCTGTCTGAATTATGACAGCATAATTCAGATTATTCTATTGCATTTCTACCAACAGGTGAAAACAACCTTAGACGTACCGGTACCGGTACCGTACCGGACCCTTCAGCACGCTTCATCCGTACCACAGAAGGTTCCCTCGCAGGTCCGGGTCGGTTCTCCTGGTGTGAACAGCCCCATCAGAACTTTGGTGCAGACCACACGACTGGAGCCAGGCCCAGTTTCTGAACTGGTCGAGTCCGGTTCCAAACTAGTCCGGTTCTGGTGGGATTCCTCGAGCCAAAAGAAAAATCCTTTTGGACCTGGATGTCGTTGCTAATTCTGTGGCTGGACTGAAGTCGGAGCGGATCTGGACTTTCAGAATGATGGCAGCACTAATGTGACCAACAGCAACGCAGCCCGCGCCGCCGCCATCTTTGTTTTCTTCCTGGGTCTGTCCAAGTGGAGCGACGATCATCAGCTTCGTTCAGAAATGATAGTCTGCTCGTTTCAAAGAAAAGGCCAACCAAACCAAAGCGTTCCTGGGACCAGACTGCTGCTCCGCTGGTCAGTCTGGGTCACAACCGAACAGAACCGGTCGTTTCCGACCCGATGCTGCATGTTGAAACAGGACAAAGTTCAGCCCCGGTCCGTCTTACCAGAGAAACACCCAATGAACCGGCAGGATTTTCTCGTTATTCGGCGTCTCTCAGGCAGACGTAATTTTTGGAAAGCTCAGGCTTTTATCTGGATTTGTGTGGCTGGTCGAGTGTTTGGACTGTTACAGACGTTCATGAGTAGCTCATGAACGTCACGGTGGCTCGTTTCCTGAGCCAAGATGGAGGTGTGAGGCGAGACGCCTGACAGCAGCTGGATTTATGAAGAGCTCCAGTCTGTCTCTTACTAAGTCAGTCATCTTTGTAAGCTGGAGCCATAAAAACCTTTTCACATCACCAGATCAGCGTCTGTCCGTTCCTGTTCCAGGCTTCACCTGATCTGTGGATCATGATGGATACCCATCATGCATCAGGACGCAGAGTGATCCAGCCTAGCTTGACTTCGTCCTGCTAACATAACAGGATGGTGACCAGCAAGCAGCTGAGCTGATCTGGTCAGACAGGAAGTAAAGAAAAGCTGCAGAGATTTTTCCTCTGGATCCAAAACCAGAGAAGAAAAAGCAGAAGAAACATCCAGGTGAAGGTCAGGTGAAGGTCAGGTGAAGGTCAGGTGAGCTGAAAGATTCTCAGACGTCAGGTTCTGTCAAATGAGCAGCTTGATCTGAGCAGAGAGGAAAAACCTAAAACTGAAATCTCTCGCCGCAGAGATTATTCCCTGAAAAGATAACTTAATTACTTTAAAAGTATCTGAGGTGGTGGTGGAGAACCTCCTGCACTGTAGTCGCAGCTCTCTGCTGCCACCACCTGGTGGGACGTGCCGTGCTGCGTTTGTTTCAAATATTGGTTCAGTATTTTTGGTGCTAGGTAGCTTGATGGGTTGGTCGACTGCTTCTAACGAACCCTCAGTGCAGCTGTTACAAGTTGATTTCATACAAGAGTTGACAGTAATAAAATAATTGAAAAGAAACACGAATCTCTGTCCTCCCTCGTCGTTTCGCCTCTGCTGGTCCGACACACGAGGAAAGCAACAACAGATCTGTTTCCTGAGGGAAACGGTAACCCACAGTGTTGCATCAGTAAAAGTAATCTGATTACTGGATTTGAAATAGCAGTGTGTTGATTACTTGTTCCTGGAAACGGGTCAGAGTAGCACGTTAAGTACCTGGAGCTCAGTCAGTGAAACCGCTTTCAGATGGTTCCTGGATAATGTAGGCACCAGGAAACGCCGGATGGACTGATGGGTCCAAACAGGAGGACTCGGGCACGATCCAGGCAGGTCTGGACCTTTGGGTTGGAGATGACAGGATCAGCAGGAAGAACTTCGAGGAAAACCCCAGAGGAAACCTGAAGATCCAGGTGAGGGAGAACATCAGAGAAGAAGCTCATGGCTGCCTCCCCGTTCCACTGCCGATGAAGCAGCCAACCAGGAACGCCTTCAGGACTCTGGAAGACGTTACAGATGACGCTACTGCTGGGGACCAGAAGGTGGAGAGGTCTTCAGAAGCCTAAGGGACTCTTCTGGGGCCTCACTAATAGTTCTCTCCATCATCCTTCTGTCAAGATCTTTCTAGAGAATCGTTGTTGTGGTAGTGACCAACTGAACGTCCCCAGAACCTCAACCCAATGTCCCATGGTCTGTCGGGTCCTGGACATCCTGGTCTCACTGGTCGGTTCAGTCTGTCAGTGAGGAGCAAACGGACAGCAGGAAGAGGAATGATGGATGTGTGTGAGAGAGAGAATGATTCATCTGAGCAGCGTCTCGCTTCACATGCAGAAACAATGGAAGCTCAGAGCTGCACCGTCTGACCTGCAAGATGACGCATCATGAGTCGCCACGAGGTCTGGCCTCGTCATCGAGGCTGACTGCTGAATGCCGAGGAGGCCAGAGGACCAGGATGACACATGACTTCAAAACATTTGCTTATCAGGACTCTGCTGACCTCAGACAAGAAGGTCAGAGGTCACAAAAACAGGCTGAAGGCTGCAGATCAGCAGAAACTATTGTCGACTTTGGAAGGTTCAGAAAGTTGATTCAGTTTACAGGAACTCACTGAGGGTTCATGCACACACCTTCCCAGTCCGGTCTGCTTAAAACCGACTCCGGTCCGTTTTAATTGAACTCTGTCCATCCTGGTCCATCGTTTCCTCTCTGGTCTCGTCTGATCCAGGACTGCGGCCTCCGTGGCCTGGAGATGACCTCTGACCCCTCCTAAACTGATAGTCAGCTGCTGGTTTTATTAGCGTTAGCTCGGCTGTGCTGATAAGGGTTCTTGTGACCCTGATCCTGGGGTTGTTAGGCCGGTTGTAGTTCTGACCCAGTTTCAGCTTCATATCTGTTTACCTCTGTGATCCGGACATGCAGCTCCATGTTGGAGACGGTTCCCGTCAGTAAACATGGCGTCCGTCATCGCCCTCAGCATCAGATGGAAAGATAAACCAGCCTGAAGTGGAAAGGAGGAGGAGGAGGATGAAGAGCGCGTTTTGGCAGCTGTCCTGCTGCGATACGCTGGTGAACCTTGACCTCTTTCCTGCCTTTCAGGGAGATCTTGTTGTCCCCATGGAGGAGTCACGGTCTGTTTCAGAAGCTGAATGAGAGCGGGATGCTTGGATTAGACCCTGATCCTCTCAGTTTTATCAAAACAAAGCGGAACGGTTCGGATGCCAGAGTAAACACCAAGAATAAAGCTGAGCACAGATTCCTGCTTCTCCTTGCTGCTGTTTGATTCCAGGCATTTTGGTGCCAACATATTTCATGTTGTGTTTTCACCTGCAGCTCAGGCTGCGGCGCGTTCCCGCCGGGAGAGGAAACAGAATGTAGGTCAGGTCTTTGATTAGGCCATCTGCCAGGAACCGATGAGATCAGACAGAGTGGACCCGGGTCAGGCTTCGGATCAGTTGGTTCTGCTGAGATGGAGCGGGAAGAAACAAACATGGCCGCCCTGCGATCTGCTGTCTTTTTCTGTAAAAGGTCCAGACCTTCAGAACCAGTTTAGGGTCCAGGGCAGTTCCTTGTTCGCTGGTTTTCCAGTGAAATGGTTCTGGTTCTGTCAGGTCGGGTCAGGTCCACTACAGGAAGATCAGAGCCTGCAGCAGCGTTAGCACCATTTACCCATGATGCCCAGCTTCAGTGACTCAGGAAGTCCAAACAGACATTCATTTTCTGTACTTGGTTCTGATCAAGATCGGTCTGGATTCACACCAGAACCTCCGAAAGTGGATCTGGGTCCAGTTATTTGGTCGCTGCCAGAATCACAGGACTGAAACCGTCTGAAGAGGTCCGTGTAGCCGGTCCGGCCCGCCGTGGTCCGGCGGCCATATTGTCCATGCTGGACATGTGAACACAGAGAAAGTTAATACAAATAAAAACATGAAGTCTCCGTTCCTCCTCATTCAGACCTTCAGTGAGGAAGCAAGAAAACGTGCGAACCGCAGCAGTCGTCTTGAGGCCGGGTGACAGCGGCGGGTTCTGCTCAGAACCGACGGATCTGGAGACGATGCGGCCGAATGACGACGCTTCCTGCTTCCTGTGGAGGAACGCGCCCCTTCTTGAGCAAGAATGTGTGACTGAAGCCTGGAGCTACCATAATTTTCAGCTCTACTCAGATATTTCTGCCAGAGCACAGGGTCAAAGGTCAAACGTCAGGCGGTTCTGGATAATCTCCTGTTTTTAGTTGAGCTTTGTTCAGCTTTTTGTGCCTGTAGAGTTCAGGACTCGGACTCTGGACTCGGCTCCAGACCCTCGCACCCTCTGGCTAAAGCTGCTGTTGATCATGAATGAAACGCCAAACCATTAATGAACAGAAACAGAATGAAGTGCAACACGAGTTCATAGATATATTTTATTCTATTATCAGCCAGCAGATTGTTAGTTCAAATCTCTAAAATAGTCTAAAGTTCTGCATAAAGAGCATAAAACCTCTAGAATACGACTATTGTTATCTTAGCACAGCGGTTCCACTAAACTGCCTTCTGATTGGCTCTTGCTTCCTTCACAGAGCCTTCTGATTGGCTGGGAGGCATAAGGTTACAGACGCTGCACTGAGCCTCCTGAACACCTGAAACCAGAATCTCCTGGCATTAAATGGACCAAACACCGAACCGGAGAACCTGAGCTCTCCCTCAGTCCTCAGGCTTCTCAGACCCAAAACGGTTCTGTTTCTGTTCTGGTTCTGCTCTGTGTGGCTGGCGGAGCCGTTGAGTCGGCAGCCTGAAGCATGCTGGGATATTTTTGGTAAACCCTTCCCCATTTGTCCCTCCGAGTCGCAGTGACCCAGTACCGAACCCAGAGCCTTTTGTGTCTCACAGCAGAAGAGCCGAGCCGCTTCAGGCCCAGACGGCCTGGGCCAAGCCCCGCCCCCAACACACACACACACTGGTAACACACACACCCCGTCTGCTGCTGAATGGTGCTTCCCAGCAGCAGTTTAGCACTTTAATGATTTATTGGAGGAAATGTTCTGATTAAAGCCTCCAACATGACTCACCTCTCGCTGATGAACAGAACCTCACAGAACCCAGAAGTACCTGGTTCCATCAGCTGCTGGTGTTGGGTTGGGCTCAACCCATTTCACCGATGGGTTGACGTCATCAAAAAAGAAATGGTGACCTCCATGGATGACAAATACAACAAAAGCTGAACACTAGGCCTGTCACGATAACAAATTTTACTGAGCGATTAATTGTCTCAAAAATTATTGCAATAAAAGATAATATTGTTTGAAGACCATTTTAAACTTGTGTAATGGTAAAGACATAATAAGGTAAGCACATTCTACCATAAAATAAATGCACTTTATTTTCAAAAGAACATTTAACGCTGGAACTGGAACAAAATAAAACAAAAAATAAAATGGACTCTCAGTTGTTAACTAAACGCACTTGAATCAAAACTAAACAACATAAAACCAAAGTGGAAATAAAAACAATGTTTAACCAAAAGAGTGCAGATTATGAAGCCTTTATGCTGTAATGGCCTTCAATAATCGTTAGATTTAGACCCAGGCGACCCGATTCACTCCTCCGTTACGCTCAGGACCCGAGGAAGAGACGACCGCTGGAGAGAATCGGAGCTGATCCAGTGTCATCAATAGAAAGAAAAAGGCAGAAAGAAACAATAAAACCGATCAATTAAAATGAGGTCAATAATTTTCATTTATCATGCGATTAACTGATTTATTGTTTGTTGCAATGGGCCTAATGTACATTTTGTAAGTAATTATGAGTTTAGGCATAATACAAACAATATCTTTTTAGGTATTTGGAAAATTGCAACATATTTAGTCCAACATGTTAACTAACCCTGGATCCCTTTAAAGAGTCAGACGTTAAGGAAATGCTGTTAAATGAAACTGTGTGTCTGGAAACCTGATCGTTTCTAACGCCCAGACAGTTAGTTGTCCCCCCAGATGTCTGTGCTGAGCCACGACTCACATGCTAGCTCAGTTAGCCCTGCTCTGCTAGCCTAAGGCTAGCGGCCGGAGAAACACCACTGCATGCAACTGGCAGCTCTGCCAGTTTTTCTCTGGCTGACAACAATAATTAAATATCCATTTTATTTAATGTTTTGGGTTCATTTGTTCAGTTCTCTTAGGGATTCAAAATGTCTTCTTGAGTCAGTGCTAACTGCAGTTAGGAGCAGCTGCAGCAGCAGGAGAGCAGCTGCAGCAGCAGGAGGAGCAGCTGCAGCAGCAGGAGGAGCAGCTGCAGCAGCAGGAGAGCAGCTGCAGCAGCAGGAGGAGCAGCTGCAGCAGCAGGAGGAGCAGCTGCAGCAGCAGGAGGAGCAGCTGCAGCAGCAGGAGGAGCAGCTGCAGCAGCAGGAGAGCAGCTGCAGCAGCAGGAGAGCAGCTGCAGCAGCAGCAGCAGGAGGAGCAGCTGCAGCAGCAGGAGGAGCAGCTGCAGCAGCAGAGAGCAGCTGCGCAGCAGGCAGAGCAGCTGCAGCAGCAGAGAGCAGCTGCAGCAGCAGGAGAGCAGCTGCAGCAGCAGGAGGAGCAGCTGCAGCAGCAGGAGCAGCTGCAGCAGCAGGAGAGCAGCTGCAGCAGCGGAGGAGCGCTGCAGCAGCAGTGAGACAGCTGCAGCAGCAGGAGACAGCTGCAGCCAGAGAGAGCAGCTGCAGCAGCAGAGAGCAGCTGCAGCAGCAGGTCGGAGCAGCTGCAGCAGCAGGAGGAGCAGCTGCAGCAGCAGGAGGAGCAGCTGCAGCAGCAGGAGAGCAGCTGCAGCAGCAGGAGGAGCAGCTGCAGCAGCAGGAGGAGCAGCTGCAGCAGCAGGAGAGCAGCTGCAGCAGCAGGAGAGCAGCTGCAGCAGCAGGAGTCCCCGGGTCCACGGAGAGCAGAAGTTGTTGCTCCTGTCTTAGTTGCACCTTCTGCAGTGGAGGACATGTGAGGACATCACGTCTCCTCCATGCGACGGCACAGAACCTGCTGCTTATGATGCATATTTCTGCAAAGCTGAGTTTGGTTCTGGTGAGGTTTGGGTTCCTCTGCAGACCCAGAGAGGCTCAGCAGGACCGGCTGATGAGATCCAGATGTTGGAGTTGGATCAAACACGCCGAGCTGCGATTGATCCCCAGCAGTGACGCAACACAACATCCAGCTAACAGAATCAGAACCAAGATCCAGAACCCAGACCCAAGTAACTTGACTGTCAGCAATCGGCTGCTGGTGGTTCTGGAGGTTCTGGAGCTTATGGTGACCTTTGACTCTGTGGACCTCGCTGCGGTTTTGTGGATTCTGTGGTTCGGCCTTCAAACGGTTCCTGCCTCTCCTCTGAGCGGCGTGCCGCAGGGCTCTGCTTTAGCTCTCTTGGTTTTCTCCTTGTTGCCTCTGGGATTTATTGCAAACCACCAAAACATTAAATTGACTTGTTATGCAGATGATGTGATATTTATTCACCAGGCAGAACTTTCTGTTCCCAAACGACCAGCAAGCAGAACGGATCCCACATGGAGACAAAGCTGCTGCTGCTGCTGCCTGGGAAATTTCACCAAAACAAGTGAAAAACTCAAAATCACGTCTGACAAAACAACTTGACAAACAAATCTCTGTTGTTCTCCAGATTTGCTCATTTTCACCTGTTAAACCAGGTCAGGCTGTTTTTACCCGTTTGACCAACTGCAGGACTTCACCATCACACCTGCATTGTCCCGTTTTGGTCGGGAAAGCACCGTACTGTACCCCGTTCCCACCCTGCTCCCAGATTGGTATCTTTAGTATCTTCCTGTAAACATCCCCTAATGTTGGCGCCCAACCTGGCAACACTTCTGGTTTTATCTAGTTTGTTCTGCGTTGCTTTGCTGTTTCCCTAAAGCAGTTTGCTCTCCGCTGTGGTTGATTGATGGATTGATGGGGACTCCTTGGTGTCAGTGATCTTCCTCCAGAACGGTGGAATCCTGGGCCTACTCCTTCAGCGGTTGTGAAACAGTCAGCAGGTTGTTGTGCAACGCTGCAGCATCCATCATGACTCCATGTGAGCTTCACGCCGCATCGAGCATGTATCAGCTATCAGAGCTGCAGAGAGCAGCCAGAGAACGCACATCTGCTAACATTCAGCCCCCTGTGAGACGGAGTGTGTGTGTTAGGGGCGGCTTAACCCGACATCATGACCCACATAAATCTGTCCACAGACAGAGGACTCACCTCCCTGCTGAGCACAAAGACACGTCTCTGGGAGGTAAATCCTTCAGATGCAGCATCAAGATCACTGGCTGGAAAACTGAAGCAGCCACTCAGCTGTGTGTGTTTATAGAAATGTTAATGAGTCATGAACTCAGATGAAGCCACTGACACCTGGACTTAAAATAAGACATCTTGTCTGAACAAGTCTGACACAAACTCAATGTTCCCTCCAGGTGCAGATGTAACCGGATCCGATCTGCGTTGAGCTGGTTTTTAATGATCAGGCCGTGGTACGTATTTTTAAAGGATGGTTCATTGATTTATTCTGACAAGAACAACAAATAGAAAAGAACCGTGTTATAGGCTGCCCACTCCAAGTCCTCTCCCGCAGGACAACATGACAAAAGGCGAGGGTCTAAGGGACGTAAACATTTTAAAGACAATACCACAGAAGAAGAAATAAAAAGGAGGGGCTTCCATTCTTAACGTAACACCGTTAAAACAATGACAGAGATTTTCAGTCAGGTAGGAAATCATACAAATAACCAAAAAAAGACATTTTGAGTAATTATAATAAAAGAGAAGTTCAACCAGGTTACATTCACCCCCTTAGAATTACACAAAATGAAGAAAACAGTGGGCAAAAAACTCAATGTCAGGACAAAATACTGTTTTTCCAAAACAATGTAACACATCAGCAAAACAGCCACCCTACAGTAGGGTCAGGAGGGTAGAGATCGCTCGACGCCTTGCGAAATCTCACAATATCCCATGGACAACAAGAGGGGCCTTTTATACCCCCCCATATACAGAGTAAACATGTAGATGGTACTGAAGCTTATGCAAGACAAGAAAAGAACAATCCTAGCCAAGGGCAGGAATCATTCAGCAAAAATGTGGAAATCACACATCAATAACAGGCTGAACATTATTCTTATCATAAAGCGCCTCAATGACAGCCATGGACTCCATCAGCCAACAAACTGGTTTAATATTCCTCCCAAAGCCTGAAGTCAGGTGATGAACAACATCCCCTCCTCCCACACTGTCTGGAGGATGAACAGAACCAGCATCACCGGGACAATGAGGTCAGGAACCAGCAGTTGCTAGGACTCCAGTTTCTGTAGAGGACTTCTCAGAGTCATAAGGCAGGTCACTATTTCCAACCGATGGAGCCGAGGACACATCCTGAACCCATGAAGAAGTACGGTCATCCGCATCACTGCAGGACAGGGAATCAGGTAGGGAAGGTTCAGCAGGGCCAGCACTAGGAGCCTCACTAAAACATTCTGTTTTAAATCAGGAACTGGGGGAACTGACCACACTGTCAGCCTGGTGGTTCACATTTCCATCCAAGGTCACCCCCACAGGTAAAACGTTCACATCAAGAAGGAGGTTGCGATGCACCACGCGCTCATTGCCGTGACGGTCTCTAATACGGTAAATATGGAGAGCAGGTTTAGATGCAACCACCGTGTAGATCACAGGCTCCCATTTATCAGAAAGCTTCCGCTTCTCTCTGGCTCCCTTGTTCGCCACCAAACCTGATCTCTAACTGACAGAGGGTGACCCTGGCTCTCTTATTGTACTGGTCACATTGATGTTTCTGCTCTGCACTGGTGCTCTTCTCAGCCATTAGCATGGCAGATCTTCAACCAGTGATTTGACATAAGTATGGTAGTCACAAATAGCATCATCATGAAGAATGTTCCGGAAAACAAGGTCAACAGGCAGCCTGGGAATCCTCCCAAACATCAGATAGAACGGTGCAAAGCCAGTTGTCTCATGAACTGTGCAGTTATAAACAAAAGTCAGAGACTGGATCATCTGAGGATATTTATGCTTCGAATGTGGAGGAAGAGACCTCAACATGTTGCCCAGGGTGCGATTGAATCTCTCTGCAGTCCCGTTACCCAGTGGGTGGTAGGGTGAGGTGTGTGATTTGCTGACACCACTCAACTCCAAAAGCTCAGCAAGCAGCTCACTCTCAAAATTTGCGCCCTGATTTGAGTGAATACGCTGGGGGAAGCCGTAAACACAGAAAAACCCATCCCATAACTTCTTCGCAACTCGTTTGGCGGTTTGACACGGGAAAGCATGTGCTAACTTTGTGAAGCGATCAGTGACCACCAGAACATCCACAGACTTGTTGTTGCTGTCCTCAGCCGACCAGAAATCAATGCACACAAGCTCTATCGGAGCACTGGTCCTGATGTTCTCCAGAGGGGCTCTCACAGCAAGCTCTGGAGTTTTACTGAGGACACATCTGGGACATTTTCTCACATAATCTCGCACATCTCTCTCCATGTCATGCCAAAAGAAGTGATGACGAGCCAAGGAGAATGTTCGTGGATGGTCCATTATCATGGACACCAGTCAAAACCACAGACTCAAAGCTTCAGGGACCACAAACTGGAAGCGTTTACCTTTTGTCAGAGGATCTTTTATGACACGGTATAGGACGCCATTCAGCAATGTTAGTTTATCCCATTGCTTCAGAATTTTCAAAGCCAGTTGATTTTCAACAAAGCGTTCCCGCCTTGATGGACAACTCTGGAGACAACAGGGTCGTTTTTCTGGTGAGAGACAAGGTCAGTTAGACAAAGAGCTGTTGATGGACCTGCGGTGGGTTGGATTATCATGTCCAGATGATCAGCTAAAGATGCTGCATGCTGAGCCTGACCAGCATCTCCATTGCAGACAGATGACAAAAGAGAGGAGACCTCGTCACAGGTCATGGATGTGTCAGCTGTAATGGAGGAAGAGCTGTCCACCGATTGAAGCTGACAGGTCAAACGGAAAACATCCTGCACAGCATGATCAGGAACTTCACAGACATGCTCCAAAAGTTTCTGACAAGGCTCTGACAGAAGGCGATCAGCCAAAGGCTTCACAAAAGGGACTCTGCTCAGAGCATCTGCCACCACATTCTGTCTCCCTGGAACATACCTGATCTCAAAGGTATTTGGAGCAAGCTTAGAGACCCAGCGCTGTTCACAGGCATCCAGTTTGGGCTTGGTCAGGAGATATGTGAGAGGATTATTATCCATCCACACAGTAAACCTGTGACCCTTCAGCCAGTGGCTGAACTTATCACACACAGCCCACTTTAAGGCTAGGAACTCGAGCCTGTGTGCAGGATAGTTGGCCTGACTGCGGCTGAGAGACTTGCTTGCAAAAGCAACAGGTCTAGCAATCTCTCTCCATCAGCCGGGACCTGCGACAAGACAGCACCGAGCCCATCCAATGACGCATCGGTTGAGAGAATAAATGGCTTCTCAAAGTCAGGATGTGCCAGCACCACACAGCTAAGAAGTGCAGTTTTAAGGTCTCCAAATGCTTTCTCACAAGCTGGGGTCCAGTCCTGGGGAGTCAGAACCCGAAGAGTTCCAGCTTTCCCAGGTCCTTTGCTCTTTATTTTACGTTTCTGACCAGCGGTGAGGGCATAAAGTGGCTTTGCGATGCGGGAACATGCTGGAATAAAGTGCTGATAGAATAGCACCATGCCCAAGAATGACCTCACCTTCTTCTGGCACGGAGTGCAGCCATCCTCCTTCATGAGATCCTTTCTCTCAAAACCAGAGATGACCCTTACCTTCTCCTGATCAACAGAAACACCACCAGCCTCCACAACATGGCCCAAGAACCTCACAGACCTCCTGAGGAGGTGACACTTTTTCTGGGCCAGCTTCAAGTTGTTAGTTCAGACGGCAGAAAACAACCTCCAGCCTCTTTAACGACTCCTCCTCAGAAGGTGCAAACACCAACAGGTCGTCTAGATAGCAGAGAAGGCTGGAAAAGGTCAAGTCACCGAAAACGTTAAGCATCATCCTCATGAAAGAAGCTGGGCTGTTGCATAAACCTTGCGGGAGGCGGTTGTATTCATAAAGTCCAATATAAAAGCTCTATAATGTTTCAGACTCGTGGAGAGGGATGTTGTAGAAGCCAGAGGTCAAGTCCATGGTGCTGAAACGAGCATTTCCACCAAGAGCAGCGAGGCAGTCAGACTGATGGGGCAATGGATGAGCATCCTTAACGGTTTTAACATTAAGCCAGCGGAAATCAGTGCATATCCTCATGTCCCCAGACTTTTTCCACACCATAACGAGCGGGGAGGCATATTCACTAATAGACTTCCTTATGATGCCCTTCATCTCCATCTAAGACAAGACCTCCCTCAACTGCTGATAATGTGCTGGTGGTATGCGTCGGTAAGGCAAGCGAAATGGCTGGTCATCAGTCAAATGAATGCGATGAACAAAATCCCTAGCCTCACCACAGTCCAGTTTTCCCCTGGAGAACACATCCTGGTAAGAAACCAGGAGTTCAGCCAGCCTTCTTTTAGACTCATCTGACACCTCACAGCTCTCTATGTCGATGTCATGTAGACCACAGTCTCTCAGCATCTGCACTGGATCAGCACTGCGATGCGATGAGCTTGCTGAAACAGCAGAATGGTTGCAGTACAGCTCAGATTTCCCCTGACCAAACGCAAAGTCCTCCACAGCAACACATGGGAAGACATCAGCGATTTTAGCATTGCGGCGCAGAATCAGAGGTTTGTCTGTTGGGTTGAGAACCTTCATTGGGACCCAACGATCCCCCCACATGGGTGTGACTACGTGACCCACCAAAATGTTTCGTGGAGTGGAACGAGCAGATGACGGCTCAACGACCACAGTGCCCCCTAATGACAGTGGTGCAGTGGACGGGAGCTTTCCCCAAACCTCATACTCCTGACGAGGAAGGAGGGTGACAGCCTGTCTGAGCCCAAATGTTCCAATCTTGTCAGGCAAAGTGGAGTTTGAGCACCGAGAAACACAACTCAGCAGCTGCAAAAACTCTTCACACTCTGGATTTGCAGTGTTTGATGTAATGAGTTCCCAGTATCTCGAATCGGTTTTCATTTTCTGAATAAGGGGCCGGAGCAAATTGCTACCAATGATGAATTCATCATGTTGGCCAGGTATTAAGAATGTCGGTACTATAAATCTGAAGCCATAGATCTCAATGTTCAACTCACAGATGCACCGAGGCTGCGTGAGGAGACCACCGCACCCGACGAGCACCACATTCTCTGGAACTGCAAGAGGGATCAGATCAACACCCGCAGCCCTTGGTTTGCTCTCTGCCCCCACGCTCAATGTGCAAGACATACTCCCGGAGTCCAACATACCCCTCAGTGTCGATCGGGCACTAACTGAAACTGAGGCATAAAACAAATCACTAGCGCTCTGAACTCTCTGTGACCCCAAGAAAACCACTTCACTGTTCTGAGGTGAAGTATTACAACACTCAGCATAAACAGAGTGTGCATCCAGCGTATTTGCGAGGGTATTATCCACACTGCCCATGCTGCCCCTCTCATCACGCAGGCTGTCTAGGTTAAACTAGGGTACTGGGAGGACGGCTGCGGTGTGTGATGAACAGGCTGAGGACAATCCCTCTTGATGTGTCCTGAGCTGAAGCAGTTGAGACACAGTCTGAACAGTCTGCAGTGCGAATGTGTCATATGCTCCTCCGAGCAACAAACCCTGCATGGGCCGTGCTGAGGACGTTTAGAACCACGTGTGTAACTCCCTATATGTTGACCACGTTGGATGTTAGGATGTTGTTTTGTTGCAAGAGAAGCTGCGCACAAAGACAGAACTTTATCAAACATCTCTGCCATCTGATGAGGCGGCTCGACTCCTGAACTGGAGGAAAAAGTTGGCTTGGGTGGACCTGCATTCAGAAAGGGTGTCGGTTGTGAAGCAACCTGCTGCTGTGGCTGCTGATACAAGGGCCCTGAAGCTGAAGAACGATCACATGATAAAGCAGCTTGGTTAAAATGGACAGCAAATGGCGCCACACCTGCTGGCAACGCGGCACTGGGTGATTGAGCACCATGTTGAGGAAAACAGGAGAGAACAACGGAGGCTGTAGATGAACCAACAGCCCTGTTTGTAGTGACCATCGGCCTCCTAAGGCTCGCAACATGGTTATCAAGGCGGCTCCGGACCTCAGCAGCGGTCCACTCCTCAACAGGTTTCAGCTGGAAGGAAAGAGCTAGACCAGGATCCGGACAATGGTTAATGAACATTGTAACAACTTCAGCTCCTGGGTCCTCCACCTGCTTTCCCCTCCTACGTAAACATTCATCAGCCGCTTCAATAGACTCGTTTAGTCGAATCCAGAAGTCCATGGCAGTCTCTCCATCAGCAGGCTGGATGTTATAGAAGTCTCTCATTGGTAAACTGGAGAAGATCAGCTCACCAAAGTTGCGTTTCAAAATATCAAAAACTGTAGAAACTAACTTGTCACTCCCTGACTGAGGCTGGCAGCGAAGCGACACCTGAACCACATCTCTGGCTTTTCCAATAAGTCTGGATGTGATGATCTCACACATTTCTACAGGATTCACACATCTTATTCTTGACAGATAACATCTCATCAAACCCTCCCATTCCTGGATGGAGAAGGTGTCAGTGTGGTCACCTTTGAAATATGGTGGTGCTGATATCAGACTGAGCAACAAACCTCATTTGTGACTCATCGGTCTGGTCGCTGGGTTGGCTGTCAGCAACCTGAGACTGTGACTGGCTCGGTGGGTTTAGTCCACTGAGGTTTGTTGTAATGGCATCCCCAATCTGCTTAGCCAGATCAGCAATTACCCCACTGAGAGCCTCAGTAGAGACAAGTTGGCCAAGGTCAGACAGTGCTTTGCCAATGGGTGTAGAAGTAGCAGCGGGGACAGGTGAGGGGTTCATCTCAGACTGATCAACAGAACATTCATATGCACTAGAAGGCTTAGGCCTACCCCTTCCAAATGACATGTAATGTTGGCCTCTGCCCAAACTAAAAGTGACCTTCTGGTCCACGTCGTTACCCTTAAAAGGTATTTCAGTGTCAGACATTTCATCAAACAGTAACTGATAAACAGTATGAAAAAGAACAATGCATTAACAAACAAATTGAACGTCAAAAATAAAGTGAGACTGAAGATTCCCAAACAGCCTAAAGATCAAGTTGTCACACAAGAGCTCACATACATCAGTCAGCAAAAATAACAAATAAACAACCAGTCTTATCTACAGACAAAGGATAATAAACAGACTGTTTTTTTTTGTCTTTAATTTATTTTATTTTATTTTTTTAAGTTATTTTTATTTTTCCAAAATAAAAACTTTTACAAAATTAAAAATATTTTGTTTTTCACTTATTTCCTTCCCTTGTATAAAACGTGGTACACAAAACAGACCAACAGAAAGAGTGACTTCGTTGCCAGGATACAGCACACCAACGCCTGCCAGTCAAAGCGCAGGGCAAAGCGCTCGGTGCAACGAATCAGGTGGAGCCAGACCTCAAGGGCGGGAAAAGCTTCAGCGGTAGCTTCAGCGGTAGCTTCAGCGGTAGCTTCAGCGGTAGCTTCAGCGGTAGCTTCAGCGAGTCAAACGGCACCAAGTGTAACCGGATCCGATCTGCGTTGAGCTGGTTTTTAATGATCAGGCCGTGGTACGTATTTTTAAAGGATGGTTCATTGATTTATTCTGACAAGAACAACAAATAGAAAAGAACCGTGTTATAGGCTGCCCACTCCAAGTCCTCTCCCGCAGGACAACATGACAAAAGGCGAGGGTCTAAGGGACGTAAACATTTTAAAGACAATACCACAGAAGAAGAAATAAAAAAGGAGGGGCTTCCATTCTTAACGTAACACCGTTAAAACAATGACAGAGATTTTCAGTCAGGTAGGAAATCATACAAATAACCAAAAAAAGACATTTTGAGTAATTATAATAAAAGAGAAATTCAACCAGGTTACACAGAGGCGCTCCGGTCCAGGTGAGGTCGGGACAGTCTAGGTGCAAACACAGCAGGCCGCCGAGCCGATCCGGGTCAGGAGAGGTCAAAATGGAAGAATGACCTCACCTGACCTGGATAGGAAAGGGTGGGTAAATCCAACCAAAGCTAACATGCTAGCAGCCTAGCGCTAGCAGCAGAAATGGCTCCTGGTCTTTAGCCAGAAACTAAAGAGAAATCCTCCAACACTAAAATCCTCCAACACTAAAATCTGACGCCTCCATCTTGTTTCCATCTGGTGAAGAAGGAAGTTGCTCTCAGTGTCTAAAGAGGTTTTTGGTGCAACGCCCCCACAGGCGAGGAGGGGAACAGGTTGGTTTGGGTCAGAACTGCAGCAGCTGGAGGTGGAGCAGATGTTTTGCTTCCAGTGGACCCGGGTCGACCGGATCATCAGGTTTGACTTAGAGACAGTGTGTTCAGGAAAATCAGGATGTTTAAACATCTGCTTCTCTCAGAGGGAAACAACAGTCTCTGTTTCCCTCTGGATGGAAACTCTTCTGGATTCAGGATTTCATCACATCCATTGTCTGGTTTTGGTTCTGGTTCTGGTCCAGACCACACTGCTGTGTGAACCAACCCCCCGCAGCTGGGCGGTCCTTTTTTCCAGGAAGCGGGCCGTTTGATTGGGTCGTAATGCTGTCAGTGGTTTTCTACAGACGTGAGGAATGTGAACATCTGATGGTTGGATCTGGTGTCTCTGATGACAGGAAGCATTTCTTCTCATCTCGCGTCCAGAACCTCCAGGAACACGGCGTGCTGGTGGGTCGGCTGCAGCCGCCCCCCTCTAACCGGGTCAGCAGGATCTCAGGACCAATCCGGTTCTGTAAGAATCCCTTTGAGCTCATCACAAGGGGATTCTGGGAGGATTTTTCTTCCAGAACATTCTGGTGAGCATGAGGAAGTGGAGGAGGTCAGCTGACGATGGAGGAAGGCTCAGGACCCGCTCCAGGTTCTGTTCCTCTCTGAGCGTCTGTCTGGGCCATGCCGTTGAAAACCTGGACACTGCTGGACCAGGTGCTGGACAAGCTGGGTCCTCACAGGAAGTGATGTCATATCTGCTGTCAGCCACTTCCTGGAGGACAACAGACAGTTCCCAGAAAACAGGAAGTGATGAGGGAGAAGTTGAGGTGCTTGGGGGAATCTCTCTGTCTCAGCTTCATGTTTCTCCCAGATTTCCAGTGAAGAAACCGACCTGAACCGACCCGACCAGGTAGATCCGACCTGAACCTGAACCTGAACCCACCCGACCCCCCAGCAGCAGCAGCAGGGCCGAGCCAGGAGCAGGAAATGACCCCTGTTGTTCTGGGGCTGCAGGGGCAAAAGCTGCAGGCACCAAGTTTAATTTTCTTTGCAGCAACAAAACGACCGAAAAAAATGCCCCACAGAGATTTAATGACCTCCTCTCCCCCCCTCCAACTATCCCCTACCCCATACACAGCATTTACACCAACACCCCGCTCCTGCCATGTTTTCCTCTTCTGTCCGTTTCTGCTTTCTGTTTCTTGGTCAGCAGTCTTCTGGTGCCCTCCACTGGTCAGACTGGTGAACTGCACTAGCGCCATCAGGGCCGTGCAGAGACCTTTGGAGGGCGGGGGCTCAAGGTTAACAAGGTCTTAAAACACCGAACAGCAACAACCCATATTGATCAAGAACATAATATTTCATCAGATCACACTATCACTGTCATCATGTGGCGACAATGCAAAGCTAATATAACCTTTGTTTCCCCAACAGGTATAAAGTTGCTGCTGGAGGCTGAGCTGATCTGAGACTGCAGCTGTTAAACAGACCAGAGGAGAGAAGGTCAAAGGTCATGAAGTTATGAAATAAGAAATCTTATGCTATTTTATGAAGTAGCTGCTGGTAGGGGCCCTTCAGGGGCCCCCGGACACTCAGGACCCCTAGAAATGGTCTGATTGTAACAGATTATAGATCTAAAGCTGTAGCATCATTTATAGAGAACGAGGTTATTAAGTTTTATTTCATGGATTCAGCTGAGAAAAGAAATTGTACATTTAGGATTTAATTAGGACGTTTACTTTGTATAAGTTTAAAGAACCATCTTGATAGTTTGATTGTTGTTACCATGGCTACATTACGGTGTAATCTTTGTGTTTGTTCACAAATACATCACAGCAAATAAGCAATAATCAGTGATTGATTTTAAACCTGGGCTCCTGTCAGATTCACTAAATCTACATTTAAACATCTTAGTGATTCTGAGGTTCTTGGGGCCCCAGGGCCTAAATCATGATTCTGTCTACGGCCCCATATTACCTTGGGTCGGCCCTGCATCAAGAGCTGCTGGGTTGGAATCTACCTGGAATCCCCCGGTGGCCCCTAGGCCTATGTCTGGTTCTGACCCACAGCGGTACCGGCTGCCTGTAGCGAACCGGGCATTTAGTGCCCAAGTCTCACATGTAGCATTTATTACAATAGCAATGATACACTAATCAGGCAAAACATTATGACCACTGAGAGGTCAATTATCTGTCTGTAATGGAGTTCATTAATGTGTGTGTGTGTGTGTGTGCGTTTGTTTCTAATACCTTTTGGGGACCATTTTCCTGACACTACGTTGTGGGGACCCACTGCTCCTTGTGGGGACTGAAGCCTGGTCCCCATAAGGGGAAACTCTGTTTTTGGGTCAGGGGTCAGATTTAGGACTAAGGTATGAATTGAATTTTGGTTAGAGGATAAGGGTAGGGGTTAGGGTTAGGCTGTAGAAATGAATGGAAGTCAATGGACCTTACCAAGCTCCGCCAACAACTGACCTAGAAAACCCCACGTGACCCCAAGTCTCACAAACAAAGCCTCGTGGCGCTTGGTTTCTATGGAAACATGGGCTCTTCTACTTGGACTGATAGTGCTTCATTTCTGCCGGATTTTCACCAAATATCAGCTACAACAATGGACAGAGGAACTAACAAGTTCATGTCATCTTTTCTGGATGGTATTAAAGTGTTTGAGCCGCGGTGCCTCCAACATGACGCACGGCACAGCAAAATGCTTCGGTCGATGAGGAAAGTGATGAACCTCAAGAACACTGATGCTTATTGTTCTAGCAAGGCTGGGTAAGTCGGACATTCACCGTTTTCTAGGTTACCTGTGAAATCACTGGTGATTCCTGTTGGCTAATGTTTGCGAGCATCGGCGCTGGACTCGGTGCTAGCGCGGCTAACACGAGTAGCAGTTTAGTCAAAAGCCTTTTGTGCTAAAATCCAATCTTTACTGTGTGTCAGATGCATATTGATGTGTTTAGCTAACATTAGACTGTAGCAGACAGGATTCAAGGTGTAGAGTTGGTATCTGCTGCCGTTATGCTGCTCTTAGCTAACAGGTGTTCATGATGGATGTGTTTAGTATTGATTTTCTTTTTTCAGACAGAAAGAAAGCAAATCAATAATACTTACACCAGCGCACACTCCTTTGCTCTTGTTGATGCTATGAAGCATTAGCTGCTCATGCATCGAGCACCAGCTTTGATCCTAGCGAGACATTCTGCTTCTGATTTAGGAAATCTGTGAATTTTACTGCCATAAATACGATCAGGATTCCTGACATCACCAGTACAGATACCCCACTGGCAATGGGGAACCATTCTGTTTCTGCCGGTCTGCATGTAGCCTGGCGCTACATTAGCTTGTGTTTGTGAGACGGCCATACGTGGTAGCCGCGCTGCTACGTAGAATGGGCATCAGCCAATGAAACGCGGCCCCTGAGGTCAGGTCCATGGAAAGTCCCCGCAAACATAGCCACGCAAACATGTGTCTGTGTGTGTGTTGTGTATTTGTGTGTGTGTGTGTGTGTGTGTGAAGGCACAGGAAGAAGGAAGTTCAACCAGGACTCTGTAGTTCAATGAGGCCGAGACGCAGTGGACTAAATCAAACCTTTTATTTGCCAGAAAACATTCAGAGCTGAACAGGTGAAGCCGTGATCATACCTGTCGACAGGTGAAGGAGTGTGAAAGCCAGACTGACAGAGAGCCCTTCCTTTAACTGAGCCACAGTTTACAATGATTGTCAGTTTGCTGCAGCAGCAGCAGCTATGTATGTACAGCATGCGACGAGGGGACCAGGGTTGCATAGCTGCTCACTGTTTGCCCTTTAACCATGTGCTTTTAGACCAAGTCCAGTTTGTTCCACAGCGCCGGAACCAGATGGGTCCAGTAGGGTTCAGCTGGGTCCAGAACGATCAGAGTGATCCAGAAGATCCAGAACCGGTCCTGGTCACAGACTGGAGACTCGGTGGAGTCAGGAATGGGTCCAGGTGAGACATCTGTCCTCTACAGGATCTCTGTTGGAGGACTGCTCTCATATCCGTACGTGGAAGTTGCTGCAGAAACAGAGAAGAAGAAGCAGACGCTTTATCTACATCACTGATTATTGATTCCTCATCGTCCTGGTTCTGACTGGAGCTCCAGTGACTCAGCAGGTCATCCCTCCTCCTCCCCGACAGTAATGTGACCTCCCTGGTTGTTGTTGCCATGGTGACAGCATCCCCAGAGCTCCCTCCCCCGGTGATGGATGTTCAGCAGTAAAAGCTTTTATCTCTGCAGCTCCATGCGGCGCTCCGGGCCGTTCCAGGTTTATGGCTCTGATCCGATTGTTTTGCTGGTTCCGCTCAGCGTGGCTCAGTTAAAGGCCATTATCGATCAGGTGATGGCTGATCAGGAGGTGGCGCTCTAACCTCCGCCTCACTGACAGAGAGCACACACATTTAACCGATTGTTCTGATCTTGTATTCCCACTAATGAGCAAGTCTCCTCAAATTTCCTCTCTGACCCGTTTCCTCTGTGACCCGTTTCCTCTGTGACCCGTTTCCTCTCTGACCCGTTTCCTTTGTGACCCGTTTTCTCTCTGACTCGTTTCCTCTCTGACCCGTTTCCTCTGTGACCCGTTTCCTCTCTGACCCGTTTCCTCTGTGACCCGTTTCCTCTGTGACCCGTTTCCTCTCTGACTCGTTTCCTCTCTGACCCGTTTCCTCTGTGACCCGTTTCCTCTGTGACCCGTTTCCTTTGTGACCCGTTTCCTCTCTGACTCGTTTCCTCTCTGACCCGTTTCCTCTGTGACCCGTTTCCTCTGTGACCCGTTTCCTCTGTGACCCGTTTCCTCTGTGACCCGTTTCCTCTGTGACCCGTTTCCTCTGTGACCCGTTTCCTCTGTGACCTGTTTCCTTTGTGACCCGTTTCCTCTCTGACTCGTTTCCTCTCTGACCCGTTTCCTCTGTGACCCGTTTCCTCTGTGACCTGTTTCCTTTGTGACCCGTTTCCTCTGTGACCTGTTTCCTTTGTGACCCGTTTCCTCTCTGACTCGTTTCCTCTCTGACCCGTTTCCTCTGTGACCCGTTTCCTCTGTGACCTGTTTCCTTTGTGACCCGTTTCCTCTGTGACCTGTTTCCTTTGTGACCCGTTTCCTCTCTGACCCGTTTCCTCTGTGACCCGTTTCCTCTGTGACCCGTTTCCTCTGTGACCCGTTTCCTCTCTGACTCGTTTCCTCTCTGACCCGTTTCCTCTGTGACCCGTTTCCTCTGTGACCTGTTTCCTCTGTGACCCGTTTCCTCTGTGACCTGTTTCCTTTGTGACCCGTTTCCTCTCTGACTCGTTTCCTCTGTGACCCGTTTCCTTTGTGACCCGTTTCCTCTCTGACTCGTTTCCTCTCTGACCCGTTTCCTCTGTGACCTGTTTCCTTTGTGACCCGTTTCCTCTCTGACCTGTTTCCTCTGTGACCCGTTTCCTCTCTGACCCGTTTCCTCTGTGACCCGTTTCCTCTGTGACCCGTTTCCTCTCTGACCCGTTTCCTCTGTGACCCGTTTCCTCTGTGACCCGTTTCCTCTCTGACTCGTTTCCTCTCTGACCCGTTTCCTTTGTGACCCGTTTCCTCTCTGACCCGTTTCCTCTGTGACCCGTTTCCTCTCTGACCCGTTTCCTCTGTGACCCGTTTCCTTTGTGACCCGTTTCCTCTCTGACCTGTTTCCTTTGTGACCCGTTTCCTCTCTGACCCGTTTCCTCTGTGACCCGTTTCCTTTGTGACCCGTTTCCTCTCTGACCCGTTTCCTCTGTGACCCGTTTCCTCTGTGACCCGTTTCCTCTGTGACCTGTTTCCTTTGTGACCCGTTTTCTCTCTGACTCGTTTCCTCTCTGACCCGTTTCCCTTCTGACCCGTTTTCTCTCTGACTCGTTTCCTCTCTGACCCGTTTCCTCTCTGACCCGTTTCTTCTCTGACCCGTTTTCTCTCTGACTCGTTCCCTCTGTGACCCGTTTCCTTTGTGACCCGTTTCCTCTCTGACCCGTTTCCTCTGTGACCCGTTTCCTCTGTGACCCGTTTCCTCTCTGACCCGTTTCCTCTCTGACCCGTTTCCTCTCTGACCCGTTTCCTTTGTGACCCGTTTCCTCTCTGACCTGTTTCCTTTGTGACCCGTTTCTTCTCTGACCCGTTTCCTCTCTGACCCGTTTCCCTTCTGACCCGTTTTCTCTCTGACTCGTTTCCTCTCTGACCCGTTTCTTCTCTGACCCGTTTTCTCTCTGACTCGTTCCCTCTGTGACCCGTTTCCTTTGTGACCCGTTTCCTCTCTGACCCGTTTCCTCTGTGACCCGTTTCCTCTGTGACCCGTTTCCTCTCTGACCTGTTTCCTTTGTGACCCGTTTTCTCTCTGACTCGTTTCCTCTCTGACCCGTTTCCCTTCTGACCCGTTTTCTCTCTGATTCGTTTCCTCTCTGACCCGTTTCCTCTCTGACCCGTTTCTTCTCTGACCCGTTTTCTCTCTGACTCGTTCCCTCTGTGACCCGTTTCCTTTGTGACCCGTTTCCTCTCTGACCCGTTTCCTCTCTGACCCGTTTCCTTTGTGACCCGTTTCCTCTCTGACCCGTTTCCTCTGTGACCCGTTTCCTCTGTGACCCGTTTCCTCTCTGACCCGTTTCCCTTCTGACCCGTTTTCTCTCTGACTCGTTTCCTCTCTGACCTGTTTCCTTTGTGACCCGTTTCTTCTCTGACCCGTTTCCTCTCTGACCCGTTTCCTCTCTGACTCGTTTCCTCTCTGACCCGTTTCCTCTCTGACCCGTTTCCTCTCTGACCCGTTTCCTTTGTGACCCGTTTCCTCTCTGACCTGTTTCCTTTGTGACCCGTTTCTTCTCTGACCCGTTTCCTCTCTGACCCGTTTCCTCTGTGACCCGTTTCTTCTCTGACCCGTTTCTTCTCTGACCCGTTTCCTCTCTGACCCGTTTCCTCTGTGACCCGTTTCCTCTGTGACCCGTTTCCTCTCTGACCCGTTTCCTCTCTGACCCGTTTCCTCTGTGACCCGTTTCCTCTCTGACCCGTTTCCTCTCTGACCCGTTTCCTCTGTGACCGGTTTCTTCTCTGACCCGTTTCTGGGTGAAATGTTCGCCGGAAACAGGAAGTTACCTCAGGAAGTCTGGAGCTTTGGAGATCATGTTCTCGAAGTCGGAGAAGGAGAGCTTGTTGTCGGCATCGAGGTCGGCCTCCTCGATGGCCTTGTCGCAGACCAGCGCGACCTCTTCGGGGGTCAGCTCCCCTTTAGTCAGCTTGTTCAGGGTTTTCTGCAGATCGTCCTTACAGATGAAGTTGTCCCTGTTGAAGTCTGCAGCAGGAAGACACACGGCAGCAGCTCAGATTCTGCTTTTCATCTCATTTCTTTAATGAAAATGCTGCTAATTGTTATCATTGCAATAGATAATAAATTATTCAACTTAAATTGTGTAAATTATTTTAAATTGTAGATTATTTAAGGTAAATGTTCTAAATTATTTGAAATGAATTTCCATATTTTGCAAATTGTTTATGGATGTTTGTTTTGATTAGCCCTGTTGGTTTATATTTTGTTTTGTTTCGTTGTATTTGCTGTTTGTAGTGCTTCTTTATTTGGCATGTCCCTCCCAGGCTGCCGTAGCCAATCAGGGCAGGCCTATAAAAGCTGGCAGCGTTTTTGTACCAATGAAGGACTTGAACTGTCCAGATGTTTGGCACAAAGAAACAACGGTTAGTTTTCCCTGGTGACGTTTTGTTTTGTAATCTGTGTAAGTTTTGTATTCGAATGTTTGTGTATGTTTTAGTTTTCACGGTGACCTTGATGATCTGCATCCAAGAAAATAAACAAAACTGAAAATCACCTGCTGAGACTCTGCTGGGTAATCAAAAGGCTTTATTATTGTATTTATAATAATAATGTAACAGACAGAATGGACCTGAGGACTTTTTGTTTGGACAGAAATGTTCATGTCTTTGCAGACTTTTTAGGTGCTTCAATTTTAATCCAACTGCGGTTCGGTTGGTGTGAACGCTAATCGACCTCTGACCTCTCCTGCAGACCTCAGTCTGAATGTGAACGCCAAGCGGACCAGAGACCGCTCCAAAAGCAGAAAGTGGACTACAGCAGAGCATTCTGGGTAAATAAAACCAAAGCTAACATGCTAGCGTAGCGCTAGCAGCAAAAATGGCTCCTGGTCTTTAGCCAAAGACTAAAGAGAAATCCTCCAACACTAAAACCTGATGCCTCTATCTTGTTTCCATCTGGTGAAGAAGGAATTGGCATAAAACCAGAGATTTATCAAAATTGGTATGTTTATATTGAGCAAATTTATTTTTTATAATTCCACTTTATGCAGTTTTATGGTCAGTGGGAACGCCACTGACCATAACGCTGAGATGACACAGGATGTCATGTCAGCCTGCATCCAAGGCCCAAATGTGATGGAATTTCTCATTCAATGGAAAAACTCAATTTGCACAACGGTGTTTAGCAGATTATTGAAAAACTTTGCGCCCATTTGTAACAGAAACGCAGCGACTTTCTGCCAGCCGGACATCGGACTGAAGTGGCGAAGGAAAGTTTGATCTTCATCACAGTTGAGCCTCAGATTTGAACAACTTTAGGTTTTATTATGTAATGATTCTCAGAGGATTCTCATCCTCAGGTTCATGAAAAAGCACCCTACCGTAGATCTTGAAGGCATAGATGGTCTTCAGCTCTCTGGGGGACGTCTCACAGAGAGCTGAAAACATGTCCACGAAGTCATTGAAGCTCATGTTGCCCTGTCCGTCCTCAGAGAACGTCTCCACAATCCTGTCCCTGAACGGGTTCTCCTGCGCACACACACACACACACACACACACACACACATTTGTGTCACTCTCTTTGCAGGGACTTTCCATTCGTTTCTACATCCTAACCCTAACCTCTACATACCTGACTCAGGATGTATACCTCTCCTTTGATTTGCCATTTTACCTTGGTTCAAGGATCAAGGCTACCTTATAACCTACTGGTGGAGTTAATCTTACCCACATGGTTTTCCTATCCCTAACCGGAGTGTCCTAATCCTTTAGTTTTTACCTTTATTTAGCCACTTGGGATTATATGAAGTCCCCTTCTGCTATACAGAGGGACACTACCTAACCGTAGTCCTATTTTATGGCATCGATTCTTATGGAGTCATATAATACACATCTTGATCAGCCTTGTCTGTGGGTAAGGGCGCATGGTGGTAATGGTTGAAACACCCTGGATCCTGAGGTTCATGACTGATAATTTATTCCAAATCTTAGAACATACATACCATCTTATAAGACTGTAATAGTTATTATTTTTGAATACTTATCTCTGTACCTTATACTAGGGACAAGCAAAAGGAGGTGAGAGTGATGCCTTGCCTTTGACTCCCTACATCAAACTGTTTGTGTCGATGGACCGATTCAGGGGAAAGTCATCGTGACACTAAACCATCCCGAACCCTAACCGTAAAACCCAAAACAACGTTTCTCCTTGTGGGAACCAGAATTTGTCCCCACAGCATAATATGTGTCAGGGAAATGGTCCCCACAATGCATCAAATACATGGCACACACACACACACACATCGGTGGAGACCAGCATCCACCTGTTTAGAACAGGAGAACATGTGCCTCTGTCGGACCAGGTTCTGGAGGGCCCGGCGGCGGACCTGCGTACCTTGAGCTCCGGCATGGTGACGATGAGCGCCATTGGGACTTTGATGTCTGGGTTGTTGGTGTAGTCCAGTGGCACCAGGTGTGGAGCCAGCTCCCGGTACCGTCCGTGGAGGCTGCAGAGCACAGAGGACGCACCGTGAGACAACGGTCCATCCGTCCTGACGCCGCCCCCTGCTGACTCCAGATACCACTACAACTAGACACAGTGAGACGTCCTGCCTGTCCTCATCCTGCTGCCCATGTCCCACCAGTAAATCTGATTCTGGTCAGACCTTTCGGGAATGAATCAATTTATTTTCTATCCTGTTTGGTATCATGGTTAAGTGTTCTTTAAATAAACTGGTCCAAATGGCAGATAATGAACAATTCCTCTGAAGAACTTCTCCTCCTCCCTGTCGGCAGCATTTGTCTCATAAATCCACCAGAAGGCCTCTTCACCTGACCAAAGCGTCTGCTCGGAACAGCCTCCTGTGCAGCTGTCTCACTGCAGCAACATGATGGCGTCCACCATCTCTGGAGACAATTCTGGATCTACCCTGATTCTGACTCCTATTTCTGCTCACCTGGACTCTACCTGACCTGTCACCCCAGAGCAGAGTTTTTCAGGCTATTTCTGTCTGGTTTGTAGCTGAGGTAATGTCTCCGATGTCTCCTGTCTCCTCCTCTTCCTCCTCAGTGATGAAGTAGCCTGTGTGGACTCACCTCAGGATCTCCTTCCGGGTGAAATAGGTGCAGTCCTGTAAACAAGCAGAGAAACGGTGAGGCTCTGTCTCGGGGATCCAATCAGCAGCCACGGCTCCATCCTGCCGTGGCTGTGAAGCGTCGTGGTTTATTTGGGGCTGACCTGATACGCCTCCAGCTGCTCCTCGGTGAAGGTCGTCTGCTTGTTGCCCATGGTGCGTGGCGGATCGTCCCATCACAGAGCTGCATCCCACTGGAGACTCCCCCACCTCCACGCCAGGAGCTTCACATCCAGGCGGAGGCTCTGCATCCGGCTCCCAGGATGATGCTCCTTCTGCTGGAGGAGGAGTGCTACACTGCCCTGATGCTTTCAGGTGCTGCTGGGAAAATCTGGCTTCCGGGAGCCTGACAGAGGAATGCTAAAAATTATTTCTAGAATTTATTACATTGAGTTTTTGTTTTACAATTTCAATGTGCTTTTGTTTGTTTTACAGAAACATTTTTGTTGAGTTAAATATTGATTAAACAACTTATCCTCATGTGTTATGAACAGTACAGCCATAACAAAACTTCAACTAAATGTGGACCGAAGTAAAGGATTTATCAGTGACAATAAGAGTTTTACTGCAGGCCTCAGGCGTAAAACTCAGTGCTGCCTTCAGGCTCTGTGCACCTGAAGGCAGCACTGAGCCTCACCTGGTTGGCCTCAATGGAAAGTCAATTCACTTTTATATAGTAGCAAAATATTCTAAAAACAATGCGTTGGTGCAGAGTTAGTTTTTATTTTTATTGAACTTTATTTAAGCCAATAAAAGCCTGTGTGGGCGGGGCTTCAGCACCTGCCCTGTTCATCCTTGATTCCCCAAGAGCCTCTTTGTTGGAGGGCATTGTTTCTTAAATGATTATTAGTTGCATGTTATTTAATGTGTTTGTGCCCCTCAACAATAAAATAAAAACGGGTAAATTAACCTTGAAACCCAGTTTTGATGGTGCTGAACAGACCCTTAACCTCCTCTAGGGGCGCTGTCGGCTCAGTCACTGAAGGCTTGTTGATTTCCACCAATCAGCTGCAGTCATAGTAATGACGTGGAGACGCCATGACGTAACATGACAGCGGGATTCATATTTAAAGGTGAGGATAAAACCTTTTAAACGTTTTAACTTCCAGATTTCCTATTGGAGCTCAGCGAATCACGTGACTAGAAACGAACATCAGTTTCTTTAGCTTTTAGTTTCATTCAACTCATTAACTTTATTTTCTGCTGCAAAGCATCAGAAACGATTTTTCTATTTGTAGTTCTGAGTGATAAAATGTGAGATTTTTGGAACTGCGGGTCAAAACGAGATGTTGAAATGGTTAAATGGCTTGTTGCTTCTCGGCCTTTGACTAGGACACCGGTCCCCTCCATCAAGTGGAGATGGCAATAGTCTTTATCTCTGGCTCAGATATTAACCTCTGATTAAGAGCAGCAGGAGACGGGAAACAACAAGAGCTGCAGGTGGCGCTAAGGACACAACCCTACGGCCAAGGACGCAGGGCCCGGCGGCGGCCTGGCTCTCCGGGTGAGGCAGGAGGGAAGGAGCGTCGGGGCGGGGCCCCTCTGAGCTCCAACGCTGCTTGGAGGGACGGGACGGACCTGAACCTTGTGGGGAGTCACCCCAACTTTTAACATACGGAGACTTTGTTTTAACATCCTTGTTCTTATCTCCTTCTAGTTTAAATTGACCTGATAAATAGTATTTATTAAAAGAAACTTAAACATTTCTGTATAACTCCACATGCCATGTCTGAAAATGTTCCAAGTAACAATAAAATGTTTTGAAAGAAAAAGATCTGTTCTTATCAGTTTAATATCTGATGTGTCCCCTCTGAACCCGGGGCCAAATATTAAATAGATTTCTGGAATAGGGGCCCCGTCCACTCCACGCATCGACACCAGGAACGGTGCTCCCCCCTGATGCTGTTACATGGAAAACTGATAGTTACCAGATCAGGGTGTCAGAACTACTGTTTGCATCAATGTTAGCAGATAAACGCACATAGAGTTACAGCTCCTTCAATCCACATTGAAACCAGAGTATTTGTGTTTCAGCTTTCTATTTTGTGTGCATCTGGAGGCCTGCCTTCGCTCCTCAACAGCAATATTTAACTAGCAATAACAAAAAAAGCAAAAATAATGTGATCTGGTTGCTTTTTATTCTGTACAACATTATAACAGAAACATTATTCAGTTGTTAGAAGTGCAAAACTCAAGACGTGAAAGTAGGATGAATGGAAGTATCCCATTTTAATAAAGCAGTGAGGCATCTTTCAGTCATAGGATCTTCGTTTTGTGGCGGGCTGTTCGTAGTGATGCATCTCGCACTCGGAGGATCTCTGGTTATTGTTAGGATGGCAGCAGGCATCGTGTGGAGGTCACTGGTAAGAGGAAAATGTTCTGGAAGTGTTGGAAAGTCTCTACTCGTGGTTCCGCCGCAGCTCTGCGGGGTTCGGCGGGGCTCTCTGTGGGAACCGAAGCTTCCGGGTTTCTGTTCCGGTTAGATCAGGGTTTTGACTCCACTGTTAGCCTGCTAGCTGTTAGCAGCGGCGTCGGTGTCCTTCAGGAGAAGTTCCCTCAGCTTCACCCAGAAACCTTCCCTCGTCTGTCTGGAGCGATTAGCCGGCTATGCTGCTCACTGCTCGGCCACTTTGTTCCGTTCATCCTCGGAACCACTGGAACTAGAGGCTGGAAGCTAGCTTAGCCTCACCGACACCAGACTCCGTTTAAAAGTGACTAATTTAAGATTTCCTTCGAGTTGAACTGAAACCTATACACAAGATTAAAGGGTCAAATGTCAGGAAAAGAAGGTGGGGTGTTTCTCTTAATTTCGGCCGACACTGAACGCATCACTCATTAAAACACGTGTACAGGATGTGATGTTTAGGTGTAGCAACAGAGCTCCTGTTAGTTTGAACCTTGACCTCTCAGTGTAGGACAGAACTATAAACCAGGGCCGATCCATCATTGTTAACAAATGTTTTCTCTTGATGCTGGGCTGCCCTCCCCCCACCTGTTGCTGCGCACTGCATGCCAGCTGGCTGAAGATGGCTACTGTAAATTTTGCCGCCTTCACAGCAGACAGCCTGACTAACTGAGCAGCTTCACTGAAAACAGCTGCTGAATTCATTCAGTGTTCACATGATTTCCCATAATGACCGGTTCTGACTGGTTCTAATCCTGACAGGACCAGTCAGATCCAATACCTCCAGTCTGCAGGTGTCTGGTCCCCACCTGAGTTCTGCTGGAAAGTTCTGTAGGAGAGGCGAGAACACTGGAATGAAATGTATCAATTGAGAAATAATTGATTTGAAGCAGAGAAACCAGAATAAATCATCGTTCAGGCACCAAAAATGTTGAATTGTAATAAAAAAATTAAAAAACACAAAAACAATGAGAACACAGTAATCTAAAAACATGAAATTTTAATCAGCGCAGAAACTTTATCACTTTGACAAGATACACGATGGACGCCATGGTGGACGCCATGGCGTCCACCATGGCGGACGGTCAGAAGGTCCACCCTGTCGACCTTCTGCTGACATCATCTGTTGATTCAAACTGAAACTGAATGAAAACATGATTCATGTTGTAAATGTAAATACACAAAGTTAGAAAATAAAAAATTCAACATGTGATTTATTAACTGATTTGTGTTTAGCTGTTCAGGTGAAGTAAAGCTGCTTCCTGTCTGCTGCAGGTGAGCCAGGTGATGGGCGGAGCCAACAGGAGGCCGGCTGTCTCTTCCTTCTCCAGAGGGGTGAGTGAACTGGGTCTCAGAACCAGGTCTGGGCCAGCACCTCCAGTCCCTGTTCCTCTGATGCTGCTTTAACTTTAGAACCTTCACTGGTCTGACTTCTGACCTCTGACCTGAGCCCAACGCCGGTCTATGGTCCTTAGGTAATTCCAGAAGTCCAGTTGGTTCTGGAAGATTCTGGATGGTTGTCCTGGACAGGAGCAGCTTCTTAGCCGCCCTGCCTGCGTCCAGAGGTGACCCGGTTCTGATCCGATGGCACCTGGACCCTCCTGTGCCTGTGGTTCCGGAGGACGCACAGAAACACAGACCTGTTCTACACAGAACCTCTCTGTGCTGTCCTGCTGGAGTCTTCTGAAGGAGGGCTGGTTCTGGTATGCTAGACTGGAACCAGGCTTAGACTGATCCGGGTCCAGGCGTTTCTGAGGCAGTCCAGAGGAACTGATACTGTTCTGTTTGGTTCCAGATGCAGACGGTGACTCTGATTCCAGGAGATGGCATCGGCCCAGAGATTTCTGCCGCCGTGGTCAAGATCTTCGACGCCGCTAAGGTGAGTTGGTGCGGACCAGAACTGGGCCTCTGGATCCAGAACGGAGAACTGAACCGAGATTTCCCCCGCAGGCTCCGGTCCAGTGGGAGGAGAGGAACGTGACGGCCATCAAAGGATCCGGGGGGAAGTGGATGATCCCTGCAGACGCCAAAGAGTCCATGGACCGCAGCAAGATCGGCCTGAAAGGTTCTAATGTGGCTAACACTGCTGCTAACGCTGCTGCTAAAGATGCTGCTAACGCTGCTGCTAACACTGCTGCTAAAGATGCTGCTAACACTGCTGCTAACACTGCTGCTAAAGATGCTGCTAACACTGCTGCTAACACTGCTGCTAAAGATGCTGCTAACGCTGCTGCTAACACTGCTGCTAACGCTGCTGCTAACGCTGCTGCTAAAGATGCTGCTAACGCTGCTGCTAACACTGCTGCTAAAGATGCTGCTAACGCTGCTGCTAACGCTGCTGCTAAAGATGCTGCTAACGCTGCTGCTAGTGATGCTGCTAATGATGCTGCTAACAATGCTAATTGAGGCTAGGCCTGACTGAGGTGTGTGTGAATAAAACACCATCAGACAGGAAGTAAGTTTAAGTTATTGTAATTAAATTGATATATTTGCATATATTTAGGAAGATATTCAATAATAATAATATTAATATTTTCCTATGAGTATAAACAATAAACACAATAGGAAGACAACAATAACATAAACCCTGATGACACCCAAGAGTTTTTTCTCTTATTCTAGTCCGTTCTGTTGTATGCAGGGTGATTAATGGTCCATCAATCAATAATCCAACTGTTATAATCATCCACTGTTCTGTTTATCTGTGCTACCCGTCAATCCGTCCTACCTGTGTAAGTTTTGTTTCATGTTATTTCATCACAGGTTACGGTAATCTTTATTTCATTTATTTTATGCCAGGCTTTCATTAAGCTGCTGCATTACTTCATGTTTTTACTTTACATAACGGGCAGCTTCAGTTCGCAATCTGCAAAGTCTTTCCTACTGTTAACAAGTCATTGTTTGGCGGTTAATTAGGACAAAATACATTGGGTTTTTTTGGGCTATATTGTCCCTATATTTTAAAATATTTTAGTTTAATTACACTCTTTATTACTAAAGCTTGCTAAATAGATGCTACAAAATTAACAAAGAGAATCATTTTTAATTTTTTTAGTTACAAATACATGGATTTTGAGTGGGTGTGTCGCTACTGCTTTTCTACTATACAAAAAACAAAGTATGTAAAATAAACGACTCACCGTCGAGTGGTTGCCAGAAAACACACAATATAATCCTTCGGCTGTGTTATTTTGGCTGGAACCAGCAGTTTTCTTCAGTGATTTTGGGAAACATCAAACACAAGCAGCAACAGCAATGGAGGAGATCCGAGTTCACCTCTGACCCGGAACTCAATAGTGTCCTGATTATGGTAATGCTAACGCTGCCATTCAATCAATCAATCAAATCAAGTTTTATTTGTATAGCACATTTCAGCAGCAAGGCATTTCAAAGTGCTTTACATCATAACAAACGTAAAAACACAAAGTCATGTAACATAGAATAAACAATCAAAACATTAATTTAGACGGCCGTCAAATTTATAACTTGTTATCCATTTATCTAAATGTTTTGTGCGGTTCCTGATCTTTGACTTCCAGTCGTTTGATTTTAGACTGTCTATTGGCTCATTTTCACTGATCCCTTTCCCGTCACGTCACGGAATTGACCATAACAGTGCCGCTAAGGCTGCAGCTGAAGCTAACGCTAGGGATGCCGCTAATGATGAGTGACGGCATAGTTACTTTGTAAAAGTAACTTTAATTGGATTACTGGTAACTCCTTGAAAAAGTAACTTAGATTGATCACTTGATTTGGAAAGTAACTAAGTTACATTAAAAGTAACTTTTTTAGATACTTTCAGCAGCTGCTAACAACAACGCTTCGCCTCCTGTGAAAATCACATTAATCTTTGCCAATAATTAATTGTAAATTATTTTATAATGTAACATTAACAATGTGTCTCCACTGATCAGGTTGAACCGGAGTTACAACAGTACAAAAAAAACTTTAGGAATTTGTGTTTTTGTATTTCTATTGTCTGGAAAACTATACATAGGATTTTGGTTACAAGATAAACTAATGAATACATATGGACAAGTGTAAAACAACAGGAAACAATGTAAAAGCAGCAACACTTCAGTTCTGACATCTTGAGTCAGAGTCCTGCAGCAGATTGCAGGAGCCTTCACACTGAGCATGCTTTCCTTTTTCAGTTCGAACACATGGAACATGCAAATGAAAAATGTTATTAGAGCGTAAAGAATGAGAACTAACAGATCCATGCTAGAGCGAAGCTGAGTAGAGATTTATAAATCAGGATCATCAGGTGATTGTTTCTCCGTACGCTTAAAGGAGGCCATTCAGCTTTTGCATACAAATCACAGTGATGTGTCAAACATTTGCTACTAGTTACCGTTTCAATGACTGAAGGCATTTGGTTGAAGCATTCATATATAAAACGTCTCCATAATCCAGGAGTGCCAGGAATGTTGCTGCTACCAATTTACTTCTAGCTTTGAGAGAGAAACAAGTTAAATCCACTTGGCGACAGAAACTCAAAATAGTTCCTGTTTTTCCAGTGACAAAATGCGCGTCTCCTTCCTTTCTCCATTGTTTATGTTTCTGTCGTTGCTGATACTGTCACATAGAAACGGTGGTCACTCCCCAAGATGCGTAGAGCAAATGAAATTCAATTACAAAGAAAACAGTAACACATAGTGATTTGGATAAGTAGCTGAAGTCTGACTACTGGATTCGAAATAGCAATGCGATAGATTACTCGTTACCAAAAACAGCAGTCCAGTGTCAGTGTTGTGTTATTGACATCACTGCTAGCGATACTGCTAACGCTAATTCTGTAGCTAACGCTGATTCTGCCGCTAATGTTGAGTCTGTAGCTAACGCTGATTCTGCCTCTAACGCTGATTCTGCCGCTAACGCTGATTCTGCCGCTAATGTTGAGTCTGTAGCTAACGCTGATTCTGTAGCTAACGCTGATTCTGCCTCTAACGCTGATTCTGCCGCTAATGTTGAGTCTGTAGCTAACGCTGATTCTGCCTCTAACGCTGATTCTGTAGCTAACGCTGATTCTGCCGCTAACGCTAATTCTGTAGCTAACGCTGATTCTGCCGCTAATGTTGAGTCTGTAGCTAACGCTGATTCTGCCTCTAACGCTGATTCTGCCGCTAACGCTGATTCTGCCGCTAATGTTGAGTCTGTAGCTAACGCTGATTCTGTAGCTAACGCTGATTCTGCCTCTAACGCTGATTCTGTAGCTAACGCTGATTCTGCCGCTAACGCAGATTCTGTAGCTAACGCTGATTCTGTCGCTAACGCTGATTCTGCCTCTAACGCTGATTCTGCCGCTAATGTTGAGTCTGTAGCTAACGCTGATTCTGTAGCTAACGCTGATTCTGCCGCTAACGCTGATTCTGTAGCTAACGCTGATTCTGCCGCTAACGCAGATTCTGTAGCTAACGCTGATTCTGTCGCTATCGCTGATTCTGCCTCTAACGCTGATTCTGTAGCTAACGCAGATTCTGTAGCTAACGCTGATTCTGCCGCTATCGCTGATTCTGTAGCTAACGCTGATTCTGCTGCTAACGCAGATTCTGTAGCTAACGCTGATTCTGTCGCTATCGCTGATTCTGCCTCTAACGCTGATTCTGTAGCTAACGCTGATTCTGCCGCTAACGCTGATTCTGTAGCTAACGCTGATTCTGCCGCTAACGCAGATTCTGTAGCTAACGCTGATTCTGTCGCTATCGCTGATTCTGCCTCTAACGCTGATTCTGTAGCTAACGCAGATTCTGTAGCTAACGCTGATTCTGCCGCTATCGCTGATTCTGCCGCTAACGCTGATTCTGTAGCTAACGCTGATTCTGCCGCTAACGCAGATTCTGTAGCTAACGCTGATTCTGTCGCTATCGCTGATTCTGCCTCTAACGCTGATTCTGTAGCTAACGCAGATTCTGTAGCTAACGCTGATTCTGTCGCTATCGCTGATTCTGCCTCTAACGCTGATTCTGTAGCTAACGCAGATTCTGTAGCTAACGCTGATTCTGCCGCTAACGCTGATTCTGCCGCAACGCTGATTCTGTAGCTAACCCTGATTCTGCCGCTAATGTTGAGTCTGTAGCTAACGCTGATTCTGTCGCTAACGCTGATTCTGCCGCTAACGCTGATTCTGTAGCTAACCCTGATTTTGCTGCTAGCCCTGTTCCTCACCTTTCTGGCCTCTCCTCCTCCAGGTCCTCTGAAGACACCCATCGCTGCTGGTCATCCATCCATGAACCTGCTGCTCAGGAAGACCTTTGACCTCTACGCCAACGTGCGTCCCTGCATCTCCATCGAGGGCTACAGGACGCCGTACACAGATGTGGACCTGGTCACCATCCGGGAGAACACGGAGGGCGAGTACAGTGGCATCGAACACGTGGTGAGTAGTAGTAGGAGTTCTCTGTGTTCCTCCACCTCAGACCTTTGTGGTTTCATCTTGGATTTCTTTTCAACGTCTGGTCCAGTTCTGGTTCCTTTTAGAACCATCCCTCTTTCTGATCCCAGCTCCCACATCCTGATTCTGCCACCACCATGCTTCACTGTGAGCAGATTAATGTTTATGCTAAATAACCACAGAGAACTCTACACCCTGAATGCTCCTGTGGACACTCTGCTGCCCCCTGCTGGTGATAACTTGTAACAAGCCTGAATATAAACTAAATACTTGTGGAAGCTATGTTTTAGCAGAAGTTAATGCTTGAAGGAGGGAAGCCTTCAGTTCCTGCTGGTTCCTCCTCCAGTCCATCAGAACCCTGACTGTGTGGTTCTGGTCCGGTTGTTCCAGATCGTGGACGGTGTCGTTCAGAGCATCAAGCTGATCACAGAGGACGCCAGCAGACGCATCGCGGAGTACGCCTTCGGATACGCCCGGAACAACCAGAGGAGCAGCGTGACAGCCGTCCACAAGGCCAACATCATGTGAGGCTGCGGTCCCGGTCGGCTTCTCTGTGGTTCTGGAGAACCGGACCGGACTGATGCTGATGCCGTCTCTCTACAGGCGCATGTCGGACGGGCTGTTCCTCAGGAAGTGCCGGGAGGTGGCGGAGAACTTCAAGGACGTGAAGTTCACGGAGATGTACCTGGACACCGTGTGCCTCAATGTGAGTCCAAATGGAACCGGTTCTGACCCAGAGCTGGATAACGCTTCCCCTTTAACCTGTCCCGTGTTCTTCCAGATGGTTCAGGACCCGACCCAGTTCGATGTCCTGGTCATGCCCAATCTGTATGGAGATATCCTCAGGTCAGCCACACACCGTCGGCCAATCAGAGCCCTGGGATCTGAGTGCTGACCTCAGGTGACCTTGTGTGTTTCAGTGACCTGTGTGCCGGTCTGATTGGAGGACTGGGAGTCACTCCCAGCGGGAACATCGGTGCCAACGGAGTCGCCATCTTTGAGTCGGTGAGAGCCTCAGAATCGACTGTCTTGGTGGTTCTGGTGTCAGTAACCCGACCCACTGGGTCTGAGTTTACACAAGCAGATTTTAAAGATCTCACTTCTAGAAGGTTGTTCAAGTCCAGTTTTTTCATTGTGATTGAAAAAAATCAGTCATTTCGTCCATTATAATAACAATAATAACTAGAAAATTCCTGAAGAAATTTAACTGGGGCCTGCCAAAGTGTGCCGGTCGGATTGGATCAGCGTTCTGATTGTAAACATTAGCATCAATGCTAAGCTTGGCTCAAAAATGATAAAATATCATGTGGAGAATCACAAGAATGTTGACTAACATGGACTTGCACCATTCCGTCTGTTAAAATAAGTGTATATGCTAAAATTAGCCAAAATGCTAATGTTAGCATGAATACTTTAAGTAGCATGTGGAGCTTACTCCATTCACTGTACCAAACATGGGTAATAAGTCAGAGAAATAGCTAATACCTCATTTAAGGTAAAAGGCAGAGCCTTAACCTGAGAGAAAATGATACTGCAGGATAATCTTATTGCACTGCCTACGGCAGTGCACTAGTGGGGAACAGTGAAATGCTAATGTTTGTGCTAAAGTTAATGCCCTAACCTGAGAGAAAAAGATAATGAAAGATAATATCATTGCAGCGCCTGCGGCGCTGCCCTAACCACAGACGAATCTTAAGGCTTTTATTTTGAAATTTTCATTAAGCTTCATTTTAAATGTCCAAACTAATCCCATGATTAACATTCATTGGGTTAAATCAGTTATAAAGTGGCCAAAACAAAAATGAACTGATGTAAAAGTTTCAGGGCTTTTATTTTGAAATTTTCAGTAATCATCATGTCAAAGGGCCAAACTAATCCCATGTGTAACAGTTACTGGGTTAAATCAGTTATATTTTGCTCCAAAGAGCAATTATCTGATTTAAAAATTGTCAGGGCTTTTATTTTGAAATTTTCAGGAAGCTTCATTTGAAATTGCCTCAGTAATCCCATGTGTAACAACGGTTGGTTAAAATCAGTTATAAAACTTCCAAAACACAAGTAGTTGTAAAGGACAGCTTAGTCCTCCTCAGTAGAAAGTGACAGTTCCGCCATGTTGTAGTTCTTTAATTCAGTCATTGTAGTTCTAAAGAGCAGCTCAACTGTCATGTGAGTGAGACACACAAGGAGAGACATAATTCTGTTTAAAGCAGTTAGTTTTTGTGAAAGACCTGAGAGGAATATTCAGGCTTTTATTTTGAAATTTTCAGTAAGCTTTATTTTAAAGGGCTACACTAATCCTATGAGTAACAGTGTTTGGGATAAATCAGTTATCTATTGGTCAAAACAGCAAGTAGTTCTACATGTCAGTTCTGCCCTCTGTTTTAACTGATTTTGATTTAAAACTACAAATATGGAGTATTTGTAGTCCTAATCTGTAGTCCTAATGAGCTGCTCGGCCCTGCTGTGTTCCGTTGCTATGGGAATGGATCCTCTGCCAACTGCCATGTGTGAGACAGAAAGAATTCTATCTTTGTGAGACACCCAGTCAGTTTGAATGAAAAAAGTATTCCGAACAACTCCTTCCCGTTCGGGAACCGTGACACGTATCGGAAAACCGTTTGAAGCGTATGAGAGGGCTATCTTTCGTCTCCGATAGTACCGCGATTCATATCTGTACATCACTCACAGTAATAACAGCGACGAGATAAAAATGGTTGTGCGCTGAGGTTTGACATTTTTGAGAAATACATGGAAGTCAATGAGGCTGAACGTGTGGAAATCCTGTCGCATGACTTCGCTCTGAAGCACCTTGACAGAAAACCGTAAGCCCTAGGAACATTTCGAAAACATTTTACCGGAGCAGGCACTCGTATCGATGTCATGACCGAGTTTGATACCGATAGGGCGATATTTGTGGGCGTGACGGCGATTTCAATTTTTTTTTTGGTCAAAATCGCTCTGCTTCCCACACTCTTAACGAAACTGCTCTCCTTATGCATTGCTATGGGCAGGCCCCAATTATTATCATCATAATTATTATTATTATAATATAATAATAATAGTTATTATTATCATTATTATTATTAGTATCTTCCTTTTGTCTGGGGTCGGGTCGCGGGGTCACTTGTTCCAACTCCGATGGGCGAATCAGAGAAGCAGCCGAGGATCATCGCCCCTCCAGCGTGTCCTGGTCTTCCCCTCCTCCCGGTGGGACATGAACTCCTCACAGGGAGGCGTCCATCCTGACCAGATGCCCGAGCCTCAACTGGCTCCTCTCGATGTGGAGGAGCAGCGGCTCTACTCTGAGTCCCTCCCGGATGACCGAGCTTCTCTCTCTAAGGGAGAGCCCAGCCCCCCTACAGAGGAAACCCATTTCGGCCGCTTGTATCTCGTTCTTTCGGTCATGACCCAAAGCTCATGACCATAGATGAGGGTAGGAACGTAGATCGACCGGTAAATCGAGAGCTTCGCTGCTTGGCTCAGCTCTCTCTTCACCACGACGGACCGGTACAGCACCCGCTTCACGGCAGACGCTGCGCCAATCCGCCTGTCGATCTCCCGCTCCCTTCTTCCCTCATTCGTGAACAAGATCCCAAGATACTTGAACTCCTCCACTTGGGGCAGGACATCCCCCCCGACCCGGAGAAGGCACTCTACCCTTTTCCGGCTCAAGACCATGGCCTCGGATTAGGAGGCACTGATCCTCATCCCGGCCGCTTCACACTCGGCTGCGAACCGCTCCAGCGAGAGCTGCAGATCAGGACCTGAGGAAGCCAATAGGACCACATCATGTGCAAAAAGCAGAAATGGATCCTAAGGTCACCAAAACGGATCCCCTCAACACCTTGGCTAGTCTAGAGATTCTGTCCATAAAAGTAATGAACAGAATCGGTGACAAAGGGCAGCCCTGGCGGAGTCTAACCCTCACCGGGAATGAGCCCGACTTATTGCCGGCAATGCGGACCAGACTCCGACACCGGTCATATAGGGACCTGACAGCCCGTATCAAAGGGCCCGGTGACCCATACTCCCGGAGAACCCCCCACAGGGCTCCCCGAGGGACACGGTCGAACATGTAGACCAGTTGGACGAACTCCCAGAACCCTCCAGGACCCTGCTGAGGGTGTAGAGCTGGTCCAATGTTCCACGACCAGGACGAAAACCACACTGCTCTTCCTGGATCTGAGGTTCGACTATCCTACAGACCCTCCTCTCCAGGACCCCTGAATAGACCTTGCCAGGGAGGCTTAAGAGTGTGACCCCTCTATAATTGGAGCACACCCTCCAGTCCCCCAGTCTGCCAATCCAGGGGAACTGCCCCCGATGTCCATGCGATATTGCAGAGTCGCATCACCCAACACAACCCTACAACATCCAGAGCTTTAAGGAACTCCAGGCGAATCTCATCCACCCCCGGGGCCCTGCCACCAAGGAGCTTCTTAACCACCTCGGCGACCTCGTCCCCAGAGGTCAGAGAGCCCGAACCAGAGTCCCCAGGCTCAGCTTCCTCAATGGAAGGCATGTTGGTGGGATTTAGGAGGTCTTCGAAGTGTTCCACCCACAACGTCCCGAGTCGAGGTCAGCAGCACACCATCCCCACTGTAAACAGTGTTGGTGCTGCATTGCTTCCCCCTCCTGAGACGCCGGATGGTGGACCAGAATTGCCTCAAAGCCGTGCGGAAGTCTTTCTCCATGGCCTCTCCGTACTCCTCCCACGCCCGAGTTTTTGCCTCAGCAACCACCTGAGCCACATCCCGCTTCACCTGCGGGATGAAGCGGGATGTGGCTGGGTACCCATCAGCTGGTACCGGAGTCCCAGAGGCCAAAAAGGTCTGATAGGACTCCTTCTTCAGCTGACAGCATCCCTCACCGAAGGTGTCCACCAACGGGTTCGAGGGTTGCCGCCACGACAGGCACCGACAACCTTGCAGCCACAGCTCCGGTGAGCCACCTCGAGAATGGAGGTACGGAACACGGTCCACGGTCCACTCAGACTCAATGTCCCCCACCTCCCCCAGAATGTGTTCGAAGTTCTGCCAGAGATGGGAGTTAAAGCTCACAGGGGACTCCACCAGCAGACCCTCACAACACTTTTGGGTCTGCCAGGTCTGACCGGCATCCTCCCCCACCTCCGGAGCCAACTCACCACCAGGTAGTGGTTGGTGGACAACACCGCACCTCTCTTCACCTGAGTGTCCAAGACATACGGCCGCAGATCCGATGAAACGATGACAAAATCGATTATCGAACTGCTGCCTAGGGTGTCCTGGTGCCAAGTGCACATATGGACACCCTTATGCATGAACATGGTTGTTCGTTATGGACAATCTGTGATGAGCACAGAAGTCCAACAACAGAACACCACTCGGGTTCAGATTGGGGGGAGCGTTCCTCCCAACCACACCCCTCCAGGTCTCACTGTCATTGCCCACATGAGTGTTGAAGTTCCCCAGCAGAACGAGGGAGTCCCCAGGAGGGGCACTCTCCAGTACCCCCTCTAAGGACTCCAAGAAGGGCGGGTAATCTGAACTGTTGTTTGGCCCGTAAGCACAAACAACAGTCAGAACCCGTCCCCCCACCCATAGGCGGAGAGAGGCTACCCTCTCGTCCACCGGGGTAAATCCCAACGTACAGGCGCCGAGATGGGGAGCAACAAGTACGCCCACTCCTGCCTGACGCCTCTCATAGGTGGTGGGCCCATGTCTCTTTTTCAGGCTGGGCCCGGCCGGGCTCCATGGGTAAAAGCCCGGTCACCAAGCGCTCGCCAACGTGCACCCCCTCCAGGCCAGAGGAGGGGCCCCGGTGACCCGTGTCCGGGCAAGGGAACACAGAATCCAAAGTTCTTGCGCATCGTTGGGGTCTTCGGGCTAGGTGAGGTTCTGGTTTCACACGTAGAATCTATCTGCCTTGGGTGACCCTACCAGGGGCATGAAGCCCCAGACAGCAGAGCTCCTGGGATCTACCCTAACCCTAACCCCAAACCCTTTATTATTATTATTATTATTACTTTAGTCACAGTTCTGATTCCAGACGTTCTCACCGAGTACCACTTGGAGACATCCTCAAAGGAAGCGGGTCCAAGTGGAAAACCATTTGGACCAACTAATTATTGGTTGTTCAGGAAGGAGATTGGATCAGAACCAGGAGAAGTGGCGCAGTCCTAACAGAACCCACAGGGGGCGCTATGCCGGCCGGGTTCTGTGTCTCCAGAATCTGAACCAGTCTGTGAGGGAGAGTGAACCCAACTTGTTTGTGTCCCGCAGGTGCATGGAACCGCCCCGGACATCGCAGGCCTGGACCTGGCCAACCCGACCGCCCTGCTGCTCAGCGGCGTCATGATGCTGCGCCACATGGGGCTGCACCAACACGCCGCCAAGATCCAGACAGCGTGCTTCGACACCATCAAGGAGAAGAAGGTGAGGCGGTTCTGATCGGTACAGGAGCCTCTGGTCATAATGATTTGATCGATCTGCATCAGATTTAATCATGAGGCTCTTTAAAGTTAATCAGTTGCTAAATGATTGGTGCTGTCGCCGTGGTAACGAGTGCTGCTGCTGTTCTAGGTGCTGACCAAGGATTTGGGAGGAAACTCCAAGTGCTCCGAGTTCACCACTGAAATCTGCCATCGAGTCCAGGACCTGGACTGAGACCTGACCCGCTGCCCCCCCACCCCCTTCTGAGGGGGCGGGGCTCCCAGACCCCCCTCCTCTCCGAGGGGGCGGGGCTTTGTGTCCAAAACATTCACATCTAGCATGACGCACAAATTAAACCTGACCATGAATGAGACTCAACCAAATATCATCTGATCAATGACATCAGCTGATCAATGACATCAGCTGATCAATGACATCAGCTGATCAATGGCATCAGCTCATCTCTGTTGCCTAGAAACAGTTTTTAACTTTAGCTCTGCGTCAGCGCAGGTCAAGTGTCTTATTTATTGTTTCTACTTCCTGTTCTGTTCACTTTCTGCCTGCAGAACCACAAATATAAATGGTTCATTAAGAGTCTGGTGTGTTTATTGTCTGTCCTCTTCATCGCTTCATTTCTTCCTCCCAGAACGGACGGTTCTGATTGGTCGGCTGGAGTCTGGTTAATGCCATATTTAATGTAGGACATTTAACGCTAACTGATTATAAGTCAATAAATATTAATGAATGTTTCATTCAGTTTTACACATTTTGATAATTGATTTTTGTGCATTGAATGATTATTTACGTATTTATTTCCTCTGTTTCTTTTTATCTGAGTGAAAAACGTGAATCATCTTCTGATCCGTCTGTTCTGCAGGTTCTTACATTTGAAGAGCCAAAATAAATAACTATTCAATCATTCATTATATGTGTCATGAAATAAAACTGATAATGTAATTGAAAAAATAATGAGAAGAGATCATTTTCTGTCAAAGTTGCCCATCAAAATTGAGGGGCGGGGATAACGCTGATCTGTTGAACTAATCTAGAAGTTTAGCCTGATGCAGTCCAGATCAGGGCTGCTCAACTGGTAGATGCATCCTGACCCCAACAGACATGAGGATGCAGGTTTTAGCTCTGGAGGACTGGACCCGACCCGACTTATTATATTCCCCCTGTTCTGTCTTCTGCTAACTCTAAAATCTATACAACAGGTTCAGGAAAGTTGTCCATTCTAAGGTTTGCCAGCAAGAACTAGTGGAGTGCCTCAGGATTAGCCCTGCCCAAACCCCAAACCCCGCCTCCAGCCTGTGACGTGTGGTGAAAGGTTGGAGGAGTTAGCACCAGTAGCTAGCCATGCTAACCCAAACAACAGGATGCTCCACACTACTGAACGTTACATCGTCATGCATGAAGAAAGTAACAGGTTTACCGCGCTACACCTCATCATCACGGACGTTCCTATAACATGGAAGACGACAAAGGACAAAAGGAGTAGGCGCCCCCTTGTGGTGATACCTCCTCATGTCCAGGGACCAAGCAGCACCATGACTGCCACAAGCCCCGCCCCTTGGAGTGTGGCCGCTAAAATTATTTTTTGTTGATGCTGCAGGAACCATGAAATAATTAATTATGCATTTATTATCTGTCTGCTTCGTATTTGGTTATCTTGTCACGGTTTTAACATGCATATATAATTACACTTGACTTGCATTCACTGATATAACTGAATTTTAATGATGCTATGACCAGTGGTGGAGAAAATACTCTAACAAGGTATTAAAAGTAAAATGTATCACCTAATCGCTAATTCAGTGTATCTGTTTCATTTTAATACATCAGTAATGCACCATTTAATGAACAATGCTGCAGATAAAACATGTTTTTATTGTGTTTAGATTTAGATTTGTGATTCTGCATCAGAATTTCAGGGATGACCTGCAGAGTTAAATGTAATTAGACAAAATGAGAGGAATAACAATAATCCAGGGCAGTGAGCAAACAGCTAGCTTAGCTAACATCACCTCTTCAGAGCTAACCTTTCTTTGAGCTTCTTTTCTAAATGACAATAAAAACTCGACGTCGTCCAATACATCTCGTCAAATCTGCTGATCTATTTAACAAATTCTGGCACTGATGATTAGACAGCCATCTTGTCCCACTCAGAGGAAACCACTGGGCATGCCTTGGAGCTCCGCGTGGAGGCGATGGTGGCAACAGACACACATAATTAGTGAGTCACGTTATCGCTTGGATTTTACAACGCCAAGTTCAATTTTAACAAACAAATTAAAGAAGCGCAATGCAACCTGGATGTAAGAGTAACACAACAGCTTTATAGAAATGTAGTGAAGTAGAAGGTACAGATACTTACTATAAAATATAGTGAAGTAAAAGTCGAACAATTAAATGCGCTGAAGTACAAATCCATAAAAATTGTACTATAACAGTGCTGTAGTACTGTAGTAATTGTAGTATAACTGTATTGTGATTGGTCTTTACCATACTGTACAGGACAATTCTCTTCATGGTTTCATTAATGATTGACTTAGGTATTTATTTATTACATTTGTTCCGTTTGGCCTTCCATACTAAAAACCGAGCTGCCAAAGTCCTTCAGTCCGTCCGCTAGGGGGCGGTGCAGCGCATCTTTACCAGCTGTTAACGCAGAAGAAGCAGGAACAGGAAGTGGTTGTCACCTTCGCCCAGAAAACAAAGCTGAGGTTCGGACCCGGGCGGAGCCAGCGGTTCCGGCTGCAGCATCATGGACGTGGAGGACGAGAGCATCCTGGTGTCCGTCTTCAAGGACAGCTTCCCGGACAGCTGGAGGGACAACCCGGACTTCTCGGCCTACCTGTCCGAGCTCAGCGCCTGCGGCCTGGACAAACTGGGCCGGGAACCGGAGCGGCTGGCCGAGGAGCGGAACCAGATCCTGCAGCAGACCCGGGAGCTGGCCTTCTCCAACTACCAGACCTTCATCCGAACCGCGGACTGCACCGAGCACATCTACCGGGACTTCGGCCGCGTGGAGGGCAGCGTGTCCCGACTGCTGGACAAGCTGCCCCGGTTCGGAGAGAGGTGCAGGTCGGTATCGGTCCACTGTGACTTTAGACCCAGTCTTGGTTCTGTAGAACGTTTAATCTGTGGAAACACTAAATATGTTGACCAGGTTTACAGAGACGGAACCACTGGATGGCGGAACTTCTAAAACACGTTTTGGCTTTTAGCGGTAAATGACTGGAGATCCATCGGTGCCAATATGGCGGCGATGCTGATCAGATCCAGCAGCAGTACAGGATTGGACTAGACTAAACATCCAGAGTAGGAACCTTCCAGACTGACTGCTGTTTTCTCAGGACCTTCATGACGGAAGCGGAGCAGATCGCCGTCAGCCGGCGGATGAACAGCCTGACTCTGAACCGGCACACGGAGATCCTGGAGATCCTGGAGATCCCGCAGCTGATGGACACCTGCGTCCGCAACGGCTACTACGAGGAGGCGCTGGAGCTGGCTGCCTACGTCCGCCGGCTGGAGAGGAAGCACGCCGCACTACCTGTGATCCAGGTGAGAAAGGGCGGCGGGGACACGTCTCTGTTGCTGACGGACGCATGTCTTCCAGCAGGTCTGATGTTGCGGTGTCTCCTGCAGGACATCGTGCGAGACGTGCGGCAGGCGGCGCAGCTGATGCTCAACCAGTTACTGCAGCAGCTGCGCTCCAACGCCCAGCTGCCCGTGTGCCTGCGCGTGATTGGCTACCTGCGGCGGATGGACGTGTTCACGGAGGCGGAGCTCCGAGTGAAGTTCTTGCAGGCGCGCGGCGGCTGGCTGAGCTCCGTGCTGGACGCCGTCCCCGATGACGATCCTTACGTTCACATCACCAAGACGGTGGAGGCGTGTCGGGTCCACCTGTTCGACATTATCACGCAGTACCGAGCCATCTTCTCTGACGACGACCCGCTGGCAGGCCCCCCGGGCGCCCAGGGCGAGGCGGCCATCTTCCACGGCTGGGTGGCGCAGAAGGTGGCGGAGTTCCTGGTGACGCTGCAGAAGGACCTGCGGCGCGGCGTGGGCCCCCGGCTGGACTCGCTGCTGGGCCAGTGCATGTACTTCGGCCTGTCCTTCAGCAGAGTGGGGGCCGACTTCCGGGGCCAGCTGGCGCCGCTATTCCAGCAGGTGGCGCTGGAGGCCTTCCAGGCGGCGCTACAGGAGGCGGTGGACCGCTTCCAGGAGGACATGAACCGCTACACCCTGGTGGCCCTGCCAGTAGCGCTGGGGGGCGCACTGGCCCCTGCGGCCCCCGGTGTACAGCCTGGTACCCTGCAGCCCCCCTCCGCCCTGCTGGACTTCCCGCCGCTGGCCTGTTTCCTCAACCACGTCCTGAGCGCCTTCAACGACCTGCGGCTCTGCTGCCCCCTGGGGGCGGCCCTAGACGTCAGCCGAAGCCTGGAAGACGTCCTGAGGACGGTGAGTTGGCCTGGAGGGGCGTGGCTTTGGGAGAAGCCACGCCCCTCACAAAATCAGAATTAATTTTAAGAAATTACATAAAATAAATGATGTGTTTATGGCTGAAAATGGTTCATAGTTTCTCAGTGGATAATCAAAGTTCTTTCATCCCTTTGGATGCCATATTTCTATATTTATTGCTTCCTTTTTTCACTGCCAGTTTTGGCAGGATGGGTCCTCCATACATACGTTTCCTCTGCTGCTGAATGAAACTTGGTTTCTGTGATGCAGAGGAAGTCGTCGCGTTTTGATTAGTTTAAAGATAAAAGCATTGAATCAGCCACTGTCTGTTTGCCTTGGTTCTGTTGGGTTCTGGTTCTGACCCGTCTCCTCCTGCAGGTGACCCGTGTCATTGTGGCGTTCCACCGGGCCGAGCAGTCGGCCTTCAGCAGCAGAGAGAAGGATTTGTTCGTCCAGTTCTGCTCGTCATTCGCTGATGACCTTTTGCCCTTCCTTAGCCGCTGCCTGCAGGTTCTGTTCCCTCCGGCCCAGTTGGCGCTGGTTCTGGGTGAGAGAGCGGCCCGCAGCGTCACTGTTTACAGTGAGAACCTGGAGGAAATGTAGTGGGTTCTGATCGAGGCGTCTCTCTCTCTCTCCAGGTGTTCCTGCGTCTCAGCTGCACAGGTACGGCGGTCTGGGCCACATCGACGTCTCTGCCATCCTGCAGCCGCTGGACTTCATTCTCCCTCAGAAGGAACCAGAACCAGAACCGCTGCCACTGGAGGCCGACATCCCAGCCGAGCAGGGCTCGCTCACTCAGCCGGAACCAGAACCGGAACTTTCTCAGCCGGGCCGCACAGAGACCACAGCAGAACTGGAGGCTGATGTAGAGTGACGGGCCAGAACCAGAACCTCGGCAGGGTTCTGATGGGCTTGCAGAATCGTTGTGGGTGACGGGATCTTGAAGTACAGCTGTACCGAACAGTCAGAACCGAACTTTCTGGGTCTGCAGAGTTTTCTTCTGTTCATTAAAACCTCACTTGTAAGTCTTGTTGTGTTTTACAAACACTGCCACCTGGTGGCCAAACAGCAGAACTACACAGAAGCGTTTAAATTAAATTTAATAGTAATAATAAAAATAAAGAAGCATTTATTTATCCAGGGAGGTTCTGAGCCAAGAACTGAAACGGGTCCTAGAAAAGTCTGACAAGTGAACCCAGATGTTCACGTTTAGTTCAGAGTTTTGAAAACATGACGGAGAATTCATTTTCATGATCTGAAACCAAAGTCCAGAACCGAGCTGGACCTGGTTCCATCACTTCTTGACAAACTTCCTGCGGGCGGCGTTGGGGTTGGCCCGCCTGCGGCCGGCGCCGCTCTGCCCGTCGCGGATCTGCAGGTTGGCGGCGCGGCTGTAGACGTCGTTCTGGCAGAACGGCGACGCTCCGGCCACGTAGTCCGGGTCGAACACGTCCGTCTTCTGCCGAGCCTTCCTGGAGAGCCGCTGCTGCGGGAAGCGCTGGTCCTCCACCAGGTGGGGGTTGGCGGCGTGCTTCCCACCGCGAGGCAGCGGCAGCGAGTACTGTGGACGCACAATCAGGGTTAGCACGCCGCTTCCTATCTGAGGAGAGTTCTACCAGAACCAGCTGTGGAGCCACACAGCTGGTTCTGGTAGCTGGTTCCCAACCAGCTGATTCAGTCTTCCAGAACCACTGGTTTCAATCAGCTGGCAGAACTGTGGTTCTGGTTCAACTAGTCTAACAGCTTCAACTGGACTCCTAATTTAACCTTTAACCCTTCCATCCAGCAGGAACATTGTCTGGCAGCCTTGGCCCCAAAACCGGTTCTGAGAACAGCAGAACCAGCAGGTGGAGTTTGACCCACCTGGACGTTATACAGGGGTTAAAGGTCAAAGTGTCTCACCCTGGTTCCTCGGGGGTTCATGACCTTAGGGTTCTTGGAGAAGTGCATCTGGATGCTGCCGTCGTCGCCAACGGTAACCGCCAGCTTCTTCAGGGTCTGGTTGCCGCAGTGAGGGCAGAACGCTTTGCTCATGTTGCTGGTCGTCCTGGAAACCAAACCAGAAACCAAACCGGGTCAGGCGGGCCGGAACACACCAGGCGGTTCTGCGACGGCTTACCTGAAGCAGGCGTGGCACCGCAGGATGTAGCTGCGGGCGCGGCGGATCACCAGGCCGCCGACGGACAGAACATGGAGGCCCATCTGGATCAGAACGTTCTGGAGACAGAGACGGGTCAGAGGCGGACCGAGCAGAACCAATCGGAACCAATCGAGCAGAACCGACAGAGACTCACCTGCATGGCGAAGTCGGTGGTCAGGCACCCCACTCTGACATCAGCCGCCTCCGTCCAATCAGACGACTCCATCTTCACCTGCGGATGTTGCTGGGAGTGATCCAGCCATCATCATCATCATCATCATCATCGTCTGATTGGTCCTCTGCCAGCCCAGGCTCCGCCCTCCTCTCCTCCACCTGGGACGAGGCTCCACCTACATCCTGTAAACTAACAGTTCAGCGGCTGCCTCCCGGAAGAATCGGGTCCAGCAGAACCGGGTCACCGATGAAGACTCACCAGGAGGGCCAGCAGGTCCTGGTCCATCCTGGGAACCGGGTCTCTCCAGAACCGGAAGCTGCTGAAGTCTTCGTCTGTCTCTGAAGACGCCGGGATGTCTGGCTGCTGGACCGGGTCGGTCGGATCCTGATGGAACAGAACCAGAACTGTTTAGCACCAGAGGTCCAGCGGATCTGTCTGCAGAACCGCCACCCACCAGCAGGTCCAGCAGGTCTCCCTCCAGGCTCGGCAGCGGCTGCCTCCAGAACTGGAAGCTGTTGAACTGGTCCGGGTCCGTCTGAGTGGATGGTTCCGACCCAGTGTGTCCGGCGTTCGTAGCATCCACGGTCCTCTGAAGAGACAGAAACAAAACTCAAATTTCCAGAATCAGGACCAGGACCAGAACCGGCCTTGGTCTGTACCCTGGAGGGAAGGTGAAAGCCTGCGATGTGGACCGGAGCCTCTGGGTGGCGCTGTGTGCTCTGGATGGTCACCTGGAACAGAAGAACGGGTCAGAGATCTGGGCGGGTTCTGCCGATTCTAAGGGGAAGTGGGCCAGTACCTTCAGGTCCGGTTCCGCCTTGAGGCTCTGCGACCCGACGTGCTCCAGCTGCAGCTGGTAGGTCAGAGCCAGAACCTTGATGTCGGTGGCAGACAGGCTGGAGTAGTCGCCCGTCTTCTTGGAGAACTCGATCACTGAAACCGGGTCAGAACTTCACAGGAGGTTTCAGACCAGAACTTTGAAACTTTACCAGAACTTCACTGGGTTCTATTAGTGACAGTTTGACCAGCCCGACAGGTTCTGCTTTAGATAACAGGGCACTGGTATTTTCTCCAGGACCTTCAGTATAACTTTCGATGACTCACGTGCAACATGTTGAGAAAGAAAAGTATGAGGTTTTGCGTGAATTATGGGACTTCCGCCGCAAACCGGAACCACCATTTGATTACATGTTAGCAACTCGCTAACCGGCTTTCGTAAGAGGTTTCAGGTGGGAAAACCTGCTAGCTCCGCTTAAAGGTGGCAATGTTATGTAACAGCTAACTGCAGTCAGCGGTAGATTAAAGTGACTTAAAGAAATGGCCACAAATGACCCGCACTAGCACAGTTAGCTCCCCGCACTAGCACAGTTAGCTACTTCACTGACTCAGGCTTCAGATGCAGATGCGGGTTTTCTTCCGTTGGTTTTTGTCCACACAATGAAACGAGCACACATAAAACACTTTGGGTTTCTTTTGCATCCTATCGCTAATCACATAAACACTGCCTTTTTGTTTCGGGAGCGCGCTCACAGCACACTTAGCTACCACAAACTAACCTGGGTTAGATTATTAGAGAACAGCCACCCGAGCTCCGCAAGGACATCTTAAGGCGCTTTTCCCTGACAAGTCGTTCTATATTATACGTTAGTGTGCAGCTCGGTTCGGTTCAAGTCCAGTGGGGAGATTCTCCATATTGCGGTCATTTCTCCGAGAGACGAGCTGCTAGCATCGCTGCTAATTAAAGTGTCATTCCGATCCAAAACATAACGCTGTGTTCCTGTCGCTCTCCGTGATTAAATTCAATTATGAGCCTTTGTTTTTACTTAATATTGTTCAAAAATGGAAAAGAAAGACATAATTTGAATATAGGTTAGCAAAAACCCTACAAATTACTGTGAAATACTGCTACTTCCGGTGGTCACCGGAAGAAAGACCCATACTTGGTGGATGGCAGCATCTAAACGTGTCGTGCAGGAAACATAAATTACAAAAATTTGAAAATGAATCATCAGTTCCGGGGTCCACCATGTTTACAGTTCTGGTACTTAGTCGGGTTTTAAGGTCCGGTTCGGACGTGTTTTGGGTCGGGTAGCAGTTCGGCTACGTACCGGTTCTGATGTGCTCCGGGTTCGGCTCTCTGAAGGTCAGCTGGTACGGCAGGACGGCCAGACTCCTCCGGGTGGTTCTGTCCCGGATCTCGTCCAGAACCTCCCGCAGGGTGTAAATGTTCTGGCCAAACTCCTGCAGCGGAAACCAGCACGTCATCAGCTCTTACGTCACGTAACGTTTTACCACGGCAACGTGAGTGGCTTTAACTTTGGTTAAAGCCACTCACGTTGCCGTGGTAAAACGGCCTGATCTCAGAGCAAAAGGTACCAGAACCCGTTCCAGCTCTGTTCTGGTACCGCTGTGACGTAGATCCTAACGCCATAAAGCTGTTGGTCCGGGACCAGAACCAGCTTCAGGCTCAGCGGGTTCAGGTCAGATTCGGTCCGCTCAGCAGCGTCTGCCCCGCGGCCCTCTGACCACCTGTCCTCCCCTGACGGACTCACCTGCAGCGGGGCTTGCTTTAAAAACGCTCCAGCGTCCGCCACAACATGTTCCACCAGGGTCGGCGCCATCTTGGCTTGGGGACCACCAGATGCAGCGGCCAATCAGAGGTGAGGAAACAGCCATCTGACGCCTGAGTGCTTTAAATACATCACGAGTGTCGGAATTTTGACTTCTTTGTAACTTTTTACCTTGTTGAGCTGATCTGAAAGGTGTTCAGGTGGAAAATATAGAAAATGTATGTTCCTTTAAAACGGATGTGCGGAACTATTCTGTTAAAATTTAATTTACTTTTAAAAGTATAAGTCCGTATGTAATAATATTAAAATAAAATAAAGTGATTAAATGATTAAAACTCGGAAGTTAAAACCATAAGTAGTTAATAGCAGGACGGTCCAGTAATCCTCTCATAATTCCCTTGCAGTGGTGAAGGGTTAAAAACGGGCTGGATGGTTTAATAATTTGTCATCAAGACCTACAGAACCTGCTGTGACCCAGTTGTTGAATGTTCTGAAGCGGAGGAACCCGCCGCCATTGAACAAATCACCGCAGCCCCTGAAGGTCACGTGGCGTTGTGACAGTGAGACTGGGAGGAAAGATGGCGGCGCGGTGGAGCAGCGAGACTGTGGTGGTGGAGTTTCGGGACGCTCAGGTGTGTGACTGTTTGAGCTGACCAAGATGTTTCTGACCGGAAACTAGGGTGAGACCGGAGCTGCTGAGAACAGTTCACCTGCAGAACCGAACGCAAATCGGGATTAGTCGGAGTATCTAACCGAGCCGCATATCTGCAGCCGATGATCTGAATGGTTCCGATGACGTGGTTTCCTGTAGAGGAGATCATTGGCAACTTTCAGTCAACGTTGAGTTACGTTGACGTCACGTTCCCTTGCAGGTCAAGGCCGGTGGGAAGCTGACCTCTGACCTGTGGTCTCTGCTCTGTTCCAGGCCACCGCCATGTCTGTGGACTGCCTGGGCTCCCACGCTGTGCTGTCAGGGTAAGCTCCGGTTGCCGGTCCATTCCTGTGGATCAGGTTCTGAGTCCTTCCTTAAAGTATTTGTTTATTTGGATTTCAATATATTTAAAATTTTGCATAGAAAGAGATTAAACGGTCAAATAAAAAAGAATTACCTGATTAATCATCATTAATCGATTTGAACCCTGGCTATGCAGTAAATCAAAGCTTTGGTTCAGTCAAGGACTGGTTCTGGTTCTGGAGGTGTTCATGGCAGGACAAGAGTGTAGGTTCTGTTCCGGCCCAGGTGGCTCCCACAGCTCTAACGTTGGAACCAGTCAAACTGGTTCTGAATCAGTTCTAAACCAGCCTGTTGGATCCTGTGTGAGTCAGAACCAGCAGAACCAATGGAACCAGCAGAACCAATGGAACCAGCAGAACCAATGGAACCAGGGATATGATCTTTGTCTCTGTTAAAAGATCATGTTCAATGTCTGACAACATCACCAGCTGCTGCCCCCGTCTGTCTCTCTGCCCCCGTCTGTCTCTGCCCCCGTCTGTCTCTGCCCCCGTCCAGCCGGCACTCCCTCTACCTGGTGAACCTGGACGCTCCGTCCGAGCCGTCCCGTAAGATGGGCCGCCACAGTAAGTGGGACGTGGGGACGGTCCAGTGGAACCCGCACCGGTCCCAGGCTCACGTCTTCGCCGCCTCGGTGAGTTCTGCTGTGTTCCGGTCCGGTCCGGTCCAGACAAGTTTCTATTGGAGGCTCTGAGCCATTATCGGCTGACTGACTGATGAACAAATCCCCAGCCGTTTATGGTTCCGTTTCTGGTCATGATGCTGCCACCACCACTGGGGGGCAGCGCGGGACGGTGGCGTCCAGGTCCTGAATGTCCCTCCTGTGTTTCCAGAGCAACCAGCGAGTGGACCTGTACTCCTGGAGGGACGGCTGTGGAGAGACTCACACGTCCCTGCAGGGACACACCCGGGTCATCAGGTGACAGACACAAAGCAAGCACACCTGTCCACAGGTGGGGACAGGTGAGACTCACTGTGATTATCCCGGCAGCGACCTGGACTGGTCCTGGTTCGACTCAGAGCTGCTGGTGTCCAGCTCAGTGGACACCTACATCTACATCTGGGACACCAGGTAGGAGGAAAACCCAGGACCGGACCAGAACCGGTCTTAGGAGACACTGGACCAGCTGTCCTCATGTCTCTCTGTCTGGCTCCACAGGGACACTCGGAAACCCACGGTGGCGCTGTCTGCTGTCGGTGAGTCCTCCGCCTAAAGCGTTCCTAAGTACCCTGAACGCACCGCTGACCGCCGTCCCTTTCCGCCGTCCTCCCAGCTGGAGCTGCTCAGGTGAAGTGGAACCGGAGGAACCCACACCTGCTGGCGTCCAGCCATGACGGAGACGTCCGCATCTGGGACAAGAGAGTGAGATGTCCTGCGGGTTCTGGGACAGGTCTGGCAGCTGGACGACCTCTGACCTGTCCTCCGGTCTGAACAGAAACCCAACACGGCGGTGGAGTACCTGGCTGCTCACCTGTCCAAGATCCACGGCCTGGACTGGCACAGAGACAACGAGTTCGTCTTCGCCACGTCCAGCCAGGACAACTCCGTCAGGGTGAGGACACGCCGTCTTAAACGCTGTCCTGACATAACGGCGTCCTGACGAGACGCCCTTTCTCTTCTGTCCCCAGTTCTGGGACTATCGGCAGCCCAGGAAGTACCTGAGCGTCCTGTCCTGCCAGGTGCCGGTGTGGAAGGCCCGCTACACGGTGAGACACACTCATCTCTGTCCCGTCTGTGTCCCCGTCCCTCTGTCTCACCCTGTCCCCGTCTGTCCCCAGCCGTTCTCCAGCGGTCTCGTCACCGTCATGGTCCCTCAGCTGCGGCGGGAGAACAGTCTCCTGCTGTGGAGCGTTCTGGACCTCAACAGTCCCGTCCACGCCTTCGTTGGACACGATGACGTCGTCCTGGAGTTCCAGTGGCGTCCCCAGAAGGAAGGTAAGCGTCTCCTGTCCGCCGCCCCCTCAGACGGCCGCGTGCGGGCAGTCAGAGTGTCTCCTGTCCCCCAGGGTCCAGGGACTTCCAGCTGGTCACCTGGTCCCGGGACCAGACGCTGCGGATCTGGAGGGTGGAGCCTCAACTGCAGAAGGTCGGTCGGCGGCCAATCAGAGCCGGGCGAGGCGCCGCTGCGCTCTGATTGGCCGCTGCTTGTCTCCCGCTGCAGCTGTGCGTCGGCGACCTGGTGGATGAGCTGATGGAGGACGTGTCCATCGCCGTGGAAACGGAGAGGTCCCTGGGCGCCCAGCAGGCGGATGGTCCACCGGGTACAAACAGAACCCGACTCTTCCAGAACCTTTGGCTGACGTGACCTTTCACCTTTCCTCTGGGACAGTCCAGATCCGGAGCAGAACCTAGAGGTCCGGGTCCGGTTCTGGTCTACTTGCTGGTCCTGACAACAAACCACCAACTGGACCAGAACCAGAACGGGTTGCTCAAAGTGTTTGAGAACCACAGCAGCTGAAAATGTTAACATTCTGGTTCCAGTAGAACCGGGTCGACCCGGCCAGCAGGAGGGATCCAGGTCCAGATAAATGCTCCTCCGTTATGTGGCCGACCCGGGTCTCTGCTCTGGCGGAGCTGAAAGCTGAATGTTCAGTGCAGATTGTCACCCAAAGGTCAAAGGTCAGCAGCAGAACATTAAGATTTTGTCCACCCCGACCTGTGACCTCTCCTCCCAGGTCAGGCGGCGAGCCATTCTGACCCAGCCGCCGGTTCTGGTCTGGCCCAGACTCTGCAGCAGGAGTTCTCCCTGGTCAACCTGCAGATCCGGAACGTCAACGTAGAGGTAAGGCCCAATCCGGCCCGGTTCCGCCGGCTGTCTGACCTGGTTGTGCATCCGTCCCCAGATGGACGCCCGGAACCGGAGCTGCGTGGTGTCGGCCCACTTCGGCGGTCAGCGGGTCCACCTGGTGGTCAACTTTCCCGTCCAGTACCCCAACAACGCCGCGCCCTCCTTCCAATTCGTCGCCCCGACGACCATCCCCTCCGCCATGAAGACCAAGATCCAGAAGGTCAGTGACAGCACCCGGACCAGAACCGGCTGGCCCGTTCAGTCTGGTCCGGTCCAGTCCACCACAGAACCCCAGTGATGCCTCCAGCTGATATTGGGGGGGCCCAGAACCAGACTGGACCCGGTCGGTGCCCGGTGTGGACCAGAACCTCAGTCCAGCTGTCTGTGTCTAGGTCCTGATGGACACGTCTCTGCAGAAGGTGAAGCGGAACCAGAACTGCCTGGAGCCGTGCGTCCGGCAGCTCGTTTCCTGCCTGGAGTCAGACATGGTGAGCGTCAGAACCGGGTCAGAACGGGTCAGAACCGGGCGGTGCCATCCTCAGCATTGTGTCTCTGTCCATCAGACCCAAGAGGACGGTCCAGCGTCCGGCCCGTTTGTCTTGTCCAATCCCGTGGCTCCGTCCCTGCAGGCGTTCCCCCGGGTCACCAACACCTACGGCTCCTACCAGGTGACTTCCTGCTGGCCGCCGCCGCTGCCGCCGCCGCCGCCTGCTCTTCATCGCCATAACGACCGCTTTCCTTTCAGGATGCCAATATCCCGTTCCCCCGGACCTCTGGAGCCCGGTTCTGCGGTACCGGCTGCCTGGTCTACTTCACCCGACCGATCACCATGCACCGCTCGGCCCCGCCCACAGAACCCACGCCCAGGTGAGGACCGGGCGGAACCAGCGGTCCGACTGGACGGTCCTGATCGGGCCGGTTCTGCCAGCAGAGATCAGGTGGGAATCAGAACCACAAGGTCCAGATCGCCCCTCCCGTCTCCCGCAGGTCGCTGTCGGCGCTGTCCGCCTACCACAGCGGCGTTCTGACCCCGATGAAGATGCGCTCCGAGTCCCAGAACACGCTGCGGCTCTACAGCGGCAGCCCGACCCGGTCCGACAAGGACACCGTCTCCATCTCCTCCTTCTACTACAAGGAGCGGGTAAGACTCACACACACACACACACCACACACACACACACACACACAGAGCGGTGGGAGCGACCCCACAGAACCTGCAGTACCACTAACAGCCAGCAGGAGGCCCTGAGGCCAGGATGGAGCTTCTCCTTCAGAACCAGACCCAGAAGGTTCTGAGAAAAATACCAGGTCTAATAGAGAAACCTGATGGAGTCTTGGATCAGTACCTCCTCTTGGAACCAGAACCGGCCCGCTTCTGTTCATCGGTACCAGAACATGGGAAGACAGCAGAGAACACTGTCAGGACCATGAATACGGACGGGTCCAGAACCCATCCAGAACCTCTGCCTATGAAGCATGTAGGACCCACAGACCAGCAACCGGGTCAGGATGTCCAACAGAACCTGAGAACCTGGTTCTGTTATTGTTGGGTCGTCTGCAGAACTTGTTGCCAACTGGTATCTCTGGTTCTGATTGGTCTGGTTCTGGTTCTGATGGACCATCTGAATCCGGATGGGCCAGTCTGCTCAGAACTCTGGTTCTGACCCGGCTGTTGTACTGGATCCGCTGGGCGGGCCGGACTCCAGAACCGGAGGTTAACCCATGAAGGTAACCGTGGTAACCATGCAGAGGAAGTGAATAACCTTCTTCCTGATTGGCTTCTCTTTCTTCCCTTTGTGTTTTGTTCCTCTGTTGTTTTCCTCTCGACCAATCACTGTGGGCCCGCCTCCTCCCCGCTCTCCTCCAATCAGAAGCTTCCTATGTCCGCCTCCCGCCGCTGGTCTGTCCAAACCCTCCATGATTGGCCGGTACAGCTCTCTGCCCCGCCCTCCTGCGCTCAGCTTGTTTTAACCTGCATGTCTCTGATTGGCTGCTTCTCCTCTACTAACACACTGAGCCGCACATCATCATCATCACCTTCATCCTGATCTGTGTGTTGGGCTCCGGCTCGGCGGGTCCAGACGGTTCTGTTTGCAGCTCAAACATTTTTGAGGTCCAATGTTCTCCTCAGAAGGGAAAAAGTGTTGATGGTTCTGGATCAGAACCAAAACCCAACATCTGCTTTCTCAGAACAATAAAAATCTGCCTCCTCCAGGTTCAGGTACTGGACCTGGACAGAACCTTCAGGTCTTGGTTCTGGTGTCTCGGTACCAAACGTCCTGGTCGAACGTCAAACCTGACAGGTATGAATACTTTTGGGCTTACCTGGATTTATTCCCAGTGGTCCAGGTGGCGCAAACCGGTTCCAGGTTTATGGTTCTGACCCATTTCCTTGAAGCGTAACGCTTCCCCTGCCATTCCTGAAGGTAGCGCCGGTGTTCTTCCGGAACCGGTCCACCATAGTGCAGAGTGGTACCGCTCAGCAAGCTCTGCCCACAACTACTACTGTGAGACCCAGGATTCTGGTTCTGTTCCACAAGGAACCTACCAGACTGGACCCTGGTTCTGTTGTCCAGTCCAGATGGTCAGGAAGAGGCGGAGCTACTGGTTCCTGACTGGGAACCACTTCCTGTTGGACAAGAAGAATCCATCAAACTGGACCAAAAGGTGATTTCCACTGGCAGGTCTCTGTCTAACCGGTGACTGTGCGGTCCGGTTCGGTCCGGTTCTGCCCCAGGTAGTGAGCAAAGCAGAACCTCAGTTCCGATGGACTCAAATAAACCCAGATATTTAATTTTGTCTTGTAGAAATTCATTTCTGTGTTGTGGTTAAGCACAGCCACATAAGGCTGTCGCAGGTTCGATTCCTGGCCCAGTGACCTTTGCCCCCTCCCTCCCATTACCAGCTACCACTTTCAAAATAAAGGCCAGTGGAACCAAAAACATTTAAGTTCTGGCCCAAACATAATGATAAAGGCTGCGGGGAACCGACCCGGGGGTTCTGGACTGGGTGGTTCTTGGTCCGTTTTGAACACATAAGCTAAGCTAACTCAGTGACTCCTGCCTGCTGTCCTTACTAACCTTTGACCTGTCCAGGTGAGTTGTGTCTCGCCCGCTATGAAGTAATTTGGCTCTTAAAGTTGACAGGATGTTCACACTGAGATCAGCAGAACCAGCAGCCTGGACCTGCTGGTGAATCGGGTCCAGAGTACGCGGTTCTGCTAGACCCATCCGTGCATCTTAGGTCCACTTACTGGATCCAGAGATCCTGCGGTGGTTCCAGTGGTCCGGACACTCGGTGTGAACAGCCTCTGCTGTGATCCTGAAGCTGTTTAATCAGCTGCTGTTTTGTCTCCTGGGCCGTCCGTCCCCGTCCTCCTGTCTGTCTGTGTCTCTGTCAGAAATCGCGGCGCTTCAAGACGAAGCGGGAAGGAGCGGAGTACAGCAGCCGGCCCATCAAGCTGGCCGGGAAGGTCATCATCCAGGAGATCTCCTGCCTGCTGCCTGTGCACAAGGCTTTGGGAGAGAGCTACATGTGAGTCCCTGCGTCCTCACATGTCCCCTAGAGACACTGTCCCCAGACCGGAACCGGAAGTGTCCGCCTCACAGAACCCCTAGAATCTGTCGCAGCGAGGATGGGGACATGTGGTTGCATCTGCTGAGGGACAGTCTGGATGAAAGACTCTGTCCTCTGCCGAGGACGCCATCACGCCGTCCAACCTAAACGTCTGTTTGTCTTCCTCAGTCTGAACATGAATGACATTCGGGAAACCTGTCAGAAGAACGCAGCAGCAGCACTTACAGTGGGACGCAGAGACCTGGCCAAGGTGAGCCTGAATCCATCGTATTCACACAGCCTGAACCTGTCCAGCAGCCATCCTGAGCACAAACTGTTGGTGGTCCTATGGTGGTCTAGTAGTGGACTAGTAGACCTTCACCCTGCCTGTGCCGTGCAGGTTTGGGCTCTGGCATCCGCCGCCACCAGTCAGGACCTGAATCCAGATTCTGACCCGGACACAGAGACGCCCTGGGCAAGACACCCGTTTGGGCGCCACCTGCTGGAGACGCTGTGAGTTTGCAGAAGCTGATCATATGTTGGTGTGGAGCAGTGTTTCTCAGCTCCGGTCCTCGCGCCCCCTGCCCTCCATGTTTTCAGAGTTTCCCTGATGCCACACCTGGATTGAATATGTGGGAGATTAACAGGCTTCATGCAATCATTTGAATCAGCTGTTCTGGAACAGAGGTGCATCTAAAACATGCAGAGCAGGAGGCTGAGGACTGGAACTGAGAAGCGCTGGTGTGGAGGAAGGCAACATTAAGACGTCTCTATTATAACCCATCAGTTTGGATCACTACAGTCAGATGAGCGACGTCCAGACTCTGGCCATGCTCTGCAGCGTGTTCAGGGCTCAGGCTCCGCCCCCTGACTGCTATTCTCTGTACGGACACCCCGGCTCCCGCCTCCACTCCCGATACGTAAGTCTGCGTGTGGTTGGAGCGCCCCCTGCTGCTGAGCCTGGAGCATATTCAGTGATGTTCCTCCTCTGTGTTCAGCCCAGCTACACCTCCAGCTCCGTCACATCCGGTTCCTGTTCCAGCACCTCCGACTCCATCGCAGCGACCTGGACCACAGGTGAGCCTCCACAGCTCCCCCCGCTGGCCGCTCTAAACTCCACAGCTCCCCCCGCTGGCCGCTCCAACCCTCTTTGTCTGTGTTTCAGTCAGAGACTCCGAGCATCCCGCCCCCTGGGGGGAGTCTTCTCCTGACGACTATCGCTATGGCAACCAGAGCTACACGGACCCTCGGGAGCGAGAGCGGGAGCTGCATGACATGAACAAGAGGTGAATTTGCTACTCGGCTCTAAATCAAGGCTTCAGTCTTCCTTTGGACCCGCCGAGCCGCCTGGCAGAACAGGTGTTGCATCATTTTTTTGTGACCACAGGGGGCGATAATGAGCAAGTACGTCTTGAAAACTACTTGCATGTTACATATTATGATGGACGTCATAATCTTTGTGAGTTTGGCTATTTGAGGGATAAATGTTGTTATATATACACTCATACTGCAGTGCTAAGGTGATAGAACTGTTGTTGTTGAGGCGATGTCACTTCCTGTTCCTGCCAGGCTGCTGGACCCGGCCAACACGCTGCAGTTCGACGACTTCAAGAAGAGCTACGGGGAAATCCTGTACCGCTGGGGTCTGGGTGACAAGCGGGCCGACGTCCTCAAGTTCACGGCCGGCCCGCCAGAACCGCACAAAGGCATCGGTACGTTTCCCTCAGCGGTCCGGGCGGGTCTGGTTCTGGTTCTGACGGGTCCGTTTCCCTGCAGAGTTCGGGCTGTACTGCTGCCACTGCCGCAGCCAGGCGCGCGGGACGCAGTGCGCCGTGTGCAAGCGGCTGACCTTCCAGTGCGCCGTGTGCCACGTCGCCGTGCGCGGCTCCTCCAACTTCTGCCTGAGCTGCGGCCACGGCGGCCATACTGGACACATGATGGACTGGTTCCGGCGCCAGGACGAGTGTCCGGCCGGCTGCGGCTGCCGCTGCCTGCTGCAAAGCACCTTCTGACGCCGCCTGCTCAATAAAACCCACCATTATCTCAGCCGCTGTCGTTTCTGCTTCCTGTTCATGTCGCTGCTGTTTCAGATCTTTATTCCAACATATTTCACTTCTCAGTTCCATAAAAAAAACCAAGGAAGGGAGTCAGATCAAAATGTTCAATGTTTCTTAGTGATGGTAGATTTATTGACCCAAATGGAAATCAGAGAGAAAACAGAAGAGACAAAGTGCAACCACGCAGTCAGTCTATAGACTGAACAAAGCGAAAGTCGCTGCAATGAAGGAAACTGATTCCAGAACGTCATCATTTCCTGTTTCCCATGATGGCGCTCATGAGACGCTGGCGTCTGATTGGCTGGGCGGCAGAGTGTTTCCTTCAGACCAATCACACGACCGGTCCAGAGGAAGCCCCGCCCCCTGGTAATTAATGTGCATTTTGTTTTTTTCACTTCCAAACCTAAAATTAAACTAAGCAAAAATGTTCAAATTTAAACCTGAAAAGAAAAGCAGGTCAAAGGTCAAATTCTAGAGACAAAGGGAATGGGTCATGTGACAGAATCGTCACGTGATCCGAGGAGCGGTTCATCATGTGACCCATCCTGTACGCAGCAAACATGGGATGCTCACTCTGCTCCCTGTTCCTGAGCTCATCAGGCGTCGCTGCACTCTCCACCAATCAGAGGAGACGGGCAGGGTGACGGCGGCGGCTGGAGGCGGAACGTGGGCGGAGCTTTGAGGCGGCAGAAGACGCAGCGCGTCAGCAGGTCAGAGGTCAGCAGTCTGGACACCGGGAATGGCCTTCCGCACTCTTCACACTGCAGAGAGACAGCGAGAGCGTCGTCATGGCAACCAGAGAAGAGCCGCGCCACCATGTTGGTGAGCAGAACCAGAACCGGGTCCTTACCTTCAGGATCTGGACCCCGGTTCCCTCTCCACTTTTGATCTGCATCACCTCGGGGATCTGCTCCACGTTCTGCACGTCCCACAGCCGAACGCTGCCGTCCTGCAGGTCAAAGGTCAAAGGTTAACGCACAGCCAAGCCAGAGGACGGCCTAAAGCACAGACGTCAAACTCCAGTCCTCCAGGTGTCCTGCAGGTTTTAGATGAGCCACAGGTACTAAACACTGGAATGAAACGGCTTCATGACCTCCTCCTGTGTGGATCGGATCCCCGGAGTCCTGCTGATGACCTCATTGTTCTATTCAGGTGATGCAGAGGCTCATCTAAAGGTAGCAGGGCCTCCAGTGGCCCCCCAGGACTGGAGGTGACACCCTGCACTAAAGTCCATTCAGAAGAACCAGTGATTGGAAACAGCTGCAGCCAGTAGGGGTGCCACTGAGCACCTAATTCAAAGACATGCCACACTTTTCAGATTGTTAAAAACCATGTTTCACTTTTCAGCTCTGCTCTGCCTCCTGCTGGTTAAAACAAAATACTGCAAGCTGAGGAAAAGTGACTGCTTTCTAAGAATCCAGTTTGTCTTTAAGAAACAAGAAGTGAACCTTGGAAGAAGAGACAAGCAGCTTCCGGTCAGCGCTGAGAGACACGTCTGTCACCCAATCAGAGTGGCCCTGGAAGTAAACACACATCAGCTGATCTACAGAAATCAGCTGATCTTCGTCTCCTCGGGAAACAAGCGGTGGGTTCTCCTCACCCTCAGAACCAGAGTCCGGCGGAGCGAGGACGGATCCCACAGCGCCACGGTCCGGTCGTAGGAGCCGGACACCAGCATGTCACCTGAGGACACGAGGGGGAAAGGAAGGCCCAGAACCAGTCCGTCATCAGAACCAGAACCCAGTTAGCAGAACCGAGCTGGTCCGTCATCAACCGGCTGGTTTTAGCGGAACATTCCCGTCCAATCAGTGTTTCCAAAACTCATGTTGGAGGCACAAAAACTGTTTCAGAAGGAGCTACAGATTCTGTTTGGACGCACCGTCCCCGAACGCCTCACTGTCTCTGAACGCCTCACTGTCTCTGAACACCTCACTGTCTCTGAACGCCTCACTGTCTCTGAACGCCTCACCGTCCCCGAACGCCTCACCGTCCCCGAACGCCTCACTGTCTCTGAACGCCTCACCGTTCCCGAACGCCTCACCGTCCCCGAAGCTCAGTCCGAACGCCTCAGTTCCCGAACCCTCACGTTCCCGAACGCCTCACCGTCCCGAACGCCTCACGTCCCGAACGCCTCACCGTCTCTGAACGCCTCATCTGAACGTCAGCCGAACGCCTCACTGTCTCGAACGCCTCACTGTCTCTGAACGCCTCACCGTTCCCGAACGCCTCACTGCTCTGAACCTCACTGCCAAGCTACGCCGAACGCCTCACTGTCTCTGAAGCCTCCTTCTCTGAACGCCTCACCGTTCCGAACGCCTCACGTCCTGAAACGCCTCACCGTCCCCGAACCCTCACTGTCTCGAACGCCTCACTGTCTCTGAACGCCTCACTTCCCTGAACCGCTCACTGTCTCTGAACGCCACACCGTTCCCGAACGCCTCACTGTCTCTGAACGCCTCACCGTCCCCGAACGCCTCACTGTCTCTGAACGCCTCACTGTCCTCCGAACGCCTCACCGTTCCCGAACGCCTCACCGTCCCCGAACGCCTCACCGTCCCCGAACGCCTCACCGTCCGAACGCCTCACCGTCTCCGAACGCCTCACCTGTCTCCGAACGCCTCACCGTCCCCGAACGCCTCACCGTCCCCGAACGCCTCACCGTCCCCGAACACCTCACTGTCTCTGAACGCCTCACCGTTCCCGAACGCCTCACCGTCCCCGAACGCCTCACTGTCTCTGAACGCCTCACCGTTCCCGAACGCCTCACTGTCTCTGAACGCCTCACTGTCTCTGAACGCCTCACCGTTCCCGAACGCCTCACCGTCCCCGAACGCCTCACTGTCTCTGAATGCCTCACTGTCTCTGAACGCCTCACCGTTCCGAACGCCTCACCGTCCTCTGAACGCCTCACTGTCCTGAACAGCTCACTGTCTCTGAACGCCTCACCGTCCTGAACGCCTCACGTCCCCGAACGCTCACTGTCTCTGAACGCCTCACGTCCTGAACGCCTCACTGTCTCAGAACGCCTCACCGTCCCGAACGCCTCACTGTCTCTGAACGCTCACTGTCTCCGAACGCCTCACCGTCCCGAACGCCTCACCGTCCCCGAACGCCTCACCGTCCCCGAACACCTCACTGTCTCTGAACGCCTCACCGTCTCCGAACGCCTCACCGTCCCCGAACGCCTCACTGTCTCTGAACGCCTCACCGTTCCCGAACGCCTCACCGTCTCTGAACGCCTCACTGTCTCTGAACGCCTCACCGTCTCTGAACGCCTCACCGTCTCTGAACGCCTCACTGTCTCTGAACGCCTCACTGTCTCTGAACGCCTCACCGTCCCCGAACGCCTCACTGTCTCTGAACGCCTCACTGTCTCTGAACGCCTCACCGTCCCCGAACGCCTCACCGTCTCTGAAGCCTCACCATCCCGAACCCTCACTGTCTCTGAACGCCTCACTGTTCTCCTGAACGCCTCACTGTCTCTGAACGCCTCACCGTCCCGAACCTCACTGTCTCTGAACGCCTCACTGTCTCTGAACGCCTCACCGTCCCCGAACGCCTCACCGTCCCCGAACGCCTCACTGTCTCTGAACGCCTCACTGTCTCTGAACGCCTCACCGTCCCCGAACGCCTCACCGTCCCCGAACGCCTCACTGTCTCTGAACGCCTCACCGTCTCTGAACGCCTCACTGTCTCTGAACGCCTCACTGTCTCTGAACGCCTCACCGTTCCCGAACGCCTCACCGTCCCGAACGCCTCACCGTCCCGAACGCCTCACCGTCCCCGAACGCCTCACTGTCTCTGAACGCCTCACTGTCTCCGAACGCCTCACCGTCCCCGAACGCCTCACTGTCTCTGAACGCCTCACCGTTCCCGAACGCCTCACCGTCCCCGAACGCCTCACTGTCTCTGAACGCCTCACCGTTCCCGAACGCCTCACTGTCTCTGAACGCCTCACTGTCTCTGAACGCCTCACCGTCCCCGAACGCCTCACCGTCCCCGAACGCCTCACTGTCTCTGAACGCCTCACCGTTCCCGAACGCCTCACCGTCCCCGAACGCCTCACTGTCTCTGAACGCCTCACCGTTCCCGAACGCCTCACTGTCTCTGAACGCCTCACTGTCTCTGAACGCCTCACCGTCCCGAACGCCTCACTGTCTCTGAACGCCTCACTGTCCGAACCCTCCCGTCCCCGACCACTCGCCTCACTGTCTCTGAACGCCTCACCGTCCCGAACGCCTCACTGTCTCTGAACGCCTCACCGTCCCGAACCCTCACTGTCTCTGAACGCCTCACTGTCTCTGAACGCTCACCTCCCGAACGCCTCACTGTCCTGAACGCCTCACTGTCTCTGAACGCCTCACCGTCCCGAACGCCTCACCGTCCCGAACGCCTCACTGTCTCTGAACGCCTCACCGTTCCCGAACGCCTCACTGTCTCCGAACGCCTCACGTCTCGAACGCCTCACCGTCCCGAACGCCTCACTGTCTCTGAACGCCTCACTGTCTCTGAACGCCTCACCATCCCCGAACGCCTCACTGTCTCTGAACGCCTCACTGTCTCTGAACGCCTCACCGTTCCCGAACGCCTCACTGTCTCTGAACGCCTCACTGTCTCTGAACGCCTCACCGTCCCGAACGCCTCACCGTCCGAACGCCTCACTGTCTCTGAACGCCTCACTGTCTCTGAACGCCTCACCGTTCCCGAACGCCTCACTGTCTCTGAACGCCTCACCGTCCCCGAACACCTCACTGTCTCTGAACGCCTCACTGTCTCTGAACGCCTCACCATCCCCGAACGCCTCACTGTCTCTGAACGCCTCACTGTCTCTGAACGCCTCACCGTTCCCGAACGCCTCACGTCTTGAACGCCCACCCGGTCCCCGAACGCCTCACTGTCTCTGAACGCCTCACCGTCCCGAACGCCTCACCGTCCCCGAACGCCTCACCGTCCCCGAACGCCTCACTGTCTCTGAACGCCTCACTGTCTCTGAACGCCTCACCGTCCCCGAACGCCTCACTGTCTCTGAACGCCTCACCGTTCCTGAACGCCTCACTGTCTCTGAACGCCTCACCGTCCCCGAACGCCTCACCGTCAGCAGACAGGACGCAGCAGCTCACGCTGCCCTCATGGCCGCGCTCCAGCGCCGCGCCACCCCGGGACCGGAACTGTCCCCCCTGCAGGTCCCACAGCTTCAGCGTCCTATCCCATGATGCCGTGCACAGGAAGTGCCCGTTGCCGTTGAAGCAGCAGCTGGAAATCACGTTGCTATGGTTACTGAGGGAGAGAGCAAACACAGATGATGAGAGATCTAGGGTATCGCCACTGAAACCGCTCTGGTTTTGCCAGGTTGTCCCTGTTGTTCCTCTCCACTGTCACCACATGCTTGTTCAGGTGAGTCAACGACAGAACCTTTTACTGAACCGGACCTGAGAGGTTCTGATGGAGAGAACGGACAACAGCGCCCCCTGGCGCACAAAGAGCTGCGCCGCGCCAACCTGCTGATGGACATGGTGGTCCTCTTGGCCTGCAGGTCCCACAGCTTGATGGTCCGGTCTGCGGACACCGACGCCACCCGCTGGTCCGGAGGGTCGAAGCGGACCCGTGTGACGGTGGAGAGGTGGTGGTCTGCGGAGGGACAGGAGCGGCACATGAACGTCTCACGGGGACAGGCGGAGTCCGCTGTGCCGAGACGCCGTCCTACTGTTGATGCGATGCAACGTCTGGCCACCGGAGGCGCCGCAGACGTAGACGATTTCCTGAGGCTCGGCGGCACAGGCCAGCAGCCGGCCGTCAGACGAGCAGCTGCAGGACGTCAGCAGACCGTCCAACTCCGTCTCCCACTGGACAGACAGACCGGAGACGGTCAGCAGGCCGTCCTCCCAGCAGGGGACGGGAGCAGGACAGCGGGACAGCAGCTACCAGGACACGTCCCGTCTCCAGGTCCCAGGCCACCATCTTCCTGTCCCAGGACACCGTCACCATCCTGAGACACACACACACACACCTGTTAATGTGGATTAGTGTCAATTATCAGACTACACCTGTAGGTGGTGTGAGCCCAACCTGTTGCTGGTCTGGATCACAGCACACTCAGTGATGGCTCTGCTGTGAACTCCAGCAAACAGCCGCAGAGGCCGGCCGCTCTCCACGTCCTGCAGAGGTCAGAGGTCAGCACAGAGTCACACAGCAGGAACCAGTGCAGAGCAGCAGTTTACCCAGAGGATGGCGCTGCCGTCCAGCGAGCAGCTCAGGATGCCGCGGTCGCCGCAGCAGAACCGGGCCGTGGTGACGTCATCGTCATGAGCATGCAGCGCCTTCACTGGAACCTGCAGCACAAAACCACTTCAGACTGGGACAGCTGCAGCACAAAACCAGTTCAGACTGGGACAGCTGCAGCAGACCAGCTGATTTTTCTCGCTGCAGCATAATCAGCTGATCAGCTGGTTCTGTTGCCTCATGGAGTCGAATCAGTAGAAAAGTAGATCCTAAACATCGTCAGCATCAGGAACATGGAGGCTCCATCGTCTCTAACAGTCTGTCAATAAAAAGCTGCTTGATCTGCCTCATTATTGACAGGATGACCTCCAGCAGGTCACTGAAACCAAACAGGCTGACGCTGCAGAAAACCCTCAAACGCCTCACGGCTGAGGCATCAGAGATCCTTGATGAAGACAAGACGCTTCACTCTAAAGAATTTCAGCCAACAGCATCAACACGAGGGGGCGGGGCCGGCCCAAACCTCCATGGCGCCCCGAGCCCCCATGGGGCCCCGAACCTCCCTGGGGCCCCGAACCTCCCTGGGGCCCCGAACCTCCCTGGGGCCCCGAACCTCCATGGCGCCCCGAGCCCCCATGGGGCCCCGAACCTCCCTGGGGCTCCGAGCCCCCATGGGGCCCCGAACCTCCCTGGGGCCCCGAGCCTCCCTGGGGCCCCGAACCTCCCTGGGGCTCCGAGCCCCCATGGGGCCCCGAACCTCCCTGGGGCCCCGAACCTCCCTGGGGCCCCGAACCTCCCTGGGGCTCCGAGCCTCCCTGGGCCCCGGGAGTTAAACTCAGTTTCACACAAAGACGCAGCTGAAATGTTTGGCTGTTGAACCGGACCGGGTCGGGTCGCCATCAGGATCATTTCTATCAGCAGCTTTATTCATATTTTACAATATAAAGGCTCATTAAAACAAACTTTATCTTGGCTTGTTTCTTTCCTCCCTCCCTGAAGGATAAGTCCTTTCTTGAGACCTTGTTTTACTAACTAAACTTCTGACTGGATGATTTGCATGTTGCAGCTCTTGTTCCTGGGGAAGCATGCGGTACGTACTGTGACCACCAGGGGGCCCAAGAGCAATTAGTTTTTGCCTTTTTGTCCATGAAATAATGATTTCTACAGTACAGACCAAAAGTTTGGACACACCTTCTCATTCAGTGAGTTTCCTTTATTGACATTGTAGATTCACACTGAAGGCATCAAAACTATGAATTAACACATGTGGAAATATGTACTTAACAAAAATGTGTGAAACAACTGAAAATATGTCTTATATTCTAGGTTCTTCAAAGTAGCCACCTTTTGCTGTGATTACTGCTTCACACTCTGCATCCTCTTGATGAGCTTCAAGAGGTCGTCACCTGAAACGGTTTTCACTTCACAGATGTGACCTGTCAGGTTAATAAGTGGGATTTCTTGCCTTATAAATGGGGTTGGGACCATCAGTTGTGTTGTGCAGCAGTCAGGTGGACACACAGCTGATAGTCCTTCTGAATAGACTGTTAGAATTTGTATTATGGCAAGAAAAAAGCAGCTAAGGAAAGAAAAACGAGTGGCCATCATTACTTTAAGAAATGAAGGTCAGTCAGTCCGAAAAATTGGGAAAACTTTGAAAGTGTCCTCAAGTGCAGTCGCAAAAACCATCAAGCGCTACAAAGAAACTGGCTCACATGAGGACCGCCCCAGGACAAGAAGACCAAGAGTCACCTCTGCTGCGGAGGATAAGTTCATCCGAGTCACCAGCCTCAGAAATCGCAGGTCAACAGCAGCTCAGATTAGAGACCAGGTCAATGCCACACAGAGTTCTAGCAGCAGACACATCTCTAGAACAACTGTTAAGAGGAGACTGTGTGAATCAGGCCTTCATGGTAGAATAGCTGCGAGGAAACCACTAAGGACAGGCAACAAGCAGAAGAGACTTGTTTGGGCTAAAGAACACAGGAATGGACATTAGACCAGTGGAAATCTGTGCTTTGGTCTGATGAGTCCAGATTGAGATCTTTGGTTCCAACCACCGTGTCTTTGTGCAACGCAGAAAAGGTGAACAGATGGACTCTACATGCCTGGTTCCCACTGTGAAGCATGGAGGAGGAGGTGTGATGGTGTGGGGGGGCTTTGCTGGTGACACTGTTGGGGATTTATTCAAAATGTAAGGCATACTGAACCAGCATGGCTACCACAGCATCTTGCAGCAGCATGCTATTCCACCATTAGTTGGACCATCATTTATTTTTCAACAGGACAATGACCCCAATGACCTCCAGGGCTATTTGACCAAGAATGAGAGTGATGGGGTGCTGCGCCAGATGACCTGGCCTCCACAGTCACCGGACCTGAACCCAATCGAGATGGTTTGGGGTGAGCTGGACCGCAGAGTGAAGACAAAAGGACCAACAAGTGCTAAGCATCTCTGCGAACTCCTTCAAGACTGTTGGAAGACCATTTCAGGTGACGACCTCTTGACCTCTGCATCCTCTTGAAGCTCATCAAGAGGATGCAGAGTGTGAAGCAGTAATCACAGCAAACGGTGGCGACTTTAAAGAACCTAGAATATAAGACATATTTTCAGTTGTTTCACACATTTTTGTTAACTATATAATTCCACATGTGTTAATTCATAGTTCTGATGCCTTCAGTGTGAATCTACAATGTCAATAGTCATGAAAATAAAGGAAACTCTTTGAATGAAAAGGTCCAAACTTTTGGCCTGTACTATACAAACATTATTGTAAAAACAAATCACTTCATGGGGAAATTGTGTGTTTTTGATATTATAATGACAGAAATTATTACAAAAAAATAAAAATAAATCAGCTCCACTGAGGGCCCCCCATAGTGGCCCTAAACGGCTGATTAGTTTGCTTTGCCTTGGGCCGGCCCTGCTAGGGAGTGCGCTAACTTTTTCCTCAAGTATGGAACACATTTTCTGTTACACGATTAAAAGGTGAAATCTTTTTAACCAGGAATTAAATCCTTTCTTTTAAGTGAATATTTTGTTCTTTATTAACAGACTTTAGTTCACAGATCCCTGAATGTAGCTAAAGCTAAAGCTAACTCTACAGGTAGGACTCACCTGAGACTCTTCGCTCCAGTCTGCTCCTTGCTCCTCCTCCCCGCCTCCTCCGGGAGGCTGCTGCTCCTCCACAGGCTCCAGCTTTTGCCAAGTTATTTCAAATAAACCTAAACGAAGATAAAACCCCGCCAAGCTGACGAAGTCACTTGTTAGCTGTTGCCATAGCAACGTGTTTGAGATGATGCGTTCAAGAGCCGTAAGACAAACTATTCAACTAGCTGTACAAATAGGATAAAAAAGTTATATAAAATACCTATGTTTCGATATATACATATGTAAAATTTGTACATATAAAATACATTCTTAAATTATTCAGCGTGTCACAGTGACGTGTGGCGAGGCTCTGACATCATCACACCTGCTGCATGTCATTGTTTACGTATGGAAATTTCGCGCATGCGGACATTGAAGAGCAAAAAGACTTGAGTAACTCCGTTAACTCAATGAAACCTGGACATATAAATACTAATTTAGTGAACAATGGAAGTTCAACTCAAACCACCGTTTTCTCTGTCTGCATCGGACAAGCTACACGTGCAGTCGTGGCGTGGAGCTTCACTTGTTTACTGTGTCGTTAGTTCGCTGTTGTTGTCTCTTCCTCTGCAGTGTGGAGTCTCAGTGTCTGGGATCATGAGCGCCCCCTGCCATGAGGCCAGAGAACTGCCGGCCTCCAGTCTGTTCTCTGGTTTCTGATGCTGCTCTGCATGAAACACGTTGCACACACAGTTGGTGACAAAATCACTTGTACATTATATAAAGATAAATGATGGAAAATCAGTTCATACATTAAATGTTTTTTAGCCATTTTATTGGCGACGTTCAGACAGGAGGAGCTGCTCCTATAGACTGGCAGCCAGTGCAGTTAGTGAGGTTGATCAGTCCAGTGAGGCTCGGCTCACTGCTAACTCACCTTCCGAGCGTTTGAACGGACAAATGCAAAAATTCAGCAATTCTGAAGAAAAAATAATCAAAACACAGGATGAAAGTAGCAATATAAATGATTTTACTATATTATTCTTCCATGATGACAGGTGAGGCTGCCTCACCGCCTCCCCTGACCGCACGTCACTGGTGTGTCATATATTTTTATACATTTTATTTTACATTTTGACATATATGTTCATATTTTTATATTCTTTGCTTTCTACAGGTTCTTCCAGCGTTCAGCTCTTCTTCCCTCCAGGAAGCTGGAACTCCTCGGCCTGACTGAGAAATCTCTGACCCAATGGGAACGCTTCAACATGGTCAGGTGACAGGAACTGACCAATCACAGTTCTCAGCACAGCTGCGCTCAGTGCACAGCAGGACACGGCAGAGTCTGACTGACCATGAAGGCACCACCACCACTCAGATGATTCATGTGTTTATTAGACAGCAGAAGAAGAAGACAGGCTCTGTGGGTCACCAGGTGTTCAGGGTCCGGATGCTCTTCAGCCTGGAACCAGGTCAAAGACAGGCCTGGTTAGAACAAGACGGTTTGACCCGACAGAACCCTGAAGTTCTTTGTGACCCCCGACCTTCTCAGCAGGTTGCCGGTGGACGGCTGAACGCCTTCGCCGTCCTCAGAGCTGCTGGACTCCTCTTCCCGACTCTTCTTCTGCTGCTTCGCCTTGTGCTTCCTGTGTTTCTTCTTCTACAGAAACAGAGAGAGAAGCTGAGGGCGGGGCCAGCAGGAGCCGTCCCCCTCTCTTCTTCATCTTCCTCTACCTTCTTCTCCTTCCTGTGTTTCTGCTGCTTCTTCTTCTGCTTCTTCTCTTTGCTCCCGTGGCTGCTCCTATGGTAGGCGGCAGTGGCGCCTCCTGTGGCTGAACAGGAGAACAACAGGCAGACATTTTAAAGGGTCGGTGTTCTGTTTTCCAGCACATAGTTCCATTTTATAACAACTATTTTACTGTCAGTTATTATAAAAATTATTTATAAATCAAATGTTACTTCCTGTTTTAACATTTTGCAATTGGGCCTCTGTCTCTTTAAGAAGCCCCTGCTCTTTCTGAGGCTCCGCCTCCAGAAAGTCATCCCAACATGGCTCCTCTAGTAACCCTGTAACGTTCTTACCAGCGTTGCTCTGAGCAGCAACTGCTATAATGAGCTCAGCTGGTTGCTAATTGCTGCTGGCTAGTCTGAAGGAGCTGAGTGGGGAGGAGCTGCACCTTGAAGGTTGCCACAGAGATTAAATGATTTCTCACCATCAGCTGCTGAAGGAGGCGGCAGCTTGGGTCCAAACTCCTCCTCTTCCTCCCGGCTTGGCATCTGAGCAGAAGAGGAGCTGAGAGCCAGAGGCATGCTGGGAAAATCCACAGATGACGAGAGAACAGGACCAGCCAGGCGGCTGGAGGAGGAAGAGGAGGCGACACCATACAGCTTCACTGGTTCTTCGTCTCCCTTTGCTTCCTCGTCTTCATCACCGTCATCATCTGATGAAGAGGAGGACTCGGAGGAGGTGATGAAGATGGCTCTGAACAGATCCATGGGCGGCCGCTCTTCCTCCTCTTCCTGCTCCTCCTCCTCCTTGGCTGTGTGCGGCTCTGCCGGCGCCCCCTGCAGGAGAAGCAGAGGTTAGGGTCCAGAAGCAGAACCAGAAGCAGAAGCAGTCGGACCTGAGGAGGAGACGGGCAGTGGTCTGGCGCCGGCCCAGTAGGTTCGGACCCGGCCTGGTTCTGGATGCGGCCCGTCTCCTTGGAGACGTCCCACCTGGACCTCTTATCCTCCAGAGGTTTTGGAGGAGCTGCAGAGCCACAACAGGACAAAGTGTCAGCACCCTGTGAACTTGGACCCGGCCCACAGTTCTGATCGGGTTTCTGTGACGGGTCATTTCAATCTGAAATATCTGAAAAGTGTGGCAGGGAGCTGTTTTCAGCCTCCTCAATAAAATTAAAGCATGAAAGAGCAGATCTGCTTGGCTGCATCATGCTGTGGGAAGACGGACTCAAAAACCTGAGACTGAGGTCAAAGGTCAGGACGAGCTTTGACCGCAAGCTCGTCCTGACCTTTCACCATCATCTATTTCATCCATCCCATCATACCCTCACCTGGATATGACGGGATGGATCAAATTGGAGCGGCCAAGTCAAAGTCCGGACATGACTGATGCTGCAGCTGAAACCGGTTCTGCTGGGTTCTGACCCTGCCACGCTACGTCACAGAAAACCGTCTGAGGCTTCCAGACGGATCAGCACCGCCTTCGGTTCCAGAACCGGCTCTGAGGCGTCAGAGATCCGGTTCCGGATCGGCTGGACTCACCTGCCGCCTCCTGGCGCTCCGAGACCGTCAGGAAGTCAAAGACGGAGAACTTGTCCCTTTTGACCTTCGGCAACCCGACCAGCGCCGACCTGGGGACCAATCAGAGTCAGAGCTCAGTTCCGGTCCGGGTCCGGGTCCGGGTCCGCTCCAGGTCTTACCCGGGATACGGGTCGGGGACGTTGAACCTCTTGCAGAGCAGCCGGTCCGGATGCCACTCCAGCGTCTCTCTGGTCAGCTTCCCAAACGTCCTGCTGGCCGCCTGCTGGCCGTCGCCCTGGCAACCACACCTAGCGGTGAGGGGGAGGAGGGCGAGGAAGAGGAGCTGAGGAAGAGCAGCGCCCTACCTGCTGGTCGCGGCCGGCGTCCCCGGCATCCCCGGCGTCCCCGGCGTCCGGCTGCTGGGCGCGGGTGAAGCGGGACGACAGCGAGGAGGAAGACGGCCGGTACAAGATGGAGGCCCTGAGGAACTCCTCGCGCTCGCGGCCGCGCTCCCACTCCGTCATGGCCGGGTCCAGACTCTGCTCCAGGGCGCCTGCGGGACACGGGGACCCGTGTCAGGCCGGTTCTGACCCAGAACCACCAGAACACAGGTTTCCCAGGGAGCCGCTCGGTTCTGACGTCACTTCCTCCTACCTGCGTCGCCCTGCTGCAGACGGCTCAGGTAGCGCTCATAGCGCGCCTGCTTCCCCGGCGTTTTCTCAAACGGCTTGAAGCTCTGCGAGGAAGAGGAGGAGGAAGAGCAGGAGCCTCTCCAGGCAGCCAGCGCCTCCTGCTGGAGGCCGGAGAGGGGCGGAGCCGGCCCAGGGGGCGGAGCCGGCCCAGGGGGCGGAGCCCGGGGGTGCTGGGCGGCGGCGGTCCGGAGGCTGAGCAGGCGCTGGCGGTCCTCGGGTCGCAGCAGGTCCATGACAGAACCAGGTCCAGAACCAGAACCTGAACCGGGTCAGAGACAGGAGGTTTACCCACCATCAAACCCAACAGGGCGAATGCGTGATGTCATCACCCTGACCGTGTGACCTGGTGCAGAATTAAAATGACTACATGATTATGAGTGAATCCATTAGTGCCTCTGTGTAAATCGTTGCTCGGCTCCCCAGCGAGAGACGACTCCCTGCTCTGTAACCATGGAGACTAAACTGAACGCTGCGTCTTCGTCCCGCCTGCCTTCAGTCAGCAGAGGCTTCCGATAAATACTGATAGAAAATGTTCCTTCTCTGGTTCTATCGCTTTTCAAACAGTTTTTCTTCCACAACAAGATCTAAAGCACATAGCAAGTATTCACACCCAGGAAGTATTCACACCCAGGAAGTATTCACACCCAGGAAGTATTCACACCCAGGAAGTATTCACACCCAGGAAGTATTCACACCCAGGAAGTATTCACATTCTGCTGGGGTTTACAGTGTTACTCATTTTATTGAACACTTCTGCATTTCTGTTTTATTTTATAGTAAAAGTCTGTTTACTGCATTAAAAATGTAGGAATAATACAGAAATCATGTATTAAATATAGATTAAATAAAATGTGGCTCATTAAGTGACAGCAGGATCTGAATCGGGTTCCTGACCCGGCTATTCCTCTCAGACTGCAGAAACATTTCAACGCGGCAGCTCGCTCCTTTTCTCCGCACTTTTTAAGCTTTTAGCTTTTAATGTTTTTATTCATCAGATCTTTTATTTGCTCTCAGTTCATCCGATGTGGCCTGGTCCTGTGCTGCCCCCTGCTGGTTTTACAGGAGCGCTGCGTGCCTCACCTAGCAGGGCGTCCTCTCCCAGCAGCGCCCCCCTCTGGCCAGAGTCCAGCTGGTGGCGGCCGCCCTGCTGCGCCTCCTCCTTCATCATGTGACCCCTGGAGCTCCTGAGGGCCTCGGCCAAAGCAGTGCTGACCCCACTCAGCCTGGACACGTCCACTGGGGGACGGAAGAAGTGGACGGGACGGTAGTCTCTGGGGAGGTTTGGTGGAGGGAAAACCTGCGGAGGGACAGAGGAGTCAGGAGCAGTTTCCTCCTCTAAGAGACGGCGGCGGTGTGCAGGCTCACCATTTTCTGCTCCAGAGGCTTCTGGGCCAGAGTGAACCCGTCCAGGATCTTCCCCAGGTACGCTGCATCTCTGGATCTGTCTGCCAACAGAGTGAGAGCAGCAGCCATTTATATCACTGCTTATCATTTATAGCGTTTATCATTTACGTATGGCACCGTTTGCTCTTTGTGGAGAGTCGAACCTGCGGCGAGAACCCGGGCCTTCCTCTACGTGTTTAACCCTGCGCCTCCATTGATTGCATCATTTATCACGATAAACTTCTTGTAAGGTTTTGACTCATCGTTGTCACAATAAATTCTGATTAATGTTATCTAGAACCTGTCCTGATCGTTAGCTTGTGGCTTTGACTGTTTTCTCCATCAATAAATGTTACAATATTAAATGTTGAACATTGTGAGCATCTCTGATACAACTCTTACCACTTTATGTGCCAGGAGTCCTCCGAGCAGCAGCCGGTGGCAGATTGTGGTTCAGATTCAGATCACAGCCAATCTATACTCATCATCTACATTCCTGTCGCCCAGATGCTGCATTCGCTAACAATCAGGTCATTTTCTCTGGCTGGAACCGGAAAAGCTTCTGCTCAACATTCCTCCAGTCCCCTCACCTGTCCTCCAGGTGTACTGCTGCGGAGCTGTCCAGCCGTAAAGGCCGTCTCCAGGCTCCTCGTCTCTCAGCACCGTGTCGTATCTGGACATGGAGTCTCTGTGATAGACGTCTTCGTCCTCGTCTTCCAGCGCCCCCACACCAAACGCCTGCGGGTCAAAGCTGAGGTGAACACCAGCCGCTTGTCCACCTGTTAAAGCCTGAGGAGGGTTGAAGCTCACCTGCCCGGCGACCCCTCCCCTCCTGGACCCGCCGGGACGGTCTCCAAACAGCCGGCTCCGGGTCTCGGACTGGGGCCGGAACAGGTGGACGTGCTGGTCCGCGTCCCGGCCCGGCAATGCCAGACCCGGGTCCAGACCGCGGTACCCCAGGCCCTGCAACCCCAATCGTGGACTGAAGTCAACCGGAATCACATCCTTAGGGGCAAAGGTCACGTGCTCTGGAGCAAATTCCTCGTCGTCCTCCTGATCAGAGACAAACCAGGAAGTGAACAGGCTGGAGGAGAAAGAGAAGAAGAAGGACAGGAACTCCAGAACATCCAGAACCTCCATCTGTTCTGGTCCAGGACTTGAGAACGCCTTCATTACCTCTGACTCCTCCGAACCAGCAGGGGGCGGCGCACAGCTGTAGGTTTTACAAACTTCGGCTGTCACTAAGATAAAGAAGAAAATAAAGACATGGATGGATGGATGGATGGATGACACTGGATGTTCAGTACAGCAGCCAACTGTAGCAGCATATCCAGTATTATATCAGAACCAGCCGCGGTTCTGATTGGACCTCCATCAGAACCGTGGGTTCTGTCCACACCTGGCCGCTGGCGCCTGGGTTTCCTCTTCAGACGCGGTCCGATGCCCTGGCCCTCCTTCCAGCCCATCCTGGTCAGCAGCTCCACACCGACGGAGGACCTGGGAGTAGGACCGGCAACCCTGAGCCGTTAAGGCACCTGGCTCCGCGGGGCGCGGTTGCGGCCAGCAGGGGGCGGCGCCTACCTGGCCGGAGCGATGAGCTCTTCCAGCAGCGAGTCCCCAGGGATCAGCGCCGCCTGGGCGCCGACGGCCCTTGCCTTCTCTGCAGCCGGGTCCCTGCGGCTGGACGAGAACTCCTGGCTGGTGGTGATCTCTCTGGGGGCGATGCCGTGTTCGCCGAAGTCCTGCCGACCGGTCAGACACGGTCAGCACTTCCTGCTTTCTGAATCCAAATGTGCCTCCTAACCCAGTCTGTCTCCAGTCTGTCTACCAGTACAGACTGGAGTCGGTCTAAGGAACACCCTCGGCGGTTTACCTCCTCATCCATGAAGTCCTCAGGTCTGGCATGGTGCTTTTCAGCTTTCTGTTGCCGTGACGACACAAAGGTTGACGGGGTCCAGCCTAAGTTTAAGAGACGATCAGGGATCTCTGGCCTCCATCAGAACCACTGTGTCTTGGTTTTCATCGTTTTAATAACACATTATTACTTTGAAATTATTTACAACACAAATAATGAAGAACAAAGCATGAAATATTGTTCATTTGATGTTAACACATGAAGACCCATGAACTTGGTCACAATATGTTTCTTCTTTTTATGTTCTTAATTTTTATTTTTTTGTTAATTCAAATGAACCCAAACATGTGAGCGGTTCTACCATAACGGAGTTCTGACCTTCCTTGGATCCGACCGTGTTGAAGTATCCGGCTGAGAAGCCTCCAGTGAACGCCCCGTGGAACCGCTGGTACCGGCCCCTCTCGTCCTTCACCGTCTGCTCGTGCAGCGGCACCGGCTTCTTCAGCGGCTCGTCTGGAAACGCAGGCCGGGGTTAGCAGAACAGTTCTGATCCAGATCAGCAGCAGGGCAAAAGGCGGTTCTGCTGGAGGTTCTGGACGTAGTTCCAGTGGAACCAGCACCCAGTTTTATGCAAAAATAACATTAATATCATAAATAAAAATAGCTAATGAACCCTCTATGGTTCACAGGTAGACCTATTTATATGGCTACATCAAAGTGTTTGTGTCTTTTAATATGTTAACAAAGCTATAACTTTGTTATAACTTAACATAGTAACTGACAGGAAGTTCATAAAAGTTGAAAAGATTCAATAATCTGACCAACCATGCTTTAAGCTGCTGGTTAAAGGACAGACAGGTGGCGCTACTGCTAATGTTAACAGGTTGTATTCCAGCTCCTACAACCTTTAATCAATAAAACATTCTGGCAAAAGGAAGATTTTCTAAATTGAACCCACAGCGCCCCCTGCCAGAGTTTACCTGCGAAAGCTTGGAAATTATTTCAGGAGTTAGTTTCTAAACATACAAAGTTTATAAAGTGTTTTAGTGATGAGATGCAAACTAATGACCATGTTGTGAAAAAGTCTCCAATGTGTGATAAAGTCATGCAGCCTCTATTGACCTGTTTGAAATATTGCAGATTAAAGGTTTCAATTTAATTTTACATGTGTTTTTTAAATGCGAGTCCAAAATTAAATCAAGTTCTTTAAACTGGGTGACCAGTTAACCCATTGTGTTAACTTAGCATTGTGTTTCTCCATCCAGAAACACAATGCTAAGGCTAGTTAGCAGGCTAATTATGACAGAAGACAAACTGTTTTCCTGGAAAAGCTCGCTGTTTCTTTGCCACTAGCTCAATCAGCAGCAGAGTTTCCCCCAGTAAACCCGCTCAGCCCGGCGGTCGGAGCGTCGAGGCGCCTGCCGTGTTTTTGTATTAAAGATATTAGACAGGAAATGTAAAAATATTACTGGGTAATTATATGTTACTGGAAAACATCTCCAGTGGAACAATAATTAAATCCACAACTTGTCTGCAAAACAACAAAGCAAAAATAACAATTAAAATGAATATCAATTATTTGCACTTCTGTTTAATCCACATTAAGTCAGTGGCTCCATCGGGCCCCCAGGGCTTCAGGGGCCATAAACGCTAATATTTTAACACAGAAACATAAATGTAACATTTATTCATTGAGATGATCAATGCTGCTACATTTGATTAAATGGTTTCAGCATAAATTGAAAGATTTTTAATTATTTTACATTTCTATGTAAGACTTTAAGGAGCTGACATGTTTACAATGTAAAAGTTCAAAGAACAATATTCATAGTTTGTTACCATAGCAACAATCTGATGCTGTGAGTTTAATCTTTGAGTTTGAGCTGTTTGTTCACAAATACAAATGAATAAACTGTAATTATAACTGATAGTTTTAATGTTGGCCAGTTAATCTACTTTAATCTACCAGATTAAATCCAACAGAAGCTGTTAGAGGTTCTGATGGTTTAGCAGCAAGAGGGGCCCCTCGGTCAGATTCTGCCCCAGGCCTCATGCAGCCTTGGACCGGCCCTGCAGGGTTACTTAAAACTGCTGCCCTGCAGGATGAGCAACAAACAGATTTAATTCAATGCTCCTAATGTGGCTTTAGCAGCTCTAACATTTCTGTCTGTTGAGTTTTAATTAGAGTCAGAAACTGTTTTGGTTGCTGCAGTTTATGGGAGGAGAGTTCAGATCTCAGGGTTCATCAACTGTGTCTGTGTAACCCTGTCCGTGTGAGATGAAACCTCCTTGTTCCTTAGACTCTGCGTTGTTTTCTTTAACGGTTGTGGTCGGGAGGGAACTTGAGGCAGGACTCGGACACACGGCGTTGAGAACGTGATTCAGACCGTTTAATCGGACCAACAGACAGCGCAGCAGAACTCACAGCAGATACTGACCGCTGTTCTGCCAGCGGGCAGCAACAGGTGTTCTTCAACGGACACACTTTACCAACTTCCACAAACCCCCCAAAAAACAAATCTAATATTTTGGTGGTATCGCTCGCATATTTAAACCACTGCCCTACATCTGACTAAGTGGACAAAGCGTCTGATATGGTTTGATGCATCTACTAATAATAAAATAATGTCAGGGTGATGCGTGACTATGAGCCAAAGCTCCTCACCAGCTGAACCTGCATGATAAGGTTAGCGCTGATTCGCTAACCGCTAACGCTCCAGCTAATCGGGACCATATGTAAACTTTATCAGCGCACACTGAGCCGGGCGCTGGGCAGCGTGTTGACATGGAAACGCTGCACGTCAATCTTTGTTCACAAAGATAAATCATTCTCACTGCTCCTCAGGTTATTCCTGCGGTTCATGTTGAGCTGCACAACCAGAGCAACGTGGTGGGTTTAAACTCCGACCTTGATCAAAAACTCTGGAAACAAACATAATTCCTCTGTAATTCCTCAGGGGGTTGATGTAAATATCCATACTGGTCAGCCTGTGTCCAGTTTGATTGAACAGGTGTTCTGTTTATCTGTGCTACCCGTCAATCCGTCCTACCTGTGTAAGTTTTGTTTCATGTTATTTCATCACAGGTTACGGTAATCTTTATTTCATTTATTTTATGCCAGGCTTTCATTAAGCTGCTGCATTACTTCATGTTTTTACTTTACATAACGGGCAGCTTCAGTTCGCAATCTGCAAAGTCTTTCCTACTGTTAACAAGTCATTGTTTGGCGGTTAATTAGGACAAAATACATTGGGTTTTTTTGGGCTATATTGTCCCTATATTTTAGTTTAACTACACTCTTTATAATTATTTAACTTTGTTAAATAGATGTTAGCGATGCTATGTCCACTTCTGCGGATGATAATAGCAGGACTGGGAGGAGGTGGAGGAGCCTGATTTTCACACAGATGATCCGTCTTATGCTATATCGTCACGATATGGTGACATTTTTAACAAATGTGTTAAAAATTTACATAAAAGTTACATACTTCAATCTGAAACACATTTACTAGATCTGGGCCTGGAGGGACTCAACCAAGTTCACTGATTTAGATTAAAGCTTCAGAAGTTAATCTGAGGACATTTTCATTCCGAAGAAGGAGAACCAGCTCTGGGTTGGAATCTCAAGGCTCGGTTCTGTGTGCTTTAGCTAGCAGCCTGTTAGCTTAGCCTCCATAAATATCTCTTCCTCCTGTTCTTTCGGTCAGCAAACACCTGCAAGAGTTCATGGAAGGATAAACATGTGACGGAGCCGCTGAACAGAACCGAACCGAACCTTCTTCCAGAGGCTCCAGCGGAGTCCCGAAGCTCACAAAGTCCTCCTCGCTGTCCGTCGCCATGTTGGTACACAACTACGGCCTCCGCAGAGGGACAAACTTCACAGAAGCGCGCGTCAAAACAACGGTCGAAGAAACTGCGACATCTCATGTTGTTTTATATTATTAAAAATCATTAATAAAAATCAGGTAGAAATGATCTTCTCTTCCCTTAGAGTCACGTGTAATCTGTTTAGTCAGTGAAATGTTTGTATTTACAGCGAATTAACATATTTTTGTCTGTTTGTTTAAATTCTCACTTCTTTAAATGTTGGTGTTTATACGGCGTCTTCTACCGTATAAAGACGGTGGAAGACGTCTTTTATGTTGCACATACATTTTAAATGATGTATGTGCAACATTTAAAACTAAATCCTAATTTTTGAACCAAAGGTTGACATGAATAATAGCCATGAATAATTATAACCAGTGAAAGATACAAGATAAGTGATTCCAACCTTCATTTCAGAGTAAACAGATATGCAGAGACATTTTCAAAGAGACTTCCCTGAAATAACCTACAGATCATAAACAAAACGTCAGCAATCCTCCATCCTGCTCACAGAAACTAACCAGGCAGGTTTTGGACTTTGGGGAATCAGAACCGGCCAGGCTGGAGGAACGTTGTGACTTCGGCTCCATGCAGAGCAGCCGGTGACCAGCAGGTGTCGCTGTCTGATCAGGGAAGCTGCTGGTCTGCATCTGCGTGACCTGCAGTTCCGATCACCAGGACGGGCAGAACCGAACACATTCGGAGCGCATGGCTCAGCTCGTTTCCCTTCCAACAGGTCCAAACGGTCTCAGTGGAACCAGAACCTTCGGCGGGTCAAAGGTCATCTAGCTGTTATCAGCTGCTGCAGAGTTAGCAGGTGTGAATACTTTTCTCTGTGTGACATCATCAGCTGATGATGGGATTCAGCTGCTCCTTTTCTTCTTCTGTGGTTTATTTCTGGTTTCACCCTGATGAACCTGTTCGGTACCAGAACCTGGACCCCGGCAGCTGGAACCAGCTTCCTCTGAGGAGACGCAGGGCAGAGCTTCCTGGATCTGGTTCTGGTAGCAACACGGCCAAGGTGGTTCTGACTACTGGGTCTAGGTTAGACAAG